>VDFB02270651.1:214268210-214435930 GCA_007258455.2 Sequoia sempervirens | reverse complement strand
TTGAGGGTTGAGGGTTGAGGGTTTAGGGTTTAGGGTATAGGTTTGAGGGTATATGGTTGAAGGATTAGGCTCGAGGTTCCAATGTATAGGGTAGAAGGTATAGGGGTTGAGGGTTTAGGGTTTAAGGGTTGAGGGTTGAAGGATTATGGGTTAAGGGTTGAGAATTAAGGGTTGAGGGTTTAATGCATAGGGTAGAGGGTAGAGTGTAGAGGGTAGAGGGTTGAAGGGTTGAGGGTGGAGGGAATGCATGCATGGAGCAAAGGAAGCAACTCCATTATGTTCTTCAGATACACTTACCATAGGTCGACTCCTTGTAGAGGAATCTCTGCTTCAAAAGGAAAAGCTAAAAGATCCAATTAAGGTAGAGAGAGTTTTGGGAATGCAAAAGAAGTTGGTAGGGAGAGTTATGTTTTCAAACAAGTTATGGTTTCAAACTAGATATGGATTCAAACAAGTTATGGTTTCAAACAAGTTGCATCATGTTTCCAAGGCAACTAGTTCTACAAAGGTCCTAACATTTGCTGACATGGAAAGTGGTGAAAAATTTGATCCATCATTCCTTGGGTTTTTAGATGAGGTCGTAGAAGAGTGTATTGTTGATGATGATGACATTTTGATTAAGGAAACCAAAGAGTTCAACGATGGTTTTGATAATTCTAAGAGGTCCTAATGAGTATATGTTGGATGAAATGGAACGATCTATACATGATACAATGTCTATTGTGAAGAGAATGATCTATACGCAATGATTTCCCAAACGTTACATGATTTTCCAATATGTTATGATTTTCCAACATGTTATGATTTCTAGGACGTTATTATTTCTAGCAAATTATGATTTCCAACATGTTATTATTTTCAATATTGTTATCTTCACAATAGACATCACATCATGTATAAAACTTTACATTTCATCTGACATATACTCATTAGCTCCTCTTAGAATTATGGAAACTATCCTTGAACTCTTTGGTCCCGTAATCAAAATGGCATCATCAACAATAATGCACTCTTCTACAACCTCATCAAAAAAACCAAAGCATGATGGATCAAATGCTTCACCACTTTTCATGTCAGAAAATGTGAGGACCTATGTAGAACTAGTTGCCTTGGCAACATGATGCAACTTGTTTGAAACCATAACTTATTTTAATCCATATCTAGTTTGAAACCATAACTTGTTTGAAAACATAACTCTCTCTACCAACTTCTTTTGCATTCCCAAAACTCTCTCTACCTTAATTGGCTCTTTTAGCTTTTCCTTTTGAAGCAGAGATTCCTCTACGAGGAGCTGACCTACAGTAAGTGTATCTAAATAACATAATGGGCTTAAGGGTTAACGGTTAAGGGTTTAGGGTTAAGCATAGAGGGGAGAGAGATAGAGGGAGTGAGTGAGAGAGAGAGACCTAAGAGAGGGAGAGGGGGTGGGAGGGAGAGACTTGAGAGAGAGAGAGGAAGGGAGTGGGAGAGAGATAGAGGGTTAAGGGTAGAGGGGAAAGAGATAGGAGTGAGTGAGTGAGATAGAGACTTGATAGGGAGAGCAGGTGGGATGGAGAATTGAGAGAGAGAGAGAGAGAGAGAGAGAGAGGGGTAGAGGGTTTAAGGGTTAAGGGTAGAGGGGAGAGAGATAGAAGTGAGTGAGTGAGAGAGTGACTTGAAAGAGGGAGAGGGGGTAGGAGAGAGAGACTTGAAAGAGAGAGGGAGGGAGTGGGGGAGAGATAAAGGGTAGAGGGTAGAGGATACATAGAAAGAGAGAGAAAAGAAACCTATTAAAAATCAACTTTCTTATAACGTGAGTGCATCTTGTAGTAGTAGAGATATGGATGTTATTTTAGCAAGAAATAACACAAGTGTGTTTTGTCTTGCTCTAAAAATGGTAAAAAGCTCAATATACCTATGATCTAAAGGCCCACATTCTACATATTCTCCTAGTTTTGCACGTGTTCTGACAAAAAAAATCTTTTTGATGATTTTGTGAATTGTGCATGCATTTTTTTCACATTCCACTACCTTTTTCATGGTCTTTCCACAACCTTTGCATGAAATAGTAGAGTTTTCACGTTGAAAGGCATATAATATTAATTCAATTCTGAATTCCATTCAAGAGTGATATACAATTGAAGTTTGGAGGGGAACAAGCTTTTGAAAAAGTCAAATTGTTGAGGAGTTTGAAGAAAGAAGAAGCAAAGGCTACATAATTGGATAGAACTCCTCCATTTGAAACTCCGGTATTTTAGGTATGTGAAGTCTTTATAGATTTTCTTTCATTCTATTTTGGCTTGCTTTGATTTTTGTTATTTTACATATTCCATGTTTATCATTTTTTGTTTGTCATTATAACCTTAGCTTGTCAATGCACATATTAAAGTAAAAAATTCTTTACACTTGCTGGAATTACATTTTTAAACCACATCTCTTTGAGGAATTTTATTAAACAATTGACTTACCTTGTGTATGCTTCCACATTTTCTATACACATATATATGACATAAGTTATAAGTAAGTAAAATAATACATCATTTCTCAATCCTTTACTATGGATGTGCATACCACTCTCCAAAGCTTTCATTTTGGTATAGGCATGGGGGATGTTGGAAAATGAGTTGAATTTGGTTTTACACCTACAAATTGCATATGATTGAAATTTTCTAAATCCTTTTAAATAAATCTATTTTGTGCATATCATGCAATCATTCTAGTCCATGAGGACATATCTCATTGAGGTATTTTGTCAAACAATTATACCAAGCAGCTGATTGCCTTGTCTATGCTACCAAATTTTCCATACATGTCTACTAAAGCATTTTATCAAACAAAATATACAAGGAAATTAGTTGTTTGAAGAAATGCCTCAAAGAAATGGGGTCTCATGGTGATGTGCATTTTATCAAACAACTGATTGCATTGTCTATGTTACCAAATTTTCCACACATGTCTCAATAAAATTGGAATATACTCCTCCCACATTGATAGATCTTTGAATCTATTTTGATTTCCATCTCTATTTCTAAATTTACCTCATCACTAAACTTACCTCATCACTTATGTTGTGATATATTTTAAATGTTTCCTTTATTAGTATACCTACAAGGGATTCTAACACTTCTCTCCACTATTTCAAGACTCTTTATTTAAGGATAAGTTAGCAACATGGGGAAAGGTGCAGGGTATGTGCAGGATCATCATGGAGAAACAGGCCCTTAAGTGGCAATAAAATTTAGAAAAATCAGAGTTAGGCAACTTGACGTAAAAATTTGAATAAGTTATCTATATTATTTCAAAAATATGTAAGAATAAAATCTGTAGCAAATTGAATGTAGTTTCTAAACTACTAGGTTCAAAAAAATAAAATCTATTTGGTGAAAATTTGAAATTTCAATGCAGTAGCACTTAAATTTTAGGGAAAAGATAAGAAGTACCTGTGTTTGTCTGACCACCCTAACCACAATAAAATGATAATATTTTTTGATAATATTTTAGATGTAAGTAGAGGACTCATGTCCCGATGTGATGAATATTTTTTTGTAATTTTTTTCTAAGTAAATAATTAATTATGAATTTTTTATTACAACTTTTAAAAAATATAAAAATTGTATGTTTGACCACCTTAACTTGGTCAAAACTTCATGAAATTCATTTTTCTTTAATCTTATAGTATGCAAAGCATAGAATGTGATGCATGTTTTGGATTCAAAAACTATGATACCGTTTGAAAGCTATAGATGTTTTTTAATCAGCCTATCAATCAGGGCTTTAGTTGTAATTCAAATAGAAAATGAATAATGATTATTTATTAAATATTAAGTAAAGAATAATTTATATTGGTGGAAAGCTGAGAATCTCTTTTAAAAAACCTTTTCATTTCATCAATTTTGGGTAAAAAAAGGTCATCAACTACATACCCTACACATACTCATCATATCGCCACTTTTTGACCCATCATGATCCTGCACATATCCTACAACCTATCTTGCAATCATGGTATGCCACAAGACAATGAGGTAGGGTTGACAAGGCAGGGGTAGTGTGAAAAAATGCCTCATAGAAATGGGGTCTCACAATGAGGCATTTTACATCACTGTGAGACCCCATTTCTGTGAGGCATTTTTTCACGCTATCCCTACCTTGTCAACCCTACAAAATTGGCAAGCTAGTGAGCTCACTAGCTTGCCAATGTGGTAGGGTTGATAGGGTAGGGGCAGCATGAAAACATGCCTCATAGAAATGGGGTATCATAGTGATGCACATCACTGTGAGACCCCATTTCTATAAGGTATGTTTTCACGCTACCCCTACCTTGTAAAAAAAAAATGGCTCATAGAAATGGGGTCTCATGGCAATGTACATCACCATGAGACCCCATTTCTATGAGGCATTTTTGCATGTTGCCCCTACCCTATCAACCCTACCGAATTGGAAAGCTAGTGAGCTCACTATCTTGCCAATTTGGTAGGGTTGACAAGGTAGGGGTTTTTGGCATATGGATTTTAGTGTTGTCATTGATGGAAACCTAAGTCATTGATCCAGTTCGCACTGCAATATCTCACCATATCAAAAGACAAATTAAAGAATAGGGTATCTAGCTGAAGTTGAAGCTGTCTATCTATTTGCATTTACCGGTTTATCAATTTGGATTGTGGATCTTAGGGAAGGTTGATGGGTATCTGGAATGTGTTATCCTTGATTTTTTTGTTGTCGCATCAAGTGGTGTACAAGTTGGGAGATCTGGTCATTTGATTTTCTATTCAACAGTGCTAGAAGGTTGACTAAGTGAATATGGGATGTTGCAGATGTTCAAGGAAAAATTATTTGGAGTATTTTTCGTATTGAAGATTTTGTTTTGGGTCCTCACTATGCTATGGCCCAAATTTGGTGGATGCGCATTAAATTTTATTCATGATTTGAGCTGATAGTTGGTAAATATTTTCTATTTTATTGAAGTCGACATATAGTGATTGAATCCTTGGTAGCAGATATATATAAGAGATCGGTTATTTCATTTTGGTGTGTGTTTGAGATGTGTATATGAATGTTGTGAATGTTAGAAGGTTAGTTGAGTGATTATGCATAGTTTCACTTGTGCAATTAAGTATTTTGTGAAGTGAATTGAAACATAACAGAGCGTAGTGCAAAAGCAGAAAAAAGGTCCAAAATTCAATCTATGAGCTTAATCGGAATTGTAATCAGGAATTTGTAGATGCTAATTTCTCAGTTCAACCTTTTTGATGTAATCTAAATCTTTGAAAGATAGTGAGCCTTCCTGATTTTTGAGCAGTGAGCTCTAGGCAGTGTGCCTGAATGCAAGTGCATTCCCATTTTGTAAAACACTTATATTTGAGTACTCAAATAGTGGATTGACCTCCACCGTGGTTTTTACCCTAACAGGGTTTCCATGTAAAAATCCTTGTGTTATGGTGTTATGGATTATTATTTTATGTTCATGCATCTTTCTTTTGATTGAATGTTGTAGGCACTTGAGAGATCAGATTAATTATAAAGTTAAAAACTACACAACACTGATTCACCCCCTCTTAGTGTTGCTTGATTCCAACAATTGGTATCAAAGCCAAGTTCCTCCGAAGTTTAACAACTTGAGGTGGATCTTGGAATGTAATGGACTTTGGTAGTCTTCAACAATAGCTTTTTGTGGCGCTTGATGATCTTGATCAGTCCAAAGTAGAAGCCTAGGAATTGAAAGCAAATCTTAAGGATGCTGAGAAATTCATTCATAAATTGAAGGATCATATTGCTAAATCCAAGGAGAAGAGAAAGGATCTCTGTGACTAGATTAAGAAAAAAGAGAGAAAAAGCATGGATGATGCTCACCTAAATTAAACCTTGAAGGAAATAATTGAAGAATGTGAAAAGCTTTCCAAAGACAATGCTACCCTAAAGCATTAGATGGAATCTATGGTGATGAAGATGACTAAGGAGATTGAAGAAAGTAAGAAGAATGAGGAAAATATTGCCTAGTCCCTAAAAGAGAGATCTGATGAATGCAACCAAATTAACAGAGAATTCATTTAGTTAGAGATTGAACTGCAACAATCTAGAAAAAATGAAGAAGAGCTTGAAAAACAGATTGTTATTCTCAGGGGTGAACTTGCTATTGAAAATGAATACAAGGAGAAGTTCAAGATTAGCTCAGTTAAGCTTGATGAGATGACTCAAGGTCAGAAGAATGGAAATTAAAAGCGAGGTCTTAGGTATGAGAAAAGAGAAAGTTCTAGATCTGGACAAAGGAATTTCAGGCAAGGAAATCTAATGAACAAAGCAAAAAGACATTCGGTAAGACAACCTAATGCTCAAAAGTTTAATGGATATTGTTTTGTTTGCAATAAATTTGATCATATGGCTGCTCAATGTATAATTAAAATAAAATCAAGTGATCCATCATTCTTCAGTTAGTGTTTCAATTGCAATAAGTTTGGTCATATGTTAATCGAATACATAAATATGTCAAAAAAATCTATCAATGGAAGGAATGTTAAATGTTATACCTGTGGAAGATTTGGGAATATTGCTAACCAGTGCAGATCAAGAAGAAATCAATGGAATGACTAGTCTGGACAAAGAAATGTTGTGTGCTTCAATTGCAAAAAATATGGTCACATTGCAAGATTTTGTAGAAACAAAAATATGGATAGAAGAGGTCCGACATACAAAGGAAAAAATATGTAGGAAGATGATAAAGGGAAAGGGAAAGTGATTGTGGATGAAATAAGAGATCAGATGAAGAAGACATGGGTGAAGAAGAGTCCCTCTATTGCAGGAAATGAGCCAGCACTAGAACCTGCTTCTGGTAATTCCTCTAGGAATTAATTTTAGACCTCTGGCCTAGGGGGAGCTGTCAAGAGAAACCTTCAAACCTCCTACTGGTAATTAACTCTAGGATGTGGATGAGTGCAGTGATTGCACTAATCATATACAAATGTTGTTGAAATAGTTGGAAAGAGTATTATGCTGAGTTGAAGGTCCACATAAGAGTTATATTTCTCAGTATATGGAAATAGGGTATTCAAATAAGTTAGGGAAAAAACATTTATTACAACAAAATTTAAGTGTGCAAGTTATAAAAAGCAAGTTGAAACCCTTATTTTCCACTTTATATCGAAGAAAAGAAGAAGGAGATCACTTTGCATTAGAATTTTGAAAACGTACTTGGTGGTAGAGCCCTAATCTATTAGGTACTTCAGTTGTATTGAAATTTCAGTCTAATTTGGTGTGCAGTTGAAGAACTTATTTTCAAGACATGTGTACGAAAGGTAAAATGGAGCAAATCAAAGAAATGATAAAACTAGATGAGTATAGCAGTGAGAGGATTAGAGCTGAAAGAAACATGTTCCCACACGATCAATTGAAATGGCTGAAATAAGTGAAACACAAAAGCCTAGATATTTGGAGTGAATTCCCCTATTTCGTAAACACAACAATCATTGAGTTGGTTCTGGACAGATTGAATGATGATATTCTAACTCTAGATAAACCCTACCACATCTTGAAAGAAGTGATTGGAACTGTAACTGGGTTATGCAAAGTTGGGGATGTGCCAAGGAAGAAATCAATCTGAAATAAAGAAGTTGAAACCCTAACTAGAGTAATTGGAGATCAAAGGGCATTGATAATCTCCACAATTAGAGATTTAGTGACAAGGTACATTGTGCATGGAATATCCTACAAAATATTTTTTAGAAACAAAGAAGGTGCAACTTCAACAGGTTTTGTTTACATTTCTCACAAGATGATAATGGAAGATTAGGATTTTGATCTTTGCAGATTACTGAAAGATCAACTAATGGAGAACGTGCAATTGGCAAAGAAGACATATTACCCTTTCAGGTTTGGTACTTTTGTTATATGCCTTATGATGTATTTTCTAAATTTCTTACCACTGAACAACGTAATATGGGAAGAGAGTGAACCAATTTGCAAGCAGATTTACATATATTCTAACAATTTGGAAAATTGTGATAAAGTATATGAAAGTTTCTTTAAGGCTTTGCTAAGAAAGTTTGGGTCAATTGGTATTTTCATTCTAGTAAGGGCACTTGAAGTTGGTTCCTCCTCTGGTGAGATGGAGAGAAAGAAGAAAAGAGAAAAAGAAATTGCTATTTGTACTCCACCAGCATGCAAGACTCCAAGAGTTGAAGGGAAAGGAAAAGAACAAGTGATTGTGGACATACTAGATGAGGAATCTGATAAAGAAAGTGAGGATACCCAAAGAAAAGAACTAGAAATAGCTTAACTAGAACAAGAAAAGACAATAACTAAAGAAATTCAAGAAGAAGGTGATTTAACCAAAGAAGAGCTATTGCAACTTATTCATGAGGAAGATGGAATGCAAAAAATTGCGAACATATGGTCTATCGGACCTTCATATGAGTAGGACATGATCTTAAGTGTACTAAGTGCTCATCTTGTGGAAAACCATATCAAATTAGAGAGTTTTCAAAATACGTTGCCAGAAGAGGTGATTGAATGCATCAAGGAAATCATGGACTCTAAGTTTCAGAATAAGGAAGAAGAAGAAGTAATCCTGCACTTGAAGAAGCAGTACAAATTGTCACTTACCAAACTGAAAAGGCACATGAATCAATTAAGGCAACACATAAGCACAACAAACAACATCTATAACTACTGTCTTCAATGGCCTCATGCGATCAACAAGTACAAAGAAAAGCCTAAATGGTATTGGAATTTTTTTTAACATGTTTTAGGATCAAGATGGTGCAGTTAAGGAAAGGATTTAGGAATTGCAATCAGAGCATACAAAAGTTCAAATCACCAGAGACAATATTGTTGACACCTTTTGGAAAGTGAAGGACATAACAGAATGCAAGCTGGAACAATTAATTGAGATATTGAGGAAAGAAGAAATATTAGAAGAAGGCATCACCATTCCAGAATACCTCATCAAGATTATCAACCAAACATCTAAAAAAAACAACATGATCATAATCATTGGGATTGTAGTAGAAGCATGGAAGAAGTTTCTTTTGGAGATGAAGGAAAAGTACAAAATACTTTTCTAACACAAGTATCGGATGCATTTCTTCAAAAAATTTGAATTAGTTTTTGCATCAGTAAGTTTTTTATTACACTTCATAGGGGGAGAGAGAAAACATTTTATTATCTCTTTATCATTGATGTCAAAGGGGGAGAGAGAGCAGTGAAAAATGCCTTATCAAATTTAGGGGGATTTTTTGTCAGCTATGGCTTTTTGAAGTCTTGAAGGTTCTGAAGCAGTCATTTTCACTAAGTGTTGCCATCAATGCCAAAGGGGGAGATTATTGGCATATGGATTATGGTGTTGTCATTGATGGAAACCTAAGTCATTGATCCGGTCTGCATTGCAGTATCTGACCATACCGAAAGACAGAGTAAAGAATAGGGTATCCGACTGAAGTTGAACCTGTTAGACTATTTGCATTTACCAGTTTATCAGTTTGGATTGTGGATCTCAGGGAAGGTCGATGGGCATTTGGAATGTCTTATCCTTGAGTTTTGTGCCATCACATCAAGTGGTGTATGATTTTGGAGATCTGGTCATTTGATTTCCTTTTCAATAGTGCTAGAAGGCCAACTAAGTGAATATGGGATGTCACGGATGTTCAAGGAAAAAATATTTGGAGTATTTTCGTATTGAAGATTTTTTTTTGGGTCCTCACTATGCTATGGATGACTTTGGGGGATGCACATTAAATTTTATTCATGATTTGAGCCGACAGTTGGTAAATATTTTCTATTTTATTGAAGCCGACATATAGCAATTGAATCCTTGGTAGCGGATATATATGAGATCGATTATTTCATTTTTGTGTGTGTTTGAGATGTGTAGATGAATGTTGCAAATGTTAGAAGGTCAGTTGAGTGATTATGCACAATTTCACTTGTGCAATTAAGGATTTTCTGAAGAAAATTGAAACAGAACAAAGCGAAGTGCAGAATTAGACAGAAGGTCCAGAATTCGATCTATGAGCTTAACCAAAACTGTAATCAGGCATTTGTAGATGCTACTTTCTCAGTTCAACCTTTTTGATGTAATTCAAATCTTTGTAAGGAAGTGGGTCTTCTTGATTTTGAGCAGTGAGCTCTAGGCAGTGTGCCTGAATGCAAGTGCATTCCCATTTTGTCAAACACTTTTATTTGAGTACTCAAAAAATGGATTGACCTCCATCGTGGTTTTTCCCCTAACAAGGTTTCCACATAAAAATCCTTGTGTTATGGTGTTGTGGCTTATTGTTTATGTTCATGCATCTTTCTTTTGATTGAATGTTGTAAGCACTTGAGATATCAGATTAATAAAGTTAAAAATTGCAAAACACTAATTCACCCCTCTCAGTGTTACTTGATTCCAGTAGGGGAAGCATAAAAAATGCCTCATAGAAGTGGGCTCTCACGGTGATGTGTATCACAGTGATGTACATCACTGTGAGACCCCATTTCTATGAGGAATTTTTTCACGCTACCCCTACCACATTGGAAAACCGTGAGACCCCATTTCTATGAGGCATTTTTTCATGCTGCCCCTACCTTGTCAACCCTATCGAATTGGCAAGCTAGTGAGCTCACTAGCTTTCCAATGCTCACATAATTTTTTGGATGTAATTCCTTAAAGAAATGCAGCAATGTGGCATGCCATGATTGCAAGATAGGCTCAAAATGGAAGCATGGAAAAGGAATTTGAAATGTTTGAAAATAATGTTTTCATAGAAATGTATACAAAATGTGGTAGCATTAACAAGCTAGTGAGCTCACTATCTTGCCAATGTGGTAGGGTTGAGAAGGTAGGGGAAAAATGAAAAAGTACCTCATAGAAATGTGGTCATCATCATGGGACCCCATTTCTATGAGGAATTTTTTCATGCTACCCCTACCTTGTCAACCCTACCGCATTGGCAAGCTAGTGAGGTCACTAGCTTTCCAATGCTCACATGATTTTTGGGATGGAATTCCTTAAGGAAATGTGGTAATGTGGCATGCCATGATTGCAAATTAGGCTCAAAATGGAAGCATGGACAAGGAATTTGAATAGTTTGACAATACTGTTTTCGTAGAAATGTATGCAAAATGTGGTAGCATTGACAAGCTAGTGATCTCACTAGCTTGCCAATGTGGTAGAGTTCACAAGGTAGGGGAAGTGTATGCCTCATAGAAATGGGGTCTCACAGTGCCAATATAGTAGGGTTGAAAAGGTAGGGGTAGTGTATGCCTTATAGAAATGGGGTCTCACAATGATGCATATAACCATGATCTATCACCGTGAGACCTCATTTCTATGAGGCATTTTTTTGTGCTGCCCCTACCTTGTCAACCCTACCACATTGGAAAGCTCACCATGAGACCCCATTTCTATGAGGCATTCTTTCATACTGCCCCTACCTTGTCAACCCTATCGAATTTCAAAGCTAGTGAGCTCACTAGCTTGCCAATGTGGTAGGGTTGACAAGGTAAGGGCAACATTAAAAAATGCCTCATAGAAATGGGGACTCATGGTACATCTACAATGAGTCCCCATTTCTATGAGGAATTTTTTAATGCTGCCCCTACCTTGTCAACCCTACTGCATTGGAAAGCTAGTGACCTCACTAGCTTGCCAATGCTTATTGATGAGACCATAAATTGTCTCATATTTTATCAAAGAAAATCATCTATTTCTTCTTAATGCATTAATGTTAAAGTGGATTTGAGTGATGATTGAAAGTTCTTTAGCTTGTTTAAAGTAGAATATAAAGCAAATGTTTTATTTATTTTTAGTAATTAAATGTGATACAAATTTCCTCTAATATGTCTCCATGAAGTGTTTAAGATGATATAATGCAGATAAATGAGTTATTAAATAACTCATGGGAAGAAGTTTCATAGACACTTGCAACAGAGAGCTCCAGACACTTGAAGTAGTTGACTCCTGAAATCTTTAGAAGGCTTTGAAGAATATCGTCAAAAGAAAAAATTGGATACAATTGATGAAAAAAAGACAATTGAAGAGGAACCTCAACCATCAAAAAGAGAAAAGGAATTGGAAGCACAAAGGGAATGAATGCAAAAGCATCATGGTAAGGAAGATTTGAATACCGTAGTTGGAGACACACCCTCTGTCACAAGTGAATACGAAGGGACACCATTAAGCACAAGTGAATATGGAGGGACACCATCTAGCACAAGTGAATATGGAGGGACACCATCTACCACAAGTGAATATGAAGGGACACCATCCACCACATCTCAAGTTGAGAGTACATCATCACTCGAATTTGACGAAGAAGGTACACCATCATCCCCATGTCAACCTCAAGGTATGTCATCTATTCCACCATTGATTGAAGGTATGCGATCTAGGCCACCTCAATTAAATATTGATGAAATTCCTAATGTTGAGATGTATGTACCTAGGAGAACACCACCTATAATTTTGTGTAGAAAGCCAAAGTATTTGATTAATATTGATGAGGATATTTTGCAGCACATGGAAGGTAAGATTTCAACACACACTTGTAGAAGATATGCTAATAAGATTTGGAAATTATTCTTTGAAAGGATAAATGAGATCGCAAGATGTCAACTATTTGTTGAAATGATGTGAGGTATAAAGTATAGAAACATCATGAAGATTATTGGGTTGAGAAAATTAAATACTTCAAGTGAAAACACTATTTTCAAGAATCTAATGGATGCTTATGAGAGTGTGGGTAAGACCTCACGCTTAAAGGATAGTAATGTCACTCGACGTGTCATTACATCAACTTTGGTATATAGTCAAAAAAGGAGATCGCGTCTCTTTAGAGAGACGAGTGAACAATTGAGAATTAATAGAAAAGCTTTATCAAGAGTGATTCAAAGGCAACAAAGAATTGAGGGTACTGATTCAAATGAATTATGGGAATTCTTAGGGAGACTCCCATGGAAAGATAAACTAGTTGTTGAAGCATTGAGAACACTAATTGAAGACTACTAGAAGAATAACACAAGGCCATCTCTGAATGAAAGGGATGTGGTAAGAAGGACAATTGATAGTTGAAACCGTGAGCCACATCCAAAGCATTTTTTAGATATGACTCAAACCCAATTTTTTGGTAAATTTCAATAGGATTATCCTCAAATTCAAAATTTTCAAAGATATTTTGAATTTCTCAAACCTTTTTATGTCAAGATAAATCACACACACACTACTTCTTCTTGTAGAATACATATTGGATTCTTTAACCATTATTATGTTTATCGTTCTATATGTCTAGATTTGCATACTAACGATGTTTTGCTGGATTGTGGCATACATGCCCCACAAACATCTTCAAGAGAGTTCTTATCAAAAAATTTATGTGAAATAGAAGATGGCCAAATATTGTATAGGAAACTATGCTTGGATGGTTCATGTTAGTGTTGCGGTAGCTTGAAACATATGCTATTATGTCAACATATGGAAAGCACACATGAGGTGGGAAAGAAACTAGTAGAGTTCAAGAAGTATAAAATAGTGGCATACGTTAAAAAGATGGTAATGAAGCAAAATGGTGTGATTTGGTTATTCAGAAGATTCTAGTGTATTAATTTATGTCTATGTTTCATGAAAATATAGTCTACGAGTATGCAAGGCATACCCATAGAGCTTGATGGTTGGACATGTTGGTTTTTTTTTAAGAACCAATCAGATCTCACCAAGTACCTATGAGCTTTTGAGACTCAATTCTTGAATACTTGAGAGATAGTTGGCCAACGAATGAGATGTAGCACTAATACTTCTTCTCCCGCACTTGAGGCTCTGTAAAACTTGGGAGGGTAATTCCACAATGTATATCTTATGACTGTCCTAAACAATTGACTGATACATTGTATAACAAAGTAGATGTATTTCTATCAGAGGCTAAATAAATGAAATCCTTCAAGAAATTGGAATTTCCTTGAGAGAATTACACACCTAAATCCAAGAACATGATACAACATAAACCAAAACAAAGGTAGATCAATTAAAGATTATTTATGAATGCCGTTCTCAAATTGAATAATCAGAACCCTAGAAAATGCATATAAAACTCAAGATGAGTGCCATATTTGTTGGGCTAGGAGTCAAAGAAAATTAAACTGTAAGGTATATTTAATCCTGAAAATCCATGATTTATGTGAGATTACTTTGAAATTCACAAATTAGTAATCTGATTCTATAACTACTTATCATATCTAATTAACCTGTATATGAATTTATGATTTGATCAAAGCACTTTAACCAACCCTTTGAACTAGAGCTAAAATCAAAACATACATCAAAGTATAAAGACAGTGAATATTAATGAAATGATCCTTGGTCAAAGTTTTCATTAATAATTCAGATATAGAGTAAAATGGGAGAGAAGATAGACTTAAAATACTTGCATTATCATTTAGATATGCTTAGGAACCATACAATTGACAAAATTCACTAACTAGACTCAAAGCTTAAGACAAAGACTTCAAAATTGTTCTCTCTACATTCACCATTTATGTAATTTAGATCCAAAATTCAACAAGAGACCCACAATAATGGCCCTAAATTCCCTTTTATAAGAACAAGGGAGAAAAACAAACTTCAAGCCATCAGTACACTTTTCACATTTTCATTTGACTATTATGGCAAAAATTCCCTTTGCAGCTATATTTATAGTTTCAATTGGAGGGAAAAGGTGTGAGACAAAAATACTTCCATTTGCTGAAGAAGATAGACCCGCCTTCCAAAAGGTACTTTCTAGTATTATAAAAACTTTATGAATCCTTCTTTGTCGACCAAAAATTAGCCACGTTCATGCCAAGTTAGAAAAGAAAAGGATAAAAGAAATCGAATGCGAGTGATTGATTCATCTAGATCATCACTCGTGTCATCAACCTTTTTGATAAGAATAGAACAATATTTTGCAATACCTTAACCAAAGCCTAATATGTACTATTTCTAGGCTATAAATTGTTCTTCTATCAATTACTCACTACAATCCTTATCATTAAAGCACAAAAACTTATTCAATAAAATTATCCAACCATGAATTGTATACCTCATTAGTGGGCCACTATGTACTCAACAAAATATAAACCTTCTCATTATGCTGTGTGTACCTAGCATCAACCAATGCTCTAGCCTCCATAACAAATACTTCCATCTTCATTTCAACTCCAGCCATGTCAATATGGGAATTCAACCTAGAGTAATTAATTTCACTTAACACACTTTTAGCCCAAGGCAACCATC
The DNA here is from genome assembly GCA_007258455.2 of Sequoia sempervirens. Lineage (NCBI taxonomy): Eukaryota > Viridiplantae > Streptophyta > Pinopsida > Cupressales > Cupressaceae > Sequoia > Sequoia sempervirens. Next base: position 214,420,719 of record VDFB02270651.1, on the reverse strand, counting down.
CTTCCAATTCATGTTTCCACTTGGAAAATTCCATAAATTCTCCCTTATCATCAAATATTTTTTGCATACCATGCGCTTCCATATCCCTGAACATCTTCAATTTTTTTCCAAGCTACATCCCTAACTTCCCATGGAAAGTTGTTATCTCACTGATCAGATCAATGGTCTTCAATATCTCAGGAATGTGAGTAGGGACCTCTGGATGTTCATTAGCTTTAGACACTATTTCCTTCAAGGTTCCTGCTTGAGTGCTCCATTGACGCAACTCCTTTTGGAAAGCCTTCTAAACCTGCAAGTATTTGATGTTAGCATCATGAATACTCCTATAAGGTGCCCACACATCATCAATTTTTTTGACAATTTGGTTACTATATGTTTCAACACATCTTCCAAAATACTATTGGCTACTTTGATGGATTCCAATTTCACATCCTTTGTGTGTTCCTTTTCTGCTTTCAAGGCTTGATTCAAATCTTGAATCCTAAGGGACAAAGTTTCCCTATCTTGAATGGACATATTTGAAGTAGAACTGGTTGGGGATGGAAAATGTCTTTGTGTAGTAGCCAATACTTTGTTATGCTCATCCATCAAATTATTGTATCTATCTAGCAACTTATGATAATTGGCCTTTGTGATTTGAGCAGTGTACATAGTCAACATTGTAGCGTGCACCATCAGTTGTGTAGCTGTAGTAGTTGTCATCTCTATTTCTCTCTTGACAGTCACTACTCCAATTTCCTTCTCCATAGATTCTATGACATCAGGTTGTCCTGTGTTAGGGGCCATAAACCAAATAGCCAATGTATGTAGTCAGGGGCTAAAACTTGAACCAAAGATCTTATTGTCAAAGGCCTAGGAACAAAGGCATAGGGGTCCTTTCTAACTACATCTAATGAAATGGAAAATGAAATGTCACAACCAAGCAACAAAAGTGCACCACTTCCTTTCACTAGTGCTCTTACCTCTTCTAATGACATATTAGCTATTTCTTGTCTTATTTTGTCTTCCTCTTCTCTCTCAACTTCCTCTTGCAAATATGGGTCAACTTTCTCTCTTGCTTCAATCCTTCTTTTGATGTCTATGGACTTTTGACATGGATGATGAATTCCCTAAATTCCTTAGACTTGATAAAGGTATCATCACACATAAACTCAACACAAGCTTTTATCTTGACATCATCATCCTCTGCCTCATCATATATCCATTTTACAACCCTACTAGGTGGAACCACAATGTTTAATGCATCATTTCTCTCTTCAGGGAAATCCTGATCGACTTCCTGCTCCAATGGGTTATGTTCACCAGGGGCCTCTAGGAGTTGAACTTCTTCCATGTGCTCACTTTCTGGGTAGTCCACTAATGGGGCTATAGTAGGCCATCCACTAGTCCTACTTGATCTCACATTGATGCTTGGAGTAGAAGATTAAGCTGGCTGACTTCTTATCTGAGCATCACAATTTTCTTTAGCAACCTTAGCCTCAATCTTAGCTTGCTTCATCTTTTCAAAGAAACTCCCATCACTAAAATCACCCAACATTAGTTTTACCTTTGCAAACTTGTATTCCACTTCTGAATAAGGACTAAAATATAGGGGGTTATCCTTTCTTATCCCATCCTCTATTACACATATCTTTCTCCATTCATTCTTTCTTGCATTGACTTCCTCATTGGTAGACATATTCTTGATTACATCTTGAAAATAGAACTAATGAGCTATTATTCCCAATGATCTAGCCCTTCTTTGAGTCGAGATTACCCCTTTGGGATCACTGATCCTATGGAAATTCTGGTCCAACCTATAATTATTTAGAAGGGAACCAAACTTCTCAATGCCCTCCTTTGAAGTACAACTGAAGTATGCAAAATCCATATTAGGATTCACAAGAGAAGCTTTCTTTGGACTTTTGAAATATTCTTTATCCATGGCATCCATTTTCCACATTAGTTCCATAAAAGATTGTTTATCTGACACATAAATGGGCAATTTGTGAGGTGGCACTGTGGTTCCATATATCCTAATTGTTGTGTAGTTGGTATGCAGATACCAATCTCCCCAATTGAACTGGTGCTTGGTAACCCGTTCATGTTCTAGTGGCCTTATCATCTCATTGACACCTTGAAAAATCCTTTGAATAGGTTTCAACCCAAGTTGTTCAAGCACCAAGAACTTGAAGATATCACTAAAAATGTTATAATCAGAATGTGTACAATGCACATCCTAGATATGTGCCCACATCTACACTAACAATTCATTGTCATTGTCATCAAGCTCTCTAAATTTTATATAATTCATCATTAGCTTCCTACTCTTCCATAGTAATAAGTGCATCAACAAAGAATAATGCCTATAGGATAGTGGACGAGTGACATCCTTCAACTTTACTAGGTCCTTATGCTGCAAATGTTAAAAAATGTTAGTGGCTTATTCCCAAGCCCTGTTTTGATATTTGTGTTGAATATCAATTGCCAAATTCAACAAGGAAATATCCATCTTAATATCACACTCTTTATGTAGAACTTGATAGATAGCATAATAAGTGTTCTTGAAATAGTCTTCAAAGTCAACACAATCTAAAGGTTCCATCTCAGAAGCAATGAAAGGAAAACCATTCATCTTCAAGTCCCACCTCCTGTGAATAGGAAACAAACCCTTTTTGTACTAGACTTTATTCTTCTCATATTCATTATACAATTTGCAACAATTAATGGTTTTAGAGGCAGATGGATTCAACTAGAATGTGTCAATTATATGACTTGCAGAGATCTTCAACATGGTAAGAGAGTCAGGAAACCTTTTAATTGTTTTGTCATTTGGTTCATAACATTTGGTCAATGCTAACATGAAGCCTACTTCCAAAAATTCATTCGGCCATTACCAATTTGCCTATGTCACATGCCCATATGTTGCAAGCAGGGCAGTCAACTCCTTTCCATTTTAAATCATAGTAGAAAAATTTCCAACCACTTTGTGGCATCAAAATATCACAGATTCTAGAAGTAACATCCTAAAAATGAGGATTCAAAATACCTTGAGCGGTCTTTCTCTTCCCTAATATCTTGATTTCCTGCTCTGGGTCTTGAGGAGGTTCTTCCATAAACCTAGGACGATCTTTCTTAACAGTCCTCTATCTTTTGGGCATACTTGTTTCATCAGATTGAGGTTGGTTGAGATGATATTTAGGTTTGTTAACACGTTTTTGAGTGGGTTTTCTATCATTTTTAGCTCTAGATCCACTAGGATGCCTCATTGTTACTTGGAAACAAAATTAGGGTTTTCAAGATACTGAAAAAGCACCTTAAGCAGCTAAAAACCACAAGGTTTGCAATGAAACCAATAATCCTATCCCTCTTACCCAAAAACCTTACAAATAACAATTTCAATTTACCTTTAGTAGAAAAAAGTATTGCATTCAAACACAACAAACCCTGCCACTTATACCATTTCCAAACCACCCAGTAAAAAAGTTGACTCAAGAGCTATAAAATTAGCTTACCTAGGAGTGAACTGGTTGTTCTTCAAACTTGGGTCTTTGCAATATTTTGCTCTTACTACTTCTTAGCTCAACGAATTCCTATGCTCGTGCCAACTACAACTATTCAAAGATGTCAGACAACCTCTTTAATATTCCAACATTGAAGTGTGTTCACTATAAATGGTTGATGGGTCTTTCGCGCAAGAGAACTGATGGATAGTTGTTCTGGTTTGAATCCCAACCATTGATCATCTAGTTTTAAAACATAATCAATGATCCCATTTGACCATTGCTCATGCCTTTAACAACAATGCTTTAAAGTAGTGAAGGGATCTTGAGAACATGCCACGTAACCATCCCATAACACATGATAGAACATGGCCCCTTTTCGCTCTTCATAGAAGTGTGAGAGAATTTCTTAGAGGTTTTGGTGATGGGCTCCTCCTGGTGATGCATTCAAATAACCTAAACCATCGCACATCGCATAAGTGAACATGCAGTTGGAAACAACTTCGGTGATGGACGAAAGCAATGATGAAATATGAACCTGACATGTGGCCACCAGACCATTCAATATCTCCTTCCATCACTCATCATTGAAGTTAGAAGAACCTTTAAACACCTTTCGGTGATGGGTGATACAATGCACCACCATACTCATCGTCGATCATAGTAATGAGGCCATTGGTTCAAAAGAATTTGGTGATGAGTGATATAAAGGGAATGTGTAACTCAATGCTCATCACAAAAATGAGACAACAGGTGAAAAGAACTTCAACGATATGCAATTTAAGTGAATAAAACCCCATGTGCAAATAAGATGTTTTTAATGAAAATGAGCCGTGACTAGACCGATGGGATTTGACCCTTGAGGAAAAAACATGAGACCCACTTAATTCATCATGAAATGTTTTAATAGCCAACTATGAAGAATGTTAAAATGATGAAGTGAACAGGGGTAACCAATGAACTTAGCATGGGGCTGGTGAAATCATGACTTGAAAGTCTCAATATGTGTCTTAGATGATTAAAACCCTCAAAGCTTAAAACCTTAAGGACTTGCAAGAAAAACCTTAGAACTAAAAACCCTAACCCTAACCATCAACATAGATGTGACAAACCATTATAAGGCACAAAACCAGCTCAAATTTTCCAAAATTTTAGGAGCTTTATCAGTGGCTCATGCTCGGAGATGCATACCCCTGGCGGGTATGATGAGAAATAGATCTCTTGGTGAAGCATACCAACACAGAGGAACCCAAAAAATTAGGAACTTGCCTGAACAAGGAAAGCGGAAACAACCAAAAGCAAACACACCAAACCTATGTAGAAAATTTACAAATATATACAATGTACATGGAAGAACAACCTATTTCATGATTAATAGGACTTCAAGAACTGTCCATGTATTGGTAGTTCTAGAAGTTCACCTGCCAAGGACTACAAGAAGTATGAATCCTCCCCATGCATGTCTGCAATCAAATAAGGCCCAAGCCATAGAGGATCAAAATTTTTGTGTTTCCCTTTTTCTTCCATCCTTGCATTCCACATTAAGACCATGCATCTGACTTTGAACTTCCTTTCAATGGCTCTCTTATCATATAGGTGTTTAACTTGAAGGTGTAACCTCTCATTTATTTTATGAGCTTCTCTTCTAGTTTCATCAAGCTCAATTAAATCATCCATCCTATGTTGCATCTCATCACAAATGTGAGTATCATATTCTTGGAATTTTTTTTACATCTTTATCAAGTTATTGTGGGGCATCCTTTCTTCCACCCCATATACCAAATTAAAAGGTGATTGCCTAATGAAAGTTTTAAATGTAGTCATGTCTACCCATAGTGCAAGTTGTAGTTTTGAATCCCATGCCTTCTTGTTTTTCTCAATCAACCATTTGATGATCTTCATCAAACTCTTGTTACTAGATTCTACCTGCCTATTCCCTTGAGGGAAATAAGGAGATGAATAAGAAATGCATATACCATGCTGATTGCATAAATCAGTAAATTCTTTAGACCCGAAGCACATGGCATTGTTAGAAATGATTCTCTCTGGGACTCCAAACCTACCTAATATGTTACTCATCAAAAAATAAATTCCTACTTTTCTTGTTTCTTTTCTAGTGGGAATCGCTTCCACCCACTTTGTGAAGTAATCTGTGACAACAAGGATCCAAGAGTGATCCCCACTAGAATTTTATATAATTTCTCCAATGAAATCAATGCCCCATTGTTGGAAAGGGGCTTGGGATAAAATAAGCCTAAGAAGAAAATTACCAATTTTTTGTTAGCTTACCATTAAATCTCTGGCAAGCATCACACTTCTTAACAAACCTATGGGCATCTTTGAATACCATAGACCACCAGAGCCTTTCTCTCATTATTTTATGAGCAGTTGTCTTAGCCATGTAGTGAGTTCCACATGCTCCCTTATGCATTTCAATCAAGAGGTCTTCTGCCTGATCTCCATATATGCATCTGAGTAACACACCCTCTAGGATTCTCCACCAAAGTTCACCATCAATAATGACATACTTGATAGCCTAGAGTTTGAGGGTTCTTCTTTCATTCTTAGGCATGCCTTTAGGGAGTTGCATGGTTTGCAGGTATTCTACAATCCTTTTGTACCATACACAAGTCTGCATGCCACATATGGGTGCAACATTTTCATTTTCAACTTGATTAATTTGATTGGCTTCCAAATTGGTCTCATCCATCAAATTAGCCAAACCTTGACCTCTTACTAGCTCTGTAATCTAGATGTTGATGTTGAACTCTTGGATCCTATTGATCCACTTGCATCATCGACCTGTGGTCTCTTGTTGGGTAAAGATGTCTTTAAATGTTGCACTTGGAACATAAGCTACAACAGTTGCTCCAATCAGATAAGGCCTAAAATTCTTAACAACCTTCACTAGGGAATATGCTTGCTTCTCTGTGACATCATATTTGAGCTCAACAGCTTGTAGGGACTTGCTAAAGAAAGCAATAGGTTGCTCAAAGCCTTCATCATTTTTCTATAGTAACACCCCTGCCACAATATGAAATGAAGCAAAGGTAAATAGCTAGAATGACTTTGAATAATTAGGAGATTTGAGGACTAATGCTTCCTTGATTGCATCCTTTATTTTCTTGAAAATCCTTAGTAGGTTCTTTTGTCCATGATATTATCTCTCCTTTCTTCAACATTTTAGAAAGTGGCCTAACAATCTCAACAAAATTGGTAACAATATTCGTACAAAGTTAATTTTCTTGAAGAAAGATTGGATTCCCTTGACATTTCCAGGTTGTGAGATCCTATCTATAACTGCTACTCATTCAGGATCAAACTGACCCCATCTTTTGAGACAATATTCCCCAACAGCTTACCTTCTTTAACTTCAAAAGCACACTTTTTGGGATTTAAAGAAATTCCATATTCCGAAGCTCTAATAAAGATCTTATCTAAGTGGGAATAATGATCTTCTTCCTTTTTGTTGTGAGCAGTCAGATCATCCTAATATATAGCAATGAAGAGATCAATAAAATCTGTAATGGTCACATCCATGGCTCTTTGAAATGTTGTACCAACATTGATTAGGTAAAACAATATTCTCATGTACACATATGTTCCCTAAGGTGTGGTGAATGCAGTCTTGTACTGTTCAAATTCTCTCACCATAACTTGATTATAGCCTGAAAACCCATCCATCATTGAAAGCAGTTCACACCTTGCAACTTTTTGCAACATGGCCTCCATGTTAGGAAGGGGATAATTATCCTTTAAGGATGCCACATTAATATTCTTGAAATCTATGCATAGCTTGATATCACCATTCTTTTTTCTGACAAGAACTAAATTTGAAACCCATGAGGAATGCTTGATTGGCTTGATGATCCCAACATCTCTTAACTTCGTAAGTTCTTCTTGCATCTTTGGCTACAAAGTAGGATTTATTGGCCTTTGTTTTTGCCTGAAAGGTTTTACATTAGGTTTCAAAGGGATTTCATGCTAGAATAGATCTTCCCTATAAGCCTTTAGGTCATCATATGACCATGCAAACACATACCTATGTTTCCTCAATAGGGAAATTAACATAGTTATCACATGCGGTTTCATCTTCTTGCCTATGTACACCTTTTTGGGAGAATTCTTTGTCCCAAGATTTATCTCTTCCAAATATTCCTTATGGGAAGATGCTTGCTTAACATTATCTTTATCAGGGCCATCAAAGACCCTCTCTAATGTGACCATCCCTTTGCGAATCTTATTTGTTTTTAATTGAATTACCTCATTCCCAAATAACATCTCTTTTCCATCAAACTCAACCACTAAAGAGACAAAATCAATTTCTTCCCATTCATATTGATCAATGCAATGCTAAAATCTCAAAATATAATTTTCATCATCAAACACTTTCAGTTGCAAATGTTATCAGGCACTGCAAGTTGAGTCTGTACTTCTATTCTCAAGATGCCATCAAAGGTGACATCATCTAATTTGACAACAATATTAGCTAACAAGTTTTCCCTAACATTTTTTCCCCTTTCTATCCAGTCTATGCCAAAAGCATCAAAGGCCTCAATAGTATCCCAAATTTCATTCCTATATTTCCTAAGCCTTTTATCTTTAGCAACAAATCTAGACCTAACTTGGGAAACTACTAATTCAGAATCTGCTAATACTTTCAACATCTTAATGCCATGCTTGGAAGCTAATTTCAACCCAAGCAATAGAGCCTCCTACTTAGCTGCATTATTTGTACAAGAGAATTGTAACAAGGAGTATTTGAAGGTTTTACCTTGTGGGGAAATGAGAATAACCCCTGCACTTGATCCCTCCTTAGAATAAGATCCATCAAAATAAATGGTCCAAAGAGCATCCTCTCATGGTGTATCCAAGACCTCCCTGTCAATTGGTGCAGGCTAGACTTCTTCTTCTTCTTGTTTCAATTCTTCAACTTGGAAAGTGTCTAAACCAGTATCTACAAAGTTAATTATCAATGGTTCTTCCGGCTCTTCTGCATATTCAGTCATGTGAAAAGCTCTTGGTTCTCTAGCAATCTTGACATCCTTTTAGTCAATTGAAAAAGTGGCAAATGACAAGTCACACTGAATACTCCCAACCATGGATACACTCCAGTGTCTTGACAATAACATCCCATAAGTTAGTGGAATTTCCCCCACAGTGATACTCATAAATAACTCGTTCTCAGGGAAAGATCCTAGTCTATATGGAACTCTATTAATTACTCCTATAATAGGCACTTCCCTTGAGTCCATAGCATAGCACTTCCCATAAGTGCTATCGACCTTCAAGCCCATTTCTTCCATGATTTTTATTGGCATTACATTGTTTGAGGCCCCTGAATCTATCATGCAATTTCTAAGCAACTTTCCATCAATGATCAAGCTTAGAAAAAATGGATTGACTCGTCTTGGATTGTTAGTAACTGTGGTTCCTAGATATACTTCAGGATTTTCATTAATCACCGCTTTGACCTCAACATTATTATCTTAAATTTTGCTTGATTTAGGTTGATCAAAAACCACTTTATCCATACCACCCATAGTAATACTATTGATGAGAGAAACTATCTTATTATTGTGCTCATCTATTCTCATCATTTCTAACAATGGGACTATAACTTTAACTTGAGATAATACTTGAAACATATCTATAGGAGAATGATTTGGTAGCTCAGGGAGTACCAATTCTTTAGGAATTACCTTGTGACCTTGTCTTTCAACCTTTTTAGCACTGGGTTTCACATCTTTGGCCTTCACAGCCTGAGGAGCAGATTCACCATTAATCTTCACCTTAGTGCCCTTCTTAGCCCAAATTCTCATCTCTTTACATTCTTTAGGTTTTGTCTCTTCTTTCTTATTTTCTACCTTAGTCCCTTTATTTTCTGCATTGTTTTCCTTGATGAACATGCTACCTAGGTTACCTTGATTACCACTTATAGTTCTATCCCTCAAATGAAGATCACTCCTTGCCCGAGTAGCCAATGCAATGTGTACTTTTCAATTTCCTCATTTGAAGGTCTTCTCAAGGAAACATTATTTGACTCAAGAGTATAGATAGTGCAATCATTCTCTCTTTCTTCATCTAAAACTACTTGTTGATCATAAGAACTTTCCTCCTACCTCTGAACATCCACATCACTTCTGGTAGGGTCATCATCTGAGGAGTATTCATCACAAGAAAAAATTGATTTGGTCATAAGCATGTTCACAATTCCCTCCTGCTCATGAGGAGAATCTTAATCTCCTTGATCCTCTGGTAATTCCTCTATTGATCTAGCAACAACACATTGTTGTGTAGAGTGAGGCATTTGACACACTCCACACCAAGGAAAGTCTTTGGTAACATTTTTTGAATGATTTTGCAAAGGATCAGGTGTACCTTGGAAATTCTTCTGATTATTGTTAACTGGCTTCCCATTGTACCAATTTGTATAATAAGGATATTCCTACAATCTTGGTGGCCTATCATTCCTTTGGAATTGTGGCTTATCATTCTTGGCCTCCTTTTGTAACAAACTAAGAACTTGATCTAATTTTTCATTAGGAGCTGAAACTTTACCTTCCTTTTCATTCTAAGCTCTTGGGATCTTCAAAGGTTTGGGATCATCCCTTCTTCCCACTTTACCTGATCTCTCCTATTGTTTTCAATATTTACTACCATTTTTTAGGCTTCTATCAAGTGCCGTGGATCCTTATCTCTGAGCAGGTAACATATTTTTGAATCGTATGCATTGTAGTACACAACTAGACATGCATTTTCATTGGGCCTCAAATAGGCAAGGAATTTATACATAGCCTTTTGGAACCTTGCATTGAACTCGGTTGCCATTTATGTCCCTTTGTGATATTGTTAAAATCATTTAACCTAAACCGAGGATGAGTTTGGTCTCTATACTGTTCTCTGAAGATTCAATAGAAAGAATCTTTGGAATCAATGCTTGCATCAGGAAATATCCCATACCAGTCACTAGTATCTTCAGTTAGGGATTGCATAAAATATTTCATGGCAACATCATCATCCCATAATTCAAAATCTTCTATAAAACTTTGAAAATATTTTAAATGGTCCTCATCACTGAGAGCATTATTACAAGTAAACTTAGGTACATGCTTCCTTGCATTATCTGGAATTGGATTTGGATATCCTGGGATGTTCTCAAAACATAGTTTCCTATATCTATCAGTGTGCAATAATCTCCTTTCCGTAGGTTCCTCTTGCTCATTCTGGTTGTCATGATTCCTTCTTCTATCACTAATTTTTTCAGACCTCCTCGATTGGGAATCATGTTGGTCATTAAACTGAATCGCCTTAACTTTGTTTTCTAGCTATGAGGATGAACTAGAAGGATTTGCGCTAGATGATGGTCTTTCATTTACATGAGGACTTGAAGATGATGTGTGGGAATGAGGGACTTGAATCTCAGGGACATAAGCATTTATAGTAGATTCTAGGAAACCAAGTTTCCTTTTCATCTTAGTGTTTACAACCAATAGTTCCATTTCTTTCACACTTTTCTCCAATTCTTCATTTTCTCTCATTAGTTTATTAGTTAGTGAGATAGAATCATTCTATGGTGTGTCCTTCTTAGGAGGACCTCCATCATTTATCTTTGCTCCATTTATTTTTGTTCCCCCCATATGTTTTTTTCCCTTATCAAGATTTTGGGGAGCAACATTTTTATTATTAGGGGGAGGATTGACTAGGATGGAAGCCTTTACAATAGCGTTAGTCCATGAATTTACACAAGCATTATTAGCAGAGGGAATTATAGGAGCCTTTGTTACAATTTCCTCAATAGTAGGACTAGTTGTCTGGTCAGGTTTAGAGGCTAACTTGTCTAATTCTTCTATTTGTTCAACCTTTCTTCACAACATATTCCTCTCCATCATGGCCTCCCTTATCCTCTTCTCTTTCTCTTCATCCATTTTCTTTCTATTCTCATCACACCTTAAGGATTTTTCTCTAAGGCATTGCATATCATTAAAAAATTCTTCCTCCTATGGTAAAGTAGTGTTAGCATCAGATGCTACTATAACTTTAGCTTGATTAGGAACAATGTTATGGGGATATTCATCAACTCCAATTAACATGTCTAGAGGGATGGGAGTATCTAAATGAGAAGTTGGGGTCAAATGTCCTTCATCTCGAGCACACCTAGAACTTAAATTATCTCTTTGTATTCTATCTCCCTTCCTCCTTTCCATGGCTCTTAAGCCTTGATTTGTGGGTCACTCATTTACAACAGACTTCATTGTAACTTCTCCTCTCTTAGTAGAGGTGCTATCATGAAATTCTAGAAAACTCCTTCCACATTCAAAACTGGAACTAGAACGAATATCATGTTCAGGGGTTGGATGGGGAGTAGACTTACATGTTTATGCATCCTTTTCTTTTACCCATTTTCCATGTATGTTCTTGGGAAGTTCTCCCTCCAATTTCTACTCTGGATGCTTCTTCATGTGCCCATGCATTCCTCACATTTGTGCTTGAATCTTCTTCATGTCCGTCAACCTTTTCAATTTATTTCTATTCTTCTTCTTTACTTCCTTGATATATTTAAAGACCATCACACAGTGGTGCAAAGAGTTTAGAGTTGCCACCCAAATTCCTTGGGACCAATTCGTAGTAATTGTGTACAATTTATGCAAATTTCACAAGATCCTTGGAAACTCAGAAGAACTTTGACAAATACAAAATTCCTTTAATTGAATTTTGAACACAAGCCTTTCAATACACAAAGCAGTAGGAAACCTTAATATAAACTTTGGTGAGACGCATGACAAAGACTCAGGCAATAGTTAGTAGGAACATCAAATAAATTGACTCTATATGTAAATATCACCATATATTATAGTGATCTTTGATAAGGCACTTTGGAGAACAAATATTTACCAAAATTATGTCCTCCCCAGTAGAGTCACCATTATGTTGATTGTTTTTCAAGAACCAATCAGATCTCACCAAGTACCTGTGAGCTTTCCAGACTCAATTCTTGAATACTTGAGAGATAGTTGGCCAACAAATGAGATGTAGCACTAATGCTTCTCCTCCTACACTTTTGGATTTTCAAAACATGGGAGGGTAATCCCACAATGTATATCTTATGACTCTCCTAAACAATTGACTGATACATTGCATAGCAAAGCAGAAGTATTCCCATTAGAGGCTAAATAGATGAAATTCTTCAATAAATTGGCATTTCCTTGACAGAATTACACACTTAAAGTCGAGAACATGATACAACATAAACCACAACAAAGGTATATACATTAAAGATTATTTATGAATGTTGTTCTCAAATTGAATAACTAAAACTCTGGAAAATGCATATAAAACTCAAGATCAGTGCCATATCTGTTGGGCTAGGAGTAAAAGAAAATTGAACTGCAAGGTATATTTAATCATAAACATCCATGATCTATGTGAGATTGCTTTGCAATTCACAAATTAGTAATTAGATTCTATGACTACTTATCAGATCTATTATGCATGTTTTGCACACACACCCCGCCGTAGGCAGGGACCCCCTTTTTTTCGCTCCTGATAGGCTGCTTTGCTCCTATCTTATTTTGTGTGCCCCATTTTCCAAGCGCAAATTGGTCATGTGCCTTCAAATGATCAAATCCCCATGATCAAATTCACCTACTTGGGGTATTCAAATCCGGGGAGAAACAAAGTCCCCCATCCCTTTTCTGCCTTTTGTCTTGTTCCTTTTGGCTTGGTCCTTGATCACTTGATTCACTTTCTACATTTTTGACTTTGGGGACAAATTTCTGGTGGATTTGGGATGTTTTTGTGGTGCCTAAGTGAACTGCCAAGTTTCCTCAAAGTTTCGTTAAGTTTTGGGGGTTTCAGAACTTTCCTTTTGGAACTCTGTCCCTCTTTGGCTGTTCTGAAACATCCGTGGACCCCCGACGGTCCGCTTTCTACATTTTTGACTCTGGTGAAAAATTTATGGTGGATTTGGGATGTTTTTGTGGTGCCTAAGTGAACTGGCAAGGTTTCGTTAAGTTTTGGGGGTTTCAGAACTTTCCTTCTAGAACTTCGTCTCTCTTTGGCTATTTTGAAACATCTGTGGACCCCTGACGACCTGGCCTCCAAAACCCGGCCCCTCCATGGCCATTTCTAGGACTCTGTCCTTCCATGGCCATTTTGAAGACTCCACCCCTCTGTCGCCATTCGGGACTTTCCTTCTGGGCCATCGTGTGCTCATTGCCTTTTCAAAAGGGTGGTGACCCTCTGACTTTCCCCTTCCAAGCTTCCAATTTTTTCAAATGAGTCCAATCTTAAGGAAGTTTTTCTGGGCACTCTTCCTTCCTCTTTTCCCATGTCCTATAATTGAAAAATCTTGGTTTTTCTAAGTTTTGTGAGGTTCGAGAACTTGCCTTCCAATTTGTTGTCCCCCGTTCGCTACCCGCCCTCTTGGGCCCGCATTAATGTTTATTGTCCAACTGAACTCCAATGATGAATATTATGATCTTTTGATGATGCATGGATGGATCTAACAAGGAGTTTGTAGGATTTGACTAACGTTTGTCTTGATTTGTGTGTGAAAGCACTTACGACATTTCATGTACGCAGAATTCAAGGAGCTTACTGGGGATCTGTCAAGAGAACCATTGAGCAAGTTGAACAAGGAATGTGCATAGCTCCTGTCACCATTCATTTCATGTTTGCCTCTCCCCCTAGCACCTACCAACATGGTCAGCATTAGAAGAAGGCCTATGCTAAGGAAGTCAATGACAAAAACACAAGGGTGTGGCCTTGAAGAAGGCATGAGGGAGCTGTCCTACTCTTCACCGGGTGATGATTACCTATCCTCCAAATCAGGGGCAACCAATCCATTGATGTTAGTCGTGAATGGGATCATTTGATCCAAGGAAAAACATTGCAAACACATCAAGTAAGAAGGAAGCTTTCAGGTAGTTTCAGCTACAATAAAAGGGCAATCAGCTAAATGACAAAATTGCTACAACACCTGGGCACTAGATGACAAAACAAGAAAAGGACAAATGATGTATTTTAAATTGCTGGATAATGGGGGGTAGGTGAAACCCTAATGTAATCAAATTTGAACTATACAATGTAATTTAATCCTAGCCATTCATTTGGGCTTTGGAAAACTATAAATAGGGGCTTTCCCCTCATTTGTAAAGGGTTGGAGAACTAATGTAAAGACATTCTACAGTAATAGAAAGCAACATTGCATGATTTATGGGTGTTCCTTTTGAGTTTTCTCTTTATGTATGCATGGTTCAACTTCCCTATTAGTTTAGGTGTTAGTGTCTTGAATGGAAGTGGTGATGGTGATTACTGTTTCAGTATTTGATGAATTTCTAGCTCATGGTTTTTGTGGTTCATTGATGATGAGCCACTTTGCAAAGCTAGTCTGAGATCTTTACTTCATTGCTGCAACTTAGTTCAATTACATGTGCATGATGTGTGTGTGTAATATGAAAATATGTAGTTCTTAGAAGATTGCACTATTTTTGTGTAGCTGTAGGTTCTCTTGGTCAAGAAAAACTTAGTTTTAGGGAGTTTGTATTTTGTATTAGCCACCATGATCACTATTCATTCGTAGTTTCAGGTCTAGGAACTTCCTCTCTCCCCTGCCCTTTTTTCCTTTTTTTAATGAGTAACCTTAGGCAAGGTTCATTGCACACTGTAAAGTCAAATCCAAAGTTGAAATGGAGTTCAAGACTGATGTTTGAACCTGTAGCAAATGCACAACAACTTTCCCATCTTAAGAACTCCATTTGTAGACCCAACTTCCCATGCTTTGTAAGTTATCCGTAAGTCCGCCTTGTGAGTCCAACAAAATCACATAAAATAACTGAGATATTCCAAGCACTATCAAGACCTGACATTAGAGACCTTGGGATAGTGTTCTACAATTTGACTGTGGAAGATTTTCTTTCAAGAGAGGTGATGCATCTATGCATTACCTATGTTGAGAAGTGCATAAAAAACACATCAACAAAACTGGCGCTAGAAGGAGGGCATGACATGTTGATACTACAAAGCTGAAAGTTGGAAATCGAAGAGAGCACTTTCAAAGAAGAAATATGAGATAAGGAGATCTCTTTTAATGCTAAAATATCAAAAAATTCTGAAGGCAAAAGAAGCTGAGTCGAAGTGGAGCAGCATGTACGGATTGACATCACTCAGCTATATGTAGATTTAAATAGAAGCCATGTCAGATCCATTGCACTCGCAAGCATAACGAATTAGGGTGTCTCACTTTTTTGAGTAGGACTGAAAGGGTATTGCAAGGAGAAATTCCCTTTTGGGAAATATACCAACCTTTAGCTCCTGTAGACCTAGAGGAAGAATTGACAACCATGGTAGCCAAAGCGTTCAAGGAGCTGATCCAAGAACATTTGAGTGGAAATGATGGACCAAGATGGGAGGAAGTACTAATGGCAAGTTGGTGCAGATTTCACATTGCACCCCACTCTGAATTCACTTGCTTGTCATGCAAAAACATCATTGCTCAAACCAAGGGTTGTTCAGACAAGTTGGAGTAGCCAACTCTCAAAGAGGATGAGTCACCCCATGAGGCCAAAGAGCTGTCAACATCTAGAGGACAAAACATTGAAGAGGAACCAAGGGATTCAACACAAACTAGTGCTGGGATAGTGAATATTGAGGCTGGAAATGAAAAGGAAGGAGTTGATTTCTATAGGACAACAAAATGATGTGATGAAAATTCAATTGGAAGGGAGTTGGAAATCCTTTCCTCTATCAACAAAGAGAAATCCTCCACTCTAAAAGAAGAACCATTGGTGGTTGAGGATGGGTCAACAAAGTCTGCAATAGTGTATGCTGGGACAACCAACGAAGATGCTAAATAATAGGAAGAAGAAAAGGTTGACAACCTTGGAGCAGCAGAAAATGACGATGAAGGTATAAGTGAAATCAAATTAGAAGACCTCTCCTTTGTCAATGACAATGATCGAGAATCTGAAAATGAAAGTTTGGAGTGGGAACAATCACTTGCCATGGCTGCCTACCATCAAGCTTCTTTTTCAATTGATGATGAGGACCCAGTAGCGGAAAGATATGACCAGCTCATCCCTAGATTAGCAAAGGATTGGTCTGAACTAAGATGTCAAGTAGATTTGGAGGTGTTGTTGCTACCAAATTGGTGCATACTTCATGATTCATCACACTCTGAGTTTGCATGTGAGCTATGCAAAGAGGCTATTGAACAAGTTAGAGGACAAGTGGAGCAGCCAAGTGCTCGACCTCCTCTACTTGTTACCCAGATCAAAGTTGAAGACCAAGAGCCTGAACCGAGTGATGGCTTAGCTAAAGGCAGACATCAAGAGGATGTTGGGACAAAAATAGAAGAAGGAAAAAATAACTGTCTCAGACTTCTAAGCGATGAATTAGATCAAACAGGAATGTTGTCCACCATTCATCGAGAATTTCCTCTTGAAGAGCATTTGCACACCATGAACAATAGGCTTTATGCCGAGCCCTTGGAGGGAAATTGTGCAGTAGAATTTGGTCCCCTTGATGAGGTACCGTAAATTGATGAATTCTTTCCATTAGGAGCTGTATTGCAGAGGTATGCTCATGTTGAGGAAGAGCACATCCTAGAAGATGGTAGCAATGAATACATACTCTTTGAGCCCCCAAATAGTGATGCACTAGAGTTTCCAGATTGGGAGAGGAGCTTCTCCATTTACAGTGATAGTGAGCAAGAGGAAAGAAGTGAACGTCATAATGAGATGCATGAACAACAAAGGGAAGAAGACAAAGGTGGGGGTGTTTTGATGGCTTCCAACAAGTATGACAGAATTGACCAACTACAAGACGCAACTAGAAGTCCTTCCGCCATAACCATTGTTGATCCTCCTTCATATTTAGGGAGCTGTAATAGGACAGATGCATGCATGTCATTATCCCATGACATTGAACATTATAAAAAGGAGGTTGATACTTGGGGAAGGAGACGAGACAACATGCTTCCCCTTGAGGACAACAACCAGGTGGATCCCAAGTTTGCAGATGATCAATGTGGAGAAGTATTTCTTTTTGAAGAACTGCCAACCAGGGCTGTAGGTCCCATTGGTAGATTGGAAGAGCTGTTTGTTGCCCCGTCCTCCCAGCCTTATGCAAGCCCAAGGCTAGAAATGTTGCACCCCCCACCGCACCCACTCGAGGCTATCGATGTAGCAATAGATGATGTAGTGCTTGTTCTCGACTGCCAAACAATGCCGCCTTTACGTAATGACATCCAAGTTCTATCCTTCCTTGCTCTAGTTACTTTTCATAGCTGCATTTATTATTTTGATTATGGGAGTGTAGGAAGGAAAAAATTCTTATGGATTAACCATGGGTTTAGCGAGCCTCCTCAATTACTAATTTTTCATGATGACGTGATTGAACTTGAGTGCTGCAACGTTGAATTTATTTTTGCAGAATATAAAGATAAATTTGTATGGTTAAGAATGACAACAATCACCCATTTGCTTGTGCATGCACTGTGAAATCCAATGAATGTTAATGTTAGCTTGCCCTGCCTTAACATAGTGCTTTGTAAATAATATCTTTGTACATAGCTCATTTTGGGTAGTATAGGTTTCTTGTAAATACTCTGCTTTTGCGCTTTCCTTAGGTTAGTTGATGTGATGTGGGTTGTTTTATTTTTGTTTTCTTTCGATTTGCTACTACTTTGCTCGGGGTCCCTCTACTTTTAGCTGGGCACATTTATGCGCACAACAACCATACTTATCATCTAGGGTTGTTCTACGTATTTATTTGTCAAACTCTAATCAAGTCTTCAGAGTGGATGGTGAAGGTCATATGTTAGTGTCAAGTGATCTAGGTGTTTGATTCAAAGAGGATAAGTTGTTGGTTTAGTCCGACTCTGATGTATTCTAAAATCTTACAGCTCTTACACATCTTAAGAATCTGACAGTCACTGTAGGGCCTTTTGTGAAGTCTAGTTAAGTGAAAAATCTAAAATTCTGCTCCAGTGCCACTATGATTCTCAACCCTGAGCATGAGCTTTAATGCTTGTGGGTTAAAATAAAAGAGCTGAAAAGAGAAAAGAAAGAAAGAAAGAAAACATTGAAAAATAAAAAAAAGAGAAAATTCAACTTTTCAGGGGTATCCGAGCAACTCTACCGGGGCTATGGATTCCCGACTGATAGTAGAGAAATGTTCAGGAGAATCATAGCAACAACCTCGTTGGGGCTATGGATGCCTAACTGGCAGTGAGGCAATGTCCTGGATGCTTTTGGAGTTGGAATAAACTACGCAACTTAACTTGATGGAGCTTGGGTTCTTGTAGCAACTGAAGGATGGGAATTAACACAACTGCACACACTTGGATTTTCAACATACTGAAGGTTGGGTTGGCTAGTGGTTTTGATCCTTTGGGTAAGCGTCTGGATTATTTTCCCTAGCGTGAAGGTCGAAACCAAAGATTTTGGGTTCATGATTCCAGTTTGTCATCAAAATTCTTTTGAGCATTTCCCCAACGAGTCACCATTTGTTGTGCATGTTTTGCACACACACCCCACCGTAGGTAGGGACCCCCTTTTTTTTTGCTCCCAACAGGTTGCTTTGCTCCTGTCTTGTTTTGTGTGCCCCATTTTCCAAGCCCAAATTGGTCATGTGCCTTCAAACGATCAAATCCCCCTGACCAAATTCACCTACTTGGGGTATTCAAATCTAGGGAGAAACAAAATCCCCCATGCCTTTTCTACCTTTTGTCTTGTTCCTACTAGCTTGGTCCTTGATTGCTTGATTCACTTTCTACATTTTTGACTTTGGGGAAAAATTTCTGGTGGATTTGAGATGTTTTTGTGGTGCCTAAGTGAACTACCAAGGTTTCGTCAAGATTTCATAACTTTCCTTCTGGAACTCCGTCCCTCTTTGGCTGTTTTGAAACATCCGTGGACCCCTGACGGTCTGCTTTCTACATTTTTGACTCTGGGGACAAATTTCTGGTGGATTTGGGATGTTTTTGTGGTGCTTAAGTGAACTGCCAAGGTTTCATCAAGGTTTTGTTAAGTTTTCGGGGGTTTCAGAACTTTCCTTCTAGAACTCCGTCCCTCTTTGGCTATTTTGAAACATCCGTGGACCCTCGGTGACCCGGCCTCCGGAACTCGGCCCCTCCATGGCCATTTCTGGGACTCCGTCCCTCCATGGCTGTTTCTGAGACTCCACCCCTCTATCACCATCTGGGACTTTCGTTTCGGGCCGCCGTTTGCTCATTGCATTTTGAAAAGGGTGGTGACCCTCCGACTTTCCCCTTCCAAGCTTCTGATTTTTTCAAATGAATCCAATCTTAAGGAAGTTTTTTTGGGCACTCTTCCTTCCCCTTTTCCCATGCACTATAATTGAAAAATATTGGTTTTGCTAAGTTTTGTGAGGTTTGGGAACTTCCCTTCTGGTTTGTTGTCCCCCATTCACTCCCCGCCCTCTTGGGCCTACATTAATGTTTATGGTCCAAATGAGCTCCAATGATGAATATTATGATGTTTTGATGATGCATGGATGGATCTAACAAGGAGTTTGTAGGATTTGACTAATGCTTGTCTTGATTTGTGTATGAAAGCACTTATAACATTTCATGTACGTAGGTTTCAAGGAGCCTACTGCGGGTCCATCAAGAGACCCATTGAGAAAGTTGAACAAGGAATGCGCATAACTCATGTCACCATTCATTTCATGTTCGCCTCTCCCCCTAGCACCCACCGACAAGGTCAACATTAGAAGAAGGCTTGTGCCAAGGAAGTCAATGACAAAAACACAAGGGCGTGGCCTTGAAGAAGGCATGAGGGAGCTGTCCTACTTTTCACCGGGAGATGATGACCTATCCTCCGAATCAGGGGCAACCAATCCATTGATGTCAGTTGTCAATGGGCTCATTTGATCCAAGGAAGAACATTGCAAACACATCAAGTAAGAAGGAAGCTTTCAGGTAGTTTCAGCTACAGTAAAAGGGCAATCAGTTAAATGACAAAATTGCTACAGCACCTGGGCACTAGATGACAAAACAGGAAAATGGCAAATGATGTATTTTAAATTGCTGGATAATGGGGGGTAGGTGAAACCCTAATGTAATCAAATCTGGGCCATACAATGTAATTTAATCCTAGCCATTCATTTGGGCTTTGGAAAACTATAAATAGGTGCTTTCCCCTCATTTGTAAAGGGTTGGAGAACTGATGTAAAGACATTCTGCAGCAATAGAAAGCAACATTGCATGATTTATGGGTGTTCCTTTTGAGTTTTCTCTTTATGTATGCATGGTTCAACTTCCCTATTAGTTTAGGTGTTAGTTTCTTGAATGTAAGTGGTGATGGTGATTGTTGTTTTAGTATTTGATGAATTTCCAGCTCATGCTTTTGGTGGTTCATTAATGATGAGTCACTTTGCAAAGCTAGTCTGAGCTCTTTACTTCATTGCTGCAACTTAGTTCAATTACATGTGCATGATTTGTTTGTGTAATCTGAAAATATGTAGTCCTTAGAAGATTGCACTAGTTTTATGTAGCTGTAGGTTCTCTTGGTCAAGAAAAACTTAGTTTTAGCGAGTTTGTCTACTGTAGTAGCCACCATGATCACTGTTCATTCGTAGTTTCAGGTCTAGGAACTTCCTCTCTCCCCTGCCCTTTTTTCCTTTTTTTGATGAGTAACCTTAGGTAAGGTTCATTGCACATTGTAAAGCCAAATCCAAAGTTGAAATGGAGTTCAAGAGTACTATTTGAACCTGTAGCAAATGCACAACAACTTTCCCATCTTAAGAACTCCATTTGTAGACCCAACTTCCCATGCTTTGTAGCTCATTCGTAAGTACACCTTGTGATTCCAGCAAAGTCGCATAAAACAACTGAGATATTCCAAGCACTGTGAATACCTGACATTAGAGACCTTGGGATAGTGTTCTGCAATTTGATTGTGGAAGATTGTCTTTCAAGAGAGGTGATGCATCTATGCATTACCTGTGTTGAGAAGTGCATAAAAAACACTTCAACAAGATCCAATTAACTTATATATGAATATATGATTTGATCAAAGCACTTTGACTGACCCTTTGAACTAGAGATAAAATCAAAACATACATCAAAGCATAAAGACATTGAAGATTAATGAAATGATCCTTGATCATAGTTTTCATTAATAATTTAGACACAAAATAAAATGAGAGACACGATAGACTCCAAAGACTTCCATTATCATTTAGATATGCTTAGGAACCATACAATTGACAAAATTCACTAACTAGACTCAAAGCTTAATACAAAGACTTCAAAATTGCTCTCTGTATTCACCATTTGTGTAATTTAGATCCAAAATTCAACAAGAGACCTGCACTAATGGCCTTGAATTCCCTTTTATAAGAACAAGGGGGAAAAACAAGCCTCAGGCCATAAGTACACTTGTCACATTTTCATTTGACTGTTATGACAAAAATTCCCTTTGCAGTTATATTTATAGTTTCAATTAGAGGGAAAAGGTATGAGACAAAAATACTTCCATTTGTTGAACAAGATAGACCCGCCTTCCAAAAGGAACTTTCTAGTATTATAACAAATTTATGACTCCTTTTTCGACCAAAATTAGTGATGTCCATGCCAAGTCAACAGATAAAAGTATAAAAGCAATAGAAAGTGAGTGACTGATTCATCCAGATTATCACTCGTGTCATCAACCTTTCTGATAAGAATAGAACAATATTTTGCAATACCTTAACCAAAGCCTAATATGTACTATTCCCAGGCTATATATTATTCTTCTTCTATCCATTACTCACCAGACTCCTTATCATTAAAGCACATAAACTTATTCAATAAACTTCTCCATCCATGAATTGTTCCTCATTAATGGGCCATTGTTTACTCAGAAAAATATGCACCTTCTCATTATGTTGTGTGCACCATCAACCAATGCTCTAGCCTCCCTAAAAAATACTTCCATTGTCTTTTCAACTCCATCCATATTGTCGATATGAGAATTCAGCTTGGAGTAATCAATTTCACTTAACACACTTTTAGCCTGAGGCAACCATCCTTCCAATTCATGTTTCCACTTGGAAAATTCCATCAATTCTCCCTTATCATCAAATATTTTTGGCATACCATGTGCTTCCATATCCTTGAAGAATTTCAATTTATTTCCAAGCTGCATCCCTAACTTCTAATGGAAAGTTTTTATCTCACTAATAAGATCAATGGTCTTCAATATCTTGAGAATGTGAGTAGGTACCTTTGGATGTTCATTAGTTTTAGACATTATTTCCTTTAGGGTTCCCACTTGAATGCTCCATTGAATCCACTCCTCTTGGAAAGCCTTCTGAACCTACAATTATTTGATGCTAGCATTATGAATACTCTTAGAGCTTCCCACACATCATCAACTTTGTTGACCAATTTGGTCACTCTATGTTTCAAGACATCTTCAAAAATACTATTGGCTACTTTGATGGTTTCCAATTTCACCTCCTTTGTGTGTTCCTTTTCTACTTTCAAGGCTTGATTCAAATATTGAATCCTGAGGGAAAAAGTTTCCCTATCTTGAGTGGACATATCTAAATTAGAATTGGTTGGGGATATAAAACCTCTTTGTGCAGTAGCCAATACTTTGTTATGCTTATCCATCAGCTTATTGTATCTATCCATCACCTTCTAGTAATTGGTCTCTGTGATCTGAACAGTGTCCATATTCAACATTGCAATGTGTATCATTAGTTGTATAGTTGTAGTAGTTGTTATCTTTGTTGCTCTCTTGTTAATCAGTGCCCCAATTTTCTTCTCCATAGATTGTATGAAATCATGTTTTCTTGTGTTAGGGGTGATAGAACAAACAACCAATGTATGTAGTTGGGAGCTAAAACCTGAACCAAATATCTTATTGTCAAAGGCCTCCTCAAAAACAAAGGCATCAGGGTCCTTTCTAACTGCATCTAATGCAATGACAGATGAAATGTCACAACTAGGTAGAAAAAGTGCACCACTTCCTTTCACTAGTGCTCTTGCCTCTTCTAATGAAATATTATCTATTTCCTATCTTATTTTGTCTTCCTATTCTCTCTCAACTTCCTCTTGCAAAGAAGGGTCAACTTTCTCTCTTGCTTCTTCAATCCTTCTTTTGATGTCTGCACTTTTGACATGGATGACAAATTCCCTAAATTACTTAGACTTGATAAAGGTATAAACACACATAAAATCAATACAAGATTTTATCCTAACATCATCATCATCTTCCTCATCATATATCTATTTTACAACCCTACTAGGTGGAACCACAATGCTTAATGCATCATTTCTCTCTTCAGGGAAATCCTAATCCACTTCTTGCTCTAATGAGTTATGTTCACCGAATTTCTCTAGGAGCTAAACCTCTTCCATGTGCTCACTTTCTGGGTAGTCCACTAATGGGGCCATAACAAGCCATCCACTAGTCCTACTTGATCTCACATGGATGCTTGGAGCAAAAGTTTGAGCCAATTGACTTCTTATTTGAGCATCACAATTTTCTTTAGCAACCTTAGCCTCAATCTCATCTTGCTTCATCTTTTCAAAGAAACTCCCATCACTAAAATTACCCAACATTAGTTTCTCCTTTTCAAACTTGTCTTCCACTTCTGAATAAGGGCTGACATATAGGGGGTTATCCTTTCTTATCCTCTCCTCTATTGCACATATCTTTCACCATACATTCTTTCTTGCATTGACTTCCTCACCGGTAGACAAATTCCTGATTACATCTTCTTGAAAATAGAACTGATGAGCTATTGTTCCCAATGATCTAGCCCTTATTTGAGTCGAGATTAACCCTTTGGGATCTCTAATCCTACATACATCCTAGTCCAACCTATAATTATTTTGAAGGAAACCAAACCTCTAAATGCCCTCCTTTGAAGTACAACTGAAGTATGCATATTCCACATCAAGATTCATAAGAGAAGCTTTCTTTTGACCTCTAAAATATTATTTATCCATTGCATCCATTTTCCACATTACTTCCATAAAATCTTGTCTATATGACACATAAATTGGAAATTTAAGAGGTGGCACCAGGGTTCCATATATCCTAATTGTGGTGTAGTTGGTATGGAGATACCAATCTCCCCAATTGAACTGGTGCTTGGTATCTGTTCATGTTCTAGTGGACTTATCATCTCCTTGACACCTTAGGAAATTCTTTGAACAAGTTTCAACCCAATCTATTAGAGCACCAAGAACTTGAAGATATCAAAAAACATGTTATAATTAGAATTTGGACAATGCACATCCCAAATATGTGTCCACATCTGCACTGGAAATTCATTGTCATTGTCATCAAACTCTCTAAATTTAATATAATTCTTCATTAACTTCATATTCTTCCATAGTAATAAGTGAATCAAAAAAGAATAATGCGTATAGGACAACAAAAAAGTGGCATCCTTCAAACTTACCAGGTCCTCATGCAAAGTTTAGTAGTGTAAGTGGCATAGTCCCAAGCCTTGTTCTAATATTTGTGTTGAATATCAATTTCCAAAGTCATCAAGGAAATATCCATCTTAATATCATACTCTTTATGTAGAGCTTGACAAATAGCATAATAAGTATTCTTGAAATAGTCTTCAAAGTCAACACAATCAAAAGGATCCACATTAGGGGAAATTTACATAAAAAATGGGCCTCCTAAGGATGACATCATTAGCTTTTTAAGTTATCAAAAATCAACTAAAATATGACATCAACCTGTACGGTGACATCATCCAAAATAAAAATAAAATTATTTATTTTATAAAATAAAAATTTCTAAAATCTTATAAATTAACTCATAATGGTTAGTTTAACTCTAGATATCCTATTCTATCTCATTCATCTTTCTAAATATAAAATATTCTTTTTGTTTTTTAGATTTATATTTTAAGTTCTATTAAGTTCTATTATAGAAATTTTTATATTTTCAAAAAAATATTTTTATTGTTTAAGAAAAAAATATAATTTAAAAAAAAAAACATTAAAAAATCATAAAAATCATTTATGAAGCGCTGCAAAAATAAAAAAAATCTTTAATTATTTTTAATAATTTCAAATATTATAATATTTAAATGTTTAGCATCTAAATATTTTAATATCAAAATTTTATTATTTTAAATTTTTAGGTGGCCTTTTATAAAGGTGTGCTCACTTTATGTGATGCACTCCTCCTTTTAGGGGGGGAGGGGGCGAGGATGTGAGGTGCTCACATTTAGTGGCCACCCTTATTATTTTAATTTTTTTTAAAATATATTTTAAACTTTTAAATATATTTTTAAATTTTTTGAAAGAAAGGCCGTTTAAAAAATTACTTTCCTTTTTGCTAATTTTCATTATTTTTTAATTTTCCAGTTTTTAAATAATTTTAAAAAATAAATAATCAAGAAAAGAAAGTGAACTTGACTTTTTCAATAAATTATAATAGAAATATAAGTTACCAAACTTGAGTTTAAGAGTTTTTAAATAAAAAATAAATAATGAAGAAAGTGAACTTGAGTTTTTTAATAAATTATAATAGAAATATATGTTACCACTTTTAAAAAATCATGGACTTTAGTTTTTTAAGGAATTATAATAGAAATGTGTGTCCCCACTTAACTCATGTAGTTAAGTAATTTATATATTTTATAGCTAAATAATTTATATTATATGAGATAATTTTTGTTTTTTTAGAGTTCCTTAGGAGGCCCATTTTTTATGTAAATTTCCCCTAATGTCTTAGAAGCAATGAAAGGCACACCATTTATCAAGTTGTGCCTCTTGTGAATAGGCAACACACCCTTTTTGTACCATACTTTATTATTCTCATATTCATTGTACAATTTGGAGAAATTAATGGGTTTAGAGGCAGATGGATTCAATTGGAACACCTCAATTACTTGAGTCACGAAGATCTTGAACATGGAAGAGAGTCAGGAAAGCTTTTAATTGTTTTTTTATTTGGGTCATAACATCTGGCTAATGGTAACATCAAGTCTACTTCCACAAATACATTCAGGCATACCAATTTTCCTGTGTCACATGCCCATATGTTGCAAGCAGGGAGGTCAACTCCTCTCCATTTGAAGTCATAGTAGAATAGGTCCTAACCACTTTGTGGCACTACAATATCACAGATTCCAGAAGCAACATCCTCAAAATGAGGAGTCAAAATACCCTCACTAGTCTTTCTCTTCCCTACTTTCTTCTTGATTTCCTACTCTGGGTCTTGAGGGGGTTCTTCCATAAACCTAGGATGATCTTTCTTAATAGTCCTCTACCTTTTGGGCCTACTTGTTTCATCAGATTGAGGTTGGTCTCTATGAGGTTTAGGTTTGTTAACATGTTTCTAAGCGGGTTTTTTTTATCAGTTTTAGCTCTAGAACCACTAGGCTGACTCATTGTTACCTGGAAATGAAACAAGGGCTTTCAAGACACTGAAAATTACCTTAAGCAGCTGAAAACTATAAGGTTTGCAATGAAACCATTAATCCTATCCCTCTTACCCAAAAACCTTACAAACAACAGTCTTAATTTACCTTTAGTAGACAAAATTATCGCATTCAAACACAACAAATCCTGCTACTTATACCATTTCCAAACCACCCAATAAACAAGATGACTAAGGAGCTAGAAAATTAACTTGGGAGCGAACTGGTTCTTCAAACTTAGCTCTTTGCAATATTTCATTCGTATTGCTTCTCAGCTCAACGAATTCCTATGCTTGTTCCAATTGCAACTATTCAAAGAAGATGTTGAACAACCTCTTTAATATAACAACATTGAAGTGCATTCACCACTAATGGTTGATGGGTCATTCACACAAGCAAACTGATGGATAACCATTTTTGTTTGAATCCCAACAGTTGATCATCTGGTTTTAAAACATAATTAATGATCCCCTTTTACCATCACTCATGCCTTTAACAACAATACTTTAAAGTAGCAAAGGGATCTTGAGAACATGCCATGTAACCATCCCATAGCACATGATAGAACATGGACCCTTTTCGCTCATCACAGAAGAGTGAGAGAAATGCTTAGAGGTTTCAGTGATGGGCTCTTCCTGGTGATGCATTCGAGTAACCTAAACCATCGCATGTCACAGATGTGAACATGCAGTTGGAAACAACTTCGACAATGCATGAAAGCAATGATGAAATATGAACTCGACATGTGGCCACCACACCATTCAATCTCTCCTTCCATCACTCGTCAATGAATTTAGAAGAACCTTTAAACACCTTTCGGTGATGGGTGATATAACACACTTCCATACTCATCGCCTATCATAGTAATGAGACTGTGGGTTCAAAAGACTTTGGTGATGAGCGATATAAAGGGAATGTGTAACTGATCACTCATCACAAAAAAGAAACCATTGGTGAAAATAACTTCAATGATATGCGATTTAAGTGAATAATAACCCCACGTGGAAATAAGATATTTTTAGAGAAAAGGGGCCATGACTAGACCGATGAGATTTTACCCTTGAGGAACAAAACGTGAGACCAACCTAATTCATCATGAAAGGATCAATATGTGACTTAGATGACTGGGAACCAGGTAAGATAGGTCAACAAAGGATTAAAACCCTCAACACTTAAAACCTTAGAACTAAAAACCCTAGCCCCAACCATGGACATAGATGTAACAAACCATTACAGGGCGCAAAACCAACTCAAATTTTCCAAAATTTTAGGAGCTCTATCAGGACACACAATTCAAGTTATGCAAGGAAACCTTTCCAGTTGGTAGTAGTGTTTTTGTGGTCAAATTTGCAGAGAAGTACACTCTACAGCCACAACATGAGGCGTAGTCACAATATTACAACTCCACACAGGTTTCAATATTTGTGAACATAGGATTCATTCATGTAGCTGATAATATAGAGGACCGAAGGAAGGTATTGAGGGAGTATCACTTTTATATTAGTGATGATCGTACACATTCTCTAGAGTTCATGTAAGGTTGCTTCTATTTGTTCTATAGTGATTTGGCTCAGAGGGGTATAACATACGGTCGACATATAATATGGTCGGATAACAGTGCAACATAGTTGAAGAACTCATGCATGTTCTACTAGTTGAGTAGGATGCATTTAATTATAGTTGTTCAACATATGTGGAAATTTTGTGAGTCTCGGCATGGAAAGGGGGAGCATGATGGTGCAGGAGCATGTGTGAAAAGAGCATTAGCATGAGAAGAGTTAAAGCATAAAGACAATACAAAGTTGATAGATGCAAAATGAATCGTCGAGTGGTGTAATGCTTTGATGGGTTTAGGTAATGAAGGTATGTCTTCAATTCATATATTTTTTTGGTTGATGGATGATACTAACATTGCACCATATGAGGATTGTTGTACATTGATAGGATCGAGTGAGCTACACTTTTTCCTTAGCTCAAATGTAGGTTCATGGAGTATCCATACGTAGAAGATGGCATTTTTTTATTCTTCATGTACAATGCAAGTTTGAGATGATTGTGAGTCAAAGGAGTGGGTTGAGAAATGGCCGTTAAGTTATCTTAGCCCACTTCACACGTATCACCCTCTGACGACATTGGAACTAACATAGATGGAATAATTGGTTGGCTTTGACCACATATAAAATCTTGTTCAACCAGGTAATATATCTACTTGCATAGTTTTTGAAATTCCTATTGTTATCTTACTTTGTAGTGTATTTTTAATGTTGACTAATGTCATCTAATTTGCTGCACATATCAATGCAGGGCATGTTTATGCAGTTATTGCAGATGAAGACAATGAAGAGGGAACATATTATTACTTGTATCATTGTGTTAAGGACAAAAAGAAATTGGAGGCCCCAGTTATAGATGGAGAAAACATTGAATACCCTATAGGCTCAGTTGTTGTTACTAGAACATGGCTTAGAAGGTAATCACATAAGAGTGTTAAATTTTGTTTGTTTTAGGACTTTGACATGCATCAAAAGATTATTCATTACTCAAACCTTGTCATGGCATCCAATGTTCGTTTGACCAAATATGGGGGTAGACCTTTGAACAAGAACTTGTGGAAGGTGTGTGAGTCTGACCATGAGGCTATACTTGACACAATAAAGAGTAGAGCAGATTTGAATGGTTTGTTGGATTAATTTGTAAGTATGCACATTGGTTCTTATTAATTTTTACTTGTATGCACATTAATTTGTATGATGCCAATGCTATGATTTTAATGCTATCATCTAATGTTTATATCATGTATGTAGGTGATTGATGAAGTTATCAAACTTGCAAATGTAGCACACTTTATGTTTAGAATTGTGGAAAAAGATACAGAGTTCAATGGTATTTTATTGCTACCCTCAAATATTTATAATTCATGCAATGTAATCCCTTAATAGTCCAAATTATAAAAGGGAAGCAATATTTGATGGCCTATTACCCAAATACCGTGTTAGTTACAGGAATTCTGTTTGAGGCATGAAGATCATGTAGGAAACCTCTACAATAACCTCTCTTAGTTTTTGTTATCTCAGAGTCATTTTCCCGTGGTGACCAATTTTCACTTGATGAGAAAAGTGTCAAATGCAAGAAATGTAAAGTTGCAAAGTGGTGCAACTTTTGTTCTGCAACTCGTGTGACCAAACGGATTGTTCCAATGCATTCGAATGGCTAAATTTACACTAGGAATGGTCTTCTTTCACACCCAAACACACCGAATCACTCCGAGCTATGTTCAATCGACTCAATCCCTTAAGGGTCCAGAGTGCAAAATGGTTGCAATCTTTGTTAGGCTATTACTCAGAAACCTTGATGCTTACGAACTCTCTGTTTGAGCCTATAGTATCATGTTGGGCCCATCTACAATAACCTCTCTTGGTTTTTGTTATATTAGAGTCATTTTCCTATAGTGTCCAATTTTTACTTGATGGAAAAAAGTGTCAAATACAAGCAGTGTAAAGTTGAAAAGTGGTGTAACTTTCATTCTGCAACTCGTGTGACCAAAGGGATTATTCCAACACATCTGAATGGTACATTTATGCTAGGCATTGTCCTCTTTTGTGTTGTGCATGTTTTGCACACACGCCCCGCCGTAGGTAGGGACCCCCCTTTTTTCGCTCTCGACAGGCTGCTTTGCTCCTATCTTGTTTTGCGTGCCCCATTTTCCAAGCCCAAATTGGTCATGTGCCTTCAAATGATCAAATTCCCCTTACCAAATTCACCTACTTAGGGTATTCAAATCTGCGGAGAAATGAAGTCCCCCGTCCCTTTTCTGCCCATTGTCTTGTTTCTGCTGACTTGGTCCCTGATCGCTCGATTCACTTTTTTCTACATTTTTGACTTTGGGGATAACTTTTTGGTGGATTTGGGATGTGTTTGGGGTCCCTAAGTCATAAAATCTGAGAAACAGATTACAACCCAGAATCGAATTGAAAGAGATAGATCAAATAAACTGTAAAATGCAAATAAAATGAGCAGAATAATAGTGATACCGAGAGAAAACTGATGTGAAGTGCTCCAAGGAAAAATAGCATCATATTACTATCTCCAACTATCGAATTAATAAAAAACAAGCTAGGTAGCATGCTTATATAGACTAGAGAGAGGGAGGAGGTGGCAACACCAACCAATGAGGAGAAACCATCTATCGTACTAAAGATAGTAAAGTATCTTCCCAAGATAGCAAATGGATGCTCATATGTAGGAAGGTGATACCTTATAATCCTCTCACCTAATTAAACATGCTTTATTAACCTAGGCAAGCTTAAATAAATGTGTAGGAAAAACCTTATAATAAGGAATAAAAAACCTACACTAACACCCCCCTTTAAGCATAGCTTAGGTGGGTACAAAGATGGGTCCCGACAAATCAAGCTTGATGAGGTACCCATGTACAATGAAACCCCCCCCAAAGAGAAGCCCCCCCATAAGAGGAATAGCCCCCCTAAATATAGAGAGAAAATATCCCCCCAAAATAGAGAGAGTAGAAAGAAGTGGAAGGACAAAGAATCCCCCGCAAAGAGATCCAATGGTAGATGCTCGAAACTAGATGTAGAAGATGGTCCATGATCGTCAAACAACATTCCTCCCTTTAGGAAGAAACACAACCAAAGGTGTATGCACACTTTCTCCCCACTCCTAAAAGGAATAAGTAGGAAGAACATGCAAGATTAATGAAGTCTTTGAAGTTGACTCAATTATTCCCATGTCGATGTTGAAAGCTGCCACAATCAAATTAGGTGTTCTAGGCCACACTGCTGAAGATGACAAATTAGAATCTCTTAGAGATTGATGTAGAGCATAACCCAAAGACTCAAGTATCTCTTCTGAAGATATCTTCTCCAAATGATGATCCAAAGTATCCACGCTCATGTCAAACTATAGGGAATGATCATGTAGAGAATGAGGAGGAGGGTCAAGGTGATCCCTCACAACATCTGAAGAAAAGTTTACTTCATTATAGAGAAGATGAATATCATCAATAATGTCTCCCAAATATGCAATATGTGTCTCCATAAACAAGTCTGAAATACCTGTCAAGAGATCATCCCAAGCTGAATTTGAAAGAAAATGAATGTACTGTTGGAAAGAATCACTGGGAACTTTCAAAGAAGCAACACTAGAATCTAAAGTAGCAACAGTAGATGGTGGAGATGTGATTTCAATAGGAGGAGGAGAAGCAAGAAGAGAAGTCTTTGTGTCAACTGGACATTCAAGACATTTATTATACTCAAGCTCCTCTAAAGTATCATCATCATAGGGTATATTATCAACATCATCAAGGGGAATTAAACAATCTGTAGTAGGATCATCTGGGAATGGAGAGATATGATGGTCTCCAAAAAGCTCCCAAATCCTAGTCCAAAGTGTGTGTGGGTACTCAATATCTGAGATCTCCATAGAAATATCAACACCAATATATGAACCAATTAATCCTACAATGTGATCATTATTATTACCCCAAACTGATATCTTCCAAGGTGTGTCTGGTTTAGGTATGAGCCTATAAAGGTATGGAAAAAGCTTAAGCCACCTGAGATGTGTCAAGATACCTTTCTTCCAAGACTCATAATTATCCTTATTCATCATTACCACAAAAGGATGAATAGAAAAACCCATGATACCTCCTCAAATGATCAACATAAATGAATCAACCACAAGATTACCCCCCCCAAATTCACTCAATCAAAGAACCCCCCCAAACAAAATTTGATTTGGAACTTTATATTTAGTGCATTTACAATTACCACCAGCAAGAAATACTGAGTGGACTTGATCTCAATGTTATTACAGAACCCTCACAAATAGGGTGTAAATTGAAACTATAGTATTGGAACTTAGACAAGTAAAACTAACAGTACCACTACAATCTACTCAAAAAAGCATGCACTTTCAAAAAAAGAATCGCCTCGATATGAGGTCGTATGAGAAAGTTATGCTTCTTCGAAGTTCCCAAAATGAGAACCATGCAATGTCATGACTAAGAATCTGCAATTTTTGAAAAATTTCTGCATCAAAACCAAAAAACGCCTGCACTAGTGCATAGAGCACAAAAAAATAGCCAAATTCAAAAAAATTTCGTGAGAAATGGAGTTTGTATGAGCAAGAACAGAGCATTGGAAAACTGCTTTCAAATCTACAATTGCCAATGGAGAGGGGTACGACTGAAGCTTTCTAAGTTCATTTTTGTAAAATATACAGACTGCATGCAAAAAAAGAGAGTACCCAGATGGTTTTTTGATGCGACGAACAAAACCCAGATGACGTTTTTCTTGCAGATGTAAAAAAGATGTAGCTCTAGTGTAAAATATATGCCTTTAGCAACAAAAAACGACCCCATTAACCAAAAAATGACATGCAAAGGTTGAATCAACTACCTAAAACATGAAAAGGCATGTTGGAACCTTCAATGTTGATTAAAACACAAAGTATGCAAGCTGATTGATAGAAACAAGATTACTGGATCTTCATAAATCCTTTCCGATTCTCCAGATCGTTAAATAAAACACAAGAGAAGAGTATACAAGATTTTACAAGATCTCTATAAAGAATCTAACCTTACAAAACTTGTTCTGATACCATGTTAAAATCTGAGAAACAAATTACAACCCAGAATCAAATTGAAAGAGATAGATCATTAATAATCAAGATTTCTGGATAAAACTGTGTGCGATTTTTTAATGATCATGGACTATGAAAACAAAATGTTATTAATTAAGAGATAGATCAAATAAACTGTAAAATGCAAATAAAATGAGCAGAATAACAGTGATACCGAGAGAAAACTGATGTGAAGTGTTCCAAGGAAAAATAGCATCAGATTATTATCTCCAGCTATTGAATTAATAAAAAACAAAATAGGTAGCATGCTTATATAGACTAGAGAGAGGGAGGAGGTGTCAACACTGACCAATGAGGAGCAACCATCTATTGTACTAAAGATAGTAAAGTATCTTCCCAAGATAGCAAATGGATGCTCATATGTAGGAAGGTGATACCTCATAATCCTCTCACCTAATTAAACATGCTTTATTAACCTAAGCAAGCTTAAATAAATGTGTAGGAAAAACCTTATAATAAGGAATTAAAAACCTACACTAACACTAAGTGAACTGCCAAAGTTTCGTCAATGTTCGGTTAAGTTTCAGTGGTTTCAAAACTTTCTCTCTGGAATTCCCTTTCTCTTTGGCTGTTTGGAAACATCCGTGGACCCCCGTCGCTCCGGTTTCCACAATTTTGACTTTGGGGGCAACTTTTTGGTGGATTTGGGATGTGTTTGAGGTGCTTAAATGAACTGCCAAAATTTCGTCAATGTTTTGTTAAGTTTCTGTGGTTTTAGAACTTTCCCTCTAGAATTCCCTTCCTCTTTGGCTGTTTGGAAACATCTGTGGACCCTTGTTGCTCCAGTTTCCACATTTTTGACTTTGGGGGAAACTTTTTGGTGGATTTAGGATGTGTTTGGGTTGCTTAAATGAACCACCAAGGTTTCATCAACATTCGGTTAAGTTTCGGTGGTTTCGGAGCTTCGTTCCCCTTTGGTTGTTTTGGAACATTCGTGGAGCCCCGGTGGCCCAGCCTCCGGAGCCTGGCCCCTTTGTGGCCGTTTCCGGGACTCCGTCCCTCCGTGGCCGTTTCCGGGACTCCTTCCCTCCGTGGCCGTTTTGAGCATACATAGAGCCCCCGCGGCCCAGCCTCCGGAGCCCGACCCCTCCGTGGCCATTTCCGGGACTGTGTCCCTCTTTGGCCATTTTGAACATCTGTGGAGCCCCAGCGACCTGGCCTCCGGAGCCCCGACCCCTCCGTAGTCATTTTCGGGACTCTGTCCCTCTTTGGCCGTTTTGGAAAACATCCATAGACCCCTACCGGTCTGGTTTCCACATTTTTGACTTTGGGGCCAAGTTTTTGGTGGATCTGGGATGTGTTTGTGGTGCCTAAGTGAACTGCCAAGGTTTTGTCACCGTTCCGTTAAGTTTCGGTGGTTTCGGAGCTTCATTCCTCTTTGGCTGTTTTGGAAACATCCGTGGACCCCTGCCGGTCCGGTTTCCACATTTTTGACTTTGGGGCCAAGTTTTTGGTGGATCTGGGATGTGCTTGTGGTGCCTAAGTGAACTTCCAAGGTTTTGTCAATGTTTTGTTAAGTTTCGGTGGTTCCAGAGTTTCGTCCCTCTTTGGCTGTTTTGTTGACATTTGTGGACCTATGCCAGTCTGGTTTCCACATTTTTGACTTTGGGGCCAAATTTTTGGTGGATTTGGGATGTGTTTGTGGTGCCTAAGTGAACTACCAAGGTTTCGTCAATGTTCCGTTAAGTTTCGGTGGTTTTAGAGCTTCGTCTCCCTTTGATTGTTTTAGAACATCCGTGGAGCCCCAACGGTCCAGATTAATGTTTATGGTCCAAATGAGATCCAAATATGAATATTATGATCTTTTGATGATGAATGGATGGATCTAACAAGAATTTTGCAAGATTTGACTAACATTTTCCTTGATTTGTGTATGAAAGCACTTACGACACTTCATGTATGCAGAATTCAAGGAGCCTACTGTAGGTCCGTCAGAAGACCCATCAAGAAAGCTGAACAAGGAATACGCATAGCTCCTCTCACCATTCATTTCATGATCACCTCTCTCGCTAGCACCCACCAATAGGTTCAGCGTTAGAAGAAGGCTTGTGCCAAGATAGTCAAGGATAAAAATGCAAGTGGGTGGCCTTGAAGAAAGTATAAGAAAGTTGTCTGGCCGAATCAGGGGCAACCAATCTATTGATGCCAATCATCAACGAACTCGTTTGGTCCAAGGAAAAACACTACAAACACATCAAGTAAGAAGGCAACTTTCAAGCAGTTTCAGTTACAGTAAAAGGGCAATCAGCTAAATGACAAAATTGCTACAACACCTAGGCACTAGATGACAAAATAGAGAAAAGACAAAGATGTATTTTAAAATTGTTGAATATTGTGGGGTAGGTGAAACCCTAATGTAATTGAATTTGGGCCATTCGTTGCAAATTGATCCTAGCCATTCATTTGGGCTTTAGAAAACTATAAATAGGGGCTTGCCCCTCATTTGTAAGGGTTGAAGAGCTGTTGTAAAATGCATTTGCAGTAATAGAAGACAACATTGCATGATTTTATGGATGTTCTCTTTGATTTTGCTCATCTTGCATGCATGGTTGTACCTTCCATAGTAGTTTTAGTTGTAGATTCTTGAATGGAGGTGATAATGAAAATTGCTGTTTTGGTATTTGATGAGCTTCCAACCCATACTTTTAGCACTTGTTGATGACAAGTTACTATGCAAAGTTAGCCTGGGCTATTTATTCCAATGCTGCAACTTAGTTCAATTGCATGTTTATGATGTGCATGTGCAATCTGAAAATCAGTAGACCTTAGGAGATTGCATTGGTTTTGTGTAGTTGTAGGTTTCTCTTGGTCAAGCAAAACCCAGTTTAGAAATCCTGTCTACTGTGGCAGCCACCATTATCACTGTTCATTCATAGTTTCAGATCTAGGAACCTTGTCTCTTCCTTGCCCTTTTTTCTTTTTTTTTTAATAAGTACCTTAGGAAATGTTCATTGCACATTGTCAACCTAAATCCAATGATCAAAATGGAGTTCAATACTGCTGTTTGAACTTAGAGCAAATGCACAACTTCTCCATCTTAGGAACTCCATTTCAAGACCCAACTTCCCATGCTTTGTAACTCATCCGTAAGTTCGCCTTGTGATTCCAGCAAATCACATAAATCAACTGAGATATTCCAAGCACTGTCAAGACCTGACATTAGAGGCCTTGGGATAGTGTTCTGCAATTTGATTGTAGAAGATTGTCTTCCAAGAGAGGTAGTGCACCTACGCACTGCCTATGTTGAGAAGTGCGTAAAAAATACATCAACAAAACTGGTGCTAGAGGGAGGGCCGATATGTTGAGGCTACAAAGTTGAAAGTTGGAAATCGAAAAGAACACTTTGAAAGAAGAAATCTGAGATAAGGAGATCTTTTTTAATGCTAAAAATTAGAATTTTTTTAAGGAAAGTAGAAGCTGAGTCAAAATGGAGCAGCACACACAAATCAATATCTCTCAGCTGCATGCATATTTGAACAAGAGACTGAAGAAGCCAGTGCACCAATTTGCATTGGCAAATAGATGTCAAATCCATTGCACTCATAGGCACAACAAGTTGGGATGTTGCATATTCTTGAGCATAATTGAAAAGGTCTTGCAAGGAGAAATTCCCTTTTGGGAAATATACCAGCCCTTGGCTCTCGAAGACCCAAAGGAAGAGTTGACAACCATGGAAGCCAAAGCATTCAAGGAGCTGATCCAAAAACATTTGAGCAGCAAGGATGGACCAAGATTGAAGGAAATATTGATGTCTAGTTGGTGCAGATTTCACAATACACCCCACTCCGAATTCACTTGCTCGTCATGTAACAACATCATCGCTCAAGCTAAGGGTTGTTCGAACAAGTTGGAGCAGCCAACTCCCAATGAAGAGAAGTTATCCCATGAAGCAAAACAGCTGTCAACATCCGGAGGACAGCAAAGCAAGGATGAACCAAGAAATTTGATACAAGCTGATGTTGGAGCAGCATACATTGAAGTTGAAAACCAGGAGGAAGAGGCAGATTTCACTCGGACAGCAAGGTGCCTTTGTGAAAATTTGATTGAAACTAATTTAGAAGGCCTTCCCTCCACCAATCAAGGGCAGACCTCCACTCCAGAAGAAGAGCAATTGGTAGGTGATGATGAACCAATGAAGTTTGTAGCCATGCATGCTGGGACAACCAACGAAGATGCTGAAGAATAGGAAAAAGAAAAGGTTGACAACATTGGAGTAGCAGAAAATGATGATGAAGACATAAGGGAAATCAAATTAGAAGACCTCTCCTTTTTCAATGATAGTGATCAAGAATATGAAAATGCAGATTTGGAGGAGTGGGAGCAACCACTCGCCATGGCTGTCTACCATCAAGCTTCTTTTTCAAGTGATGATGAGGACCCGATTATGGAGAGATATGACCAACTCATCTCCAGGTTAGCAAAGGATTGGTCAGAGCTGAAATACCAAGTGGATTTGGAGGTATTGCTACTACCAAATTGGTGTAGACTTCATGATTCATCACACTCGGAGTTCACATGTGAACTGTGCCAAGAAGCCATCAAGCAAGTCAAAGAACAAGCATGGCAACCAAGTACCTGACCTCCTCTACTTGCAGCCCATATCGAAGAAGAAGACCAAAAGCCTGAATCAAGTGATGGCTCAACTGAAGGTGGACCTCAAGAGGATGTTGGGTCAGCAATAGAAGGACAACAATACAGTCTTAGACTTCTGAGTGATGAAGTAGATCAAGCAGGAATGCTATCCACCAATCACCAAGACGTTTTTCCTTTTGAAGAGAAGTTGTGTACCATGAACGATAGGCTTTATGCCGACCCCTTGGAGGGAAATTGTGCAGTAGACTTTGGTCTCCTTGATGAGGTGCCATCAATTAATGAATTCTTTCCATTGGGAGCTGCACTACGGAGGTATGCTCATGCCGACTAAGAGCACATCCCAAAAGACGATAGCGATGAATACATACTCCTTGAGCCCCCGAATAGTGATGCACTAGAGTTTCCAGATTGGGAGAGGAGCTACTTCTCCATTTACAGCAATAGTGAGCAAGAAGAAATGAGTGAACATCATAATGAGATAGATGAACAACAAAGGGAAGAAGACAAAGGTGGGGGTGTTTTGATGGCTTCCAACAAGTATGACAGAATTGACCAACTACAAGATGCAACTTGGAGTCCTTCCTCCATGACCGTTGTTGATCCTCCCTCATATTTAGATGGTTGCAATAGGATAGATTCTCGTATATCATCATCCCATGACATTGAGCATTATAAAAAAGAGGTTGATACTTGGGGAAGGAGACAAGACAACATACTACCATTTGAGGACAGCAACCAAGTGGATCCTAAGTTTGTAGATGATCAATGTGGAGAAGTATTTATTTTTGAAGAACTTCCAATTGGGGTTGTGGATCCCACACAAAGATTGGAAGAGTTGTTTGCTGCCTCGTCCTCCCAGCCTTATGCAAGTTTAATGTCTGAAGTGTTGCACCCTCCACCGCACCCACTCAAGGCTACTGATGCAACGATCAACGATGATGTGCCTGCTCTCGACTGTCCAACGCTGCCACCTCCATGTGATGACATCTAGGTTCTATCCTTCCTTGCCCCTATTATTTCTCATAACTACACTTATTATTTTGATTATGGGAATGAAGGAAAACAAACATGTTTATGGATTAACCATGGGTTCAACAAGCCTCCTCAATTGCTGATTTTTCATGATGACGTGATTGAACTTGAGTGCTGCAACGTTGAATTTATTTTTGCAGAATATAAAGATAAATTTGTATGGTTAAGAACGACAACAATCACCCATTTTCTTGTGCATGCACTGTGAAATCCAATGAATGTTAATGTCAGCTTGCCCTGCCTGAACATAGTGCTTTGTAAATATCTTTGTACATAGCCCGTTTTGGGTAGTATAGGTTTCTTGTAAATACTCTGCTTTCCTGCTTTCCTTAGGTTAGTTGGTGTGATGTGGGTTGTTTTATTTTTGTTTTCTTTCACTTTGCTACTGCTGTGCTCAGGGTCCCTCTACTTTTAGCTAGGCACATTTGTGTGCACAACAACCATACTTATCATCTGGGATTGTTCTACGTATTTCTTTGTCAAACTCTAATCAAGTCTTCAGATTGGATAGTGAAGGTCTTCTGTTAGTGTCAAGTGATCTCGATGTTTGATTCAAAGAGGATAAGTTGTTGGTTTAGTCCGACTCTGACATATTCTAAAATATTACAGCTCTTACACATCTTAAGAATCCGACGGTCACTGTAGGGCCTTTTGTGAAGTCTAGTTAAGTGAAAAATCTAAAATTTTACTCCAGCGCCACTGTGATTCTCAACCCTGAGCATGAGCTTCAATGCTTGTGGGTTGAAATAAAGGAGCTGAAAAGAGAAAAGAAAGAAATAAAGAAAACATTGAAAATTAAAAGAAAGAGAAAATTCAACTTTTCAGGGGTATCCGAGCAACTCTACCGGGGCTATGGACGCCCGACTGATAGTAGAGCAATGTTCGGGAGAATCATAGCAACAACCTCGTTGGGGATATGGATGCGTGACTGGCAGCAAGGTAATGTGCTGGATGCTTTTGGAGTTGGAATAAACTGCACAACTTAACTTGATGGAGCTTGGGTTCCTGTAGCAACTGAAGGATGAGAATTAATGCAACTGCACACACTTGGATTTTCAGCATACTGAAGGTTGGGTTGGCTAGTGGTTTTGATCCTTTGGTTGGGTGTCTAGTTTGTTTTCCCTAGCTTGGAGGTCGGAACCAGAGATTCTGAGCTCATGATACCAGTTTGTCATCAAAATGCTCTGTAGCATTTCCCTAGCGAGTCACCATTTTTTGTGCATGTTTTGCACACACGCCCCGCCGTAGGTAGGGACTCCCATTTTTTCGCTCCCGATAGGCTGTTTTGCTCCTGTCTTGTTTTATGTGCCCCATTTTCCAAGCCCAAATTGGTCATGTGCCTTCAAACGATCAAATTCCCCTTACCAAATTCACCTACTTAGGGTATTCAAATCTGCGGAGAAATGAAGTTCCCCGTCCCTTTTCTGCCCATTGTTTTGTTTCTGTTGACTTGGTCCCTGATCGCTCGATTCGCTTTTTTCTACATTTTTGACTTTGGGGATAACTTTTTGGTGGATTTAGGATGTGTTTGGGGTCCTTAAGTGAACTGCCAAAGTTTCGTCAATGTTCCGTTAAGTTTCGGTGGTTTTAGAACTTTCCCTCCAAAATTCCCTTCCTCTTTGGCTGTTTGGAAACATCTGTGGACCCCTATTGCTCCGGTTTCCACATTTTTGACTTTGGGGGAAACTTTTTGGTGGATTTGGGATGTGTTTGAGGTGTTTAAATGAACTGCCAAAGTTTCATCAATGTTCTGTTAAGTTTCAGTGGTTTCAATACTTTCCCTCCAGAATTCCCTTCCTCTTTGGCTATTTGGAAACATCCGTGGA
The DNA here is from genome assembly GCA_007258455.2 of Sequoia sempervirens. Taxonomy (NCBI): domain Eukaryota; kingdom Viridiplantae; phylum Streptophyta; class Pinopsida; order Cupressales; family Cupressaceae; genus Sequoia; species Sequoia sempervirens. Next base: position 214,379,717 of record VDFB02270651.1, on the reverse strand, counting down.
CCCCCGTAGCTCCGGTTTCCACATTTTTGACTTTAAGGGCAACTTTTTGGTGGATTTGGGATGTGTTTGGGTTGCTTAAATGAACTGCCAAGGTTTCGTCAACATTTGGTTAAGTCTCGGTGGTTTCAGAGCTTTGTCCCCCTTTGGCTATTTTGGAATATTTGTGGAGCCATGGGGGCCCAGCCTCTGGAGCCCGGCCCCTCCATGGCCGTTTTGAACATCCGTGGAGCCCCGACGGCCTGGCCTCTAGAGCCTGACCCCTCCGTAGCCGTTTCCGGGACTCCATCCCTTTGTGGCCATTTTGAACATCCATGGAGCCCTGGTGGCCCGGCCTTCGGAGCCTGGCCCCTCTGTGGTCGTTTCCAGGACTCCATCCCTCTTTGGCTATTTTGAACATTCGTGGAGCCCCGGCGACCCAGCCTCCGAAGCCCGACCCCTCCGTGGCCGTTTCTGGGACTTCGTCCCTCTTTGGCTGTTTTGGAAACATCCGTGTACCCCTACCGGTCCGGTTTCCACATTTTTTACTTTGGGGCCAACTTTTTGGTGGATCTGGGATGTGTTTGTGGTGCCTAAGTGAACTGCCAAGGTTTTGTCAACGTTCCATTAAGTTTTGGTGGTTTCGGAGCTTCATCCCTCTTTGGCTATTTTGGAAATATCCGTGGACCCCTGTCAGTCCGGTTTCCACATTTTTGATTTTGGGGCCAACTTTTTGGTGGATTTGGGATGTGTTTGTGGTGCCTAAGTGAACTTCCAAGGTTTCGTCAATGTTCCGTTAAGTTTCAGTGGTTCCAGAGCTTCGTCCCTCTTTGGCTGTTTTGGAAACATCCATGGACCCTTACCGGTCTGGTTTCCAGATTTTTGACTTTGGGGCCAACTTTTTGGTAGATTTGGGATGTGTTTGGGGTGCCTAAGTGAACTGCCAAGGTTTCTTCAAAGTTCCATTAAGTTTTGGTGGTTTCAGAGCTTCGTCTCCCTTTGGTTGTTTTGGAACATCCGTGGAGCCCCAACGGCCCAGATTAATGTTTATGGTCCAAATGAGATCCAAATATGAATATTATGATCTTTTGATGATGCATGGATGGATCTAATAAGGATTTTGCAAGATTTGATTAACATTTTCCATGATTTGTGTATGAAAGCACTTACGACACTTCATGTATGTAGAATTCAAGGAGCCTACTGCAGGTCCGTCAGGAGACCCATCGAGAAAGCTGAACAAGGAATACACATAGCTCCTCTTACCATTCATTTCATGATCACCTCTCTCACTAGCACCCACCAATAGGGTCGACGTTAGAAGAAGGCTTGTGCCAAGAAAGTCAAGGATAAAAATGCAAGGGGGTGGCCTTGAAGAAAGCATAAGAAAGTTGTCTGGCCGAATCAGGGGCAACCAATCTATTGATGCCAATCGTCGACAGACTCGTTTGATCTAAGGAAGAACACTACAAACACATCAAGTAAGAAGACAACTTTCAAGCAGTTTCAGCTACAGTAAAAGGGCAATTAGCTAAATGACAAAATTGCTACAGCACTTGGGCACTAGATGACAAAATAGAGAAAAGACAAAGATGTATTTTAAAATTGATGAATATTGTGGGGTAGGTGAAACCCTAATGTAATTGAATCTGGGCCATTCATTGCAAATTGATCCTAGCCATTCATTTGGGCTTTGGAAAACTATAAATAGGGGCTTGCCCCTCATTTGTAAGGGTTGGAGAGCTATTGTAAAAGGAATTTGCAGCAATAGAAGACAACATTGCATGATTTTATGGATGTTCTCTTTGATTTTGCTCATCTTGCATGCATGGTTCTACCTTCCATAGTAGTTTTGGTTGTAGATTCTTGAATGGAGGTGATAATGAAAATTGCTATTTTGGTATTTGATGAGCTTGCAACCCATACTTTTAGCACTTGTTGATGACAAGCTGCTGTGCAAAGTTAGCCTGAGCTTCTTTATTCTAATGCTGCAACTTAGTTCAATTGCATGTTCATGATGTGCATGTGCAATCTGAAAATCAGCAAACCTTAGGAGATTGCACTGGTTTTGTGTAGCTGTAGGTTTCTCTAGGTCAAGCAAAACCCAGTTTAGAAAGCCTATCTACTGTGGCAGCTACCATTGTCACTATTCATTCATAGTTTTAGATCTAGGAACCTTGTCTCTTCCCTGCCCTTTTTTCCTTTTTTTTAATAAGTACCTTAGGAAAGGTTCATTGCACATTGTAAAGCTAAATCCAATGATAAAAATGGAGTTCAAGACTGCTATTTGAACCTACAGCAAATGCACAACAACCTCTCCATCTTAGGAACTCCATTTCAAGACCCAACTTCCCATTCTTTGTAACGCATCCGTAAGTCCGCCTTGTAATTCCAGCAAATCACATAAATCAACTAAGATATTCCAAGCACTGTCAAGACCTGACATTAGAGACCTTGGGATAGTGTTCTGCAATTTGATTGTGGAAGATTGTCTTTCAAGAGAGGTAGTGCACCTACGCACTGCCTGTGTTGAGAAGTGCATAAAAAACACATCAACATTTTGCACCCAAACACACCGAATCACTCCAAGCTACATTCAACTGGCTCGATCCCTTAAGAGTCCAAAGTGCAAAAGGGAAACAATATTTGATGGACTATTACTTGGAAATCTTGATGCTTATGACCTATTTATCTAAGCCTATGGGTTCGCGTTGGGCCCCTCTACAATAACCTCTCTCAGTTTTTGTTGTTTCAGAGTGTTTTTCCCGTGGTGTCTAGTTTTCACTTGATGGAAATAGTGTCAAATGCAAGCAGTGTAAAGTTGCAAAGTGGTGCAACTTTTGTTCAACAACTCGTGTGACCAAATGGACTATTCCAACACATTCAAATGGGTACATTTATGCGAGGAATGGTCCGCTTTCACACTGAAACATGTCGAATCACTTTGAGCTACATTCAACCAGCTCGATCCCTTAAAGGTCCAAAGTGCAAAATAGTTGCAATAATTGACTGACTATTACTTAGAAACTGTGACACTTACGAACTCTTCGTCTAAGCCTATGAGATCATATTGGCACCCTCTAAAATAAAATCTCTCAGTTTTTTTTATCTCAGAGTCATTTTCCCGTGGTGTCTAGTTTTCACTTGATGGAAACAATGTCAAATGCAAGTAGTGTAAAGTTGCAAACTGGTGCAACTTTCATTGTACAACTCTTGTGACCAAATGAACCATTCCAACATATTTGGTACATTTATTCTAGGCATGGTCCTCTTTCACACCCAAAAATGCTGAATCACTCTGAGCTACATTCAACCGACTCGAACCCTTAAGGGTCTAAAGTATAAAATGGCTGCAATCTTTGGCGGGCTATTATTCAGAAATTATGATGCTTACGAAATTTTCATTTAATCCTACATGATCATGTTATATCCCTCTACAATAACCTCTCTCATTTTTTGTTATGTCAGAGTCGTTTTCCTGTGGTGATGACTTTTCAATTGATGGAAAAAGTGTCAAATGCAAGTAGTGTAAAGTTGCAAAGTGGTGAAAATTTCATTCTGTAACTCGTGTGACCAAATGAACTATTCCAACATGTTCATATGGGTACGTTTATGCTAGGAATAGTCCTCTTTCACACCCAAACATGTCGAATCACTCCAAGCTACGTTCAACCAACTCGATCCCTTAAGGGTCCAAAGTGCAAAATGGTTGCAATCTATGATGGGCTATTACTTGAAAACCATGATACTTACAAAATCTTCATGTGAGCCTACAAGATCATGTTGGGCCCCTCTACAATAAATTCTCAATTTTTGTTATCATGGAGTTTTTTTCCTTTGGTGACGATTTTTCAATTGACTAAAAAAGTTTCAAATGCAAGTAGTGTAAAGTTGCAAAGTGGTGCAACTTTCATTCTGCAACTCATGTGACCAAATGAACTATTCCAATGTGTTTGGATAGGTAATTTTACACTAGGCATGGTCCTATTTTGCACCCAACTATGTCGAATTACTTTGAGCTACGTTCAATCGAGTCGATCCCTTATGGTGTCATGCAAAACAATCGAAAAGAGAAACATTCACATGACAGTTGAGAAGTCTGATTTTTCCACACCAAGATCATATGATCATCCTCAAGTCTATCAAGGGAAATATATTTTTTAATTATCCTCATTTCCCTTATGAAATACATTTCTTAAGGATCCTAAATAAGCCTTATTACCAAATTTGAGAAAGCATGATAAGCCCATGGTTAACAATATTGTAATAATCAATGTGGGTACTAATTCTATATTATATACATCATATTTCTTCTTTATCTTCAAGATCTTCTAAGTTTGGCAATGGTTTCACCAAGTTGTGAAGGGTGAACTATTCTTTATTCAGTTATGCCTATGTGGGTTCATTTTCCTTATCTCTCGTTGCAATTTGGGTGGATTATTGATTTCAAAGTATTGGGAATGATTTGGTTAGATTTATATCCATTGATCTGATGGACATAAAAATATATCAAAGGGGTTTTATGAAAAATTTTGGTTGAAAGTTGGGGAGAAAGCATGGAAACAAGCCATTGATTATGAAAATGTTAGTGTAGAATATTCTGCCTAAAATATTCCTTTAGATAAGTATGCTAGTTGTTATATTTTTATGATAATGATTGCTTACTTGTGCAATCTTGCATGAAGTTGAATGCCTATTTCCTAGTTGGAAGTTGCCATTCTAGAAGGCTCATCTCTTAATATATATATTATACTCATTCCTAATCAATTATCAAGTTAATAATCAATTCATTTATTTATAGTTTATTTTTTCTTCTCAATTTTTGCAATTTTGTAATTTGTAACTCTACTAGTATTCCTAGAAATGTTGAAGTTGTTTAGCATAGATCAATAAATATTCAACACAAACCATGAAGGATAGCAATGATCAATGCTAGGGCTAACCAGTTAATAAGTATACACGAGAATATAAGTCAAGCATACATGTGAATAAGGGAAGCACAAGTACTCAAATAAAAGTAAGCCTTGAAGTATACACACAAATACATAGTATACATAGATTAATACAAAGTATATGCATGAATACAAGGTATACGCATGAAAACACATAAGTTGCAAAGTATACATTGGAATACATGTAAGTCACAAAGTATACACATAAGTTGTAAAGTATACACATGAATACATGTAACTCATATCTATTGAACCGTGGATTTATAATGCAAATATGGACACCATCGATAAAAAATATTTGTATTAACCAAATATCCATGTAGGCATACATCAATATATGTTGATATAAGTATAAAATATATACAAAATAGCCATATAGGCCTATGAGAATGCCATAAAGGCATACAATGTCAAATATATCCAATACAAAATTTGTACAAAAATGCCATATAGGCATACAAAAAAGGGCTCTGGAATCAAAATTCATTGCTCTCCATGCTCTTGAAACAAATTCTCACCCTTTTTTGGTTGGCTAGATGGCAATAAGTCTATCACTCATTTACTTTGAGGTCGAGGAGTGCTTCTACTTCTCTTGCTAAGGTTTTGTTCTTGATCAAGCCTTATTTATTACAATAACAAGTAAATACATTAATATATAGAAATTATAGTATAAAAAATGATATATTTAAAAAAAAATCACTTACCACCTCTAGACGATCACTCTCTTCGAGGAAAATATTTGCATGCACATGCTGTGGCATGCTGAAGCCCTATAGAAACCATCCAAAGAGAAAATAAACTATGAATCAATAATGGTTTTATTTTTCACTAACTAATAGCTATAATAACAAATACAAATTAAAATTTAGTAATCTACCACATACCTCTATGAGAGGCATTGAGGAGTCTATAGTAGATGAAACACCAAGCTCTATTTCCCTATGAACATTTGGAGGTGTATCCACTTCCAACATTTGAAAATAAAGAAAAAAATTATTCAATCACGAAAACTACAATAGTGATGCACATCATGGCTTATAATGTATGAGATAATGATTTCTTTTTTGAGTACTTATTAAACTATATATTTTTGACTATCATGGTTACTATTTTCCCTATCCATAGCTTGTTTGAAAGCACTTTTTTTAGGCTTTTATTCATAGCAGCAAGGTGGTGAACCATTTGATAAAATTCTTTTCTAGAAATGTAGAAAAACTATGGTAGCATATAGAAGGAAGTAAACTATTTGAAAAAATGCCTCAAAGAAATGCGGTCTCATGGTGATGGAATGCCATTACAAACAAATGTGTCATGGCATTCCATCACTATGAGACCACATTTCTTTGAGAATTTTTTTATATAGTTCATTGCCTTCTCCATGGTATTATGTTGGGATGGGGTGGATGGTATAGTATGGTCTTGGTTATGAGATGGAGGGCGATCATGACATGAAGAGGGATGGGTGTGGATATGAATAAATGGAATAAAAGGTGGAAGGTTCCATGGATTAGTAATTGAAGATGATGATGATATTGCTTACTATTATGCTTTGCTAGATTTTTTCCAAGAATCCATAGTTTGTTAGAAAGCACCTATTTTAGGCTTTTAGCCATAGTAGCAAGGAAGTGAGCAGTTGATAAAATGCTTTAGTAGGCATGTATGGAAAATGTGGTAGCATAGAAAAGGTGGTGAGCTATTTAAAAAAATGCCTCAAAGAAATGTGGTCTCATGGTGATGCAATGGCATTCCATCACCATGAGACCACGTTTCTTTGAGGTATTTTTTCAAACTACTCACTGCCTTGTCTATTCTATTGCTTACTATTATTCTTTGATAGATTTTTTCCAAGCATCCATAGTTTTTTGGAAAGCACCTTTTTTAGGCTTTTAGCCATAGTAGGAAGGAAGTTCAAGTAGTTTGATAAAATGCTTAAGTAGAAATGTATGGAAAATGTGGTAGCATAGAAAAGGTGGTGAGATGTTTGAAAAAATACCTCAAAGAAATGTGGTCTCATGGTGATGGAATGTCATTCCATCACCACGAGACCACATTTCTTCAAGGAATTTTTTCAAACTACTCATTGCCTTGTCTATGTTATTGCTTACTATCATGCTTTGATAGATTTTTTCCAAAAAATCATAGTTTGTTTTGATTAAGGGGAAAAATAGGTTTTGAATGGACCTGAAACCATTTACAACAGGTTTTGAATGGACCCAAAACCATTAACAATTAGGTTTTGATGGGGACTCGAAATCCACACAAAGAGGAACTAGCTGCATAAGAATAAAACAAAGACAACCAACAACACACCAATAACACCAAGACTAACCAGATCTGTGAGGAACATAAAAGGTTTTAATGGGAACCTTAAACCAAAAACACAATCAAGTTTAATAGGGGAACTTGAACCCAGACCAGGTTAGAAGGTAACCTAAAACCAAGTTACATTAAGAAAACATGGACCAAAGTCCCTCACATCATACCAGGTTTTACTAGGGACCTTAAATCTACAGCTCACATAGATACCTTCAAGAACCACTAGGAAGGAGGCCATCCAACCACACCATGAAGAAGAATAAGATCTCTTGTACCATCCCCACACATGAAGAGCTGGATCACACTCCACCTCAAAAGGAGTTGGCTCCCCTCTATAGGAGTAGACATCATGAAGAAACTTACCACTACTGTAGTTAAACTGTAACAAGAAACAACTCCACCTCCATAGGAGCACACACCACCTCAAGAGGTACTATAACAGAAATGACCAACAACAAGGAAAGCACCTCCACAAATCCACAATCCCCAAATCTACCTCTAGAAGAGAGGGATCCACCTCAATAGGAGTAATCTTCACCTCAATAGAAGAATCAAATTGAAGAAAAGAGAAGAGAGCTACCCAACTAGTAGCAAGGAAAAACATGTCATCCACCAACAAATCGAGACAAAGGGGCATAAAAGAGAACCACAAGGATAAACCATGCACAAACACTAAAAATAACAACATGGGCAAACAAGAGCATGAAGTAGCCCATCCAACCCATACAAGAACACCATTAGCCATTCATCTGGAACATACTGCTCCAACACCTCCACGAAAGAAAGAAACACCTCCATAAAAACATTAGAGGAACCCTTAAGGAACAAATGGAGTTGAGTCATGAGAAAGATCCAAGAAAACACCCCAGCCAAAAGGTCAAGAATAGGAACCAGGAGATAAAATTTCTCCAAAATATACCCACACCCCTTTCATATAGAGATCAAAGAGGCCCAAAGGGGAATCCACACCAACCAAACACTAGAGGGGTAACCATTGCCAACAAGAGAACCACTTCTAGCAGCAGAGGGGAGGGAACAAAACCACTCACCTACAACCTTGAAAACAATAAAATATTTGAAGCCCAACCACATAAGGCACACCAATCCCAAGCCAACCAAAAGTAACTAGGGGAGCTACAAAAGCAGAGCACCCAAAGGAAAGAGCCCACCCCAAAACCAAAAAAGACACCCCCAAGAGATAAAACACCATTTCAAGCACCAACATCTGGGAGAAACCAAAAATAGAGGACGCCACACCAGCCTACACTGGATGAGCACCTCTATGGAACCAAAAACCATTGAACCCCATAAACCATATTGGATCCCAAGGCACCTAGCCGAGTCCAGAACAAGAGGACCATCACAAGAAAATGACACAAACCTTATAGAGAACACAACCACTCCAAAAAAAGAAAGGAAACAACACTAGACACTAGGAAGAAGGAGAACCCAAGCCTCAACTGCAACCACCCAACACCCAGAAGAAGCATCAATTGGCCACTCAAGAGGCATAGTCCTAGATCCAACCAAGCACCACCATCCAGCAAAAACCAATGAAGAAACCCACAATAGCCCAGGCAACCAAAAATCTAAATCATCCTAATCAAAGTCTGCTCTTCCATCTCCATCACTTTTAGGATAATTCAAACCACTTGCCTCGCTCCTCCTGCCACCCACACACTCCATTCCCTGGTAGGCATAGTTTTTTGCAAAGCACCTAATTTAGGCTTTTATCCATAGCAGCAAGGAAATGAGTAGATGATTAAATGCTTTGGTAGACATGTATGGAAAATGTGGTAGCATAGAAAAGGCGGTGAGATATTTGAAAAAAATGCCTCAAGGAAATGTGGTCTCATGGTGATGGAATGGAATTCCATCACCATGAGACCACATTTCTTCGAGGAATTTTTTCAAACTACTCACTACCTTGTCTATGCTATTTCTTACTATTATGCTTTGATATATTTTTTCCAAGCATCCATAGTTTGTTGGGAAGCACCTTTTTTAGGCTTTTAGCCATATTAGCAAGGAAATGAACTATTTGATAAAATTCTTGGTAGACATGTATGGAAAATGTGGTAGCCTAGAAAATGCAGTGAGCTAGTTGAAAAAATGCCTCTAAGAAAAATGGTCTTATGGTGATGGAATGGAATTCCATCACCATGAGGCCACATTTCTTTGAGGTGTTTTTTCAAACTACTTATTTCCTTGTCTATGCTATTGCTTACCATTATTCTTTGATAGATTTTTTCAAAGAACCCATAGTTTGTTGGAAAGAACCTTTTTCTAGGCTTTTAGCTATAGTAGCAAGAAAGTGAACTGTTTGATAAAATGCTTTGGTAGACATGCATAGAAAATGTGGTAGCATAGAAAAGGCAGTGAGCTATTTGAAAAAATTCTTCAAAGAAATTGGGTCTCATGGTGATGGACATCACCATGAGACCACATTTCTTTGAGGTATTTTTCCAAACAAATCATTGCCTTGTATATGCTATTTCTTGCTATTATTCTTTCATATATTTATTCCAAGCATCCATAGCATAGAAAAGGCAGTGAACTGTTTGAAAAGATGCCTAAATAAAAAGTGATCTCATGGAATGCCATGAAAAGAAAATGCAATTGATAGCTGCTCCTAGTTATTACTTATGCTATATGAAGTAATTTAATTATTGCTTATGTTGACTTTCTAAACAACTATATTGTAGTTGAAATTTTGTCATCTATCAACATCTAGTTATTAGTTATGGAATGTGAAGTAATGCGTTGAGTTTAAAACATGTGCAATGCAATGTAATCAATGATATGAATATAAACTACACAAATCTATTAAGTACAATTCATTATTTAAACTCTTTATTCTATTACTTGCATGAAGGTTTGTCTAACTCCATTGGCACTAGGAGGTGTTCCCACAAAACCTCCAATATTAGCCTATTCAACATCCAAAATCAAATAGTAGAATACCATTCATATAACAATGCTATTAACATGTAATAAATTTATATTGTTTACTAGTTACATACCTCAATGATAGATGTAGTGAGGTAATAAGCAGGTGTAGGGACGATGTATCCAGTATCAACACTATGACCCTGAAATATTTATTACAATCATAAAAATAAATTAGTTAATCTTTCATTTCAAAAATGAAATTTAATAAATTAAATTCAATGAACATGCTAACATTTACCTGAGTATTGATTCCACAAGCCTCATTCAAAATGTTAGCTACCCTCGCCATCTCCGTAGCTGCAAATGTATCCTATGTAGCAACCTCCTAAGTGTCGGTGGGGTCATATGTACAAGTTGCCCCACAAACCTGACACAAATGGGGTGGAAGCGTACCACTCGAAGACTCCCCTGGATGGTGTTATACTATAGGACTAGCATATTGGATGACACTATGGGTCAAAGAGTTGATATCCTGCAAAGTGTCTACCTTGGTACTCTCCTTCGTGATGGAAGGGATAACGATGTGCTCATGAGATGACCTAGTTAGAGGTCGTCTCGCTTGCCACCTAGGATGCTGTCCTACACTGATTCTATCTTGAGTTGATCCCCCACCTCTCCCCTAGAAGTCCCTCATATCAAAATAATTTAGGATTTTGTTCAGGATGACCTCACAGTAGAGTTTTCTTAGGAAATGTTGTGGGACTTTGCAATTATTACATGGTGGGTAATCAAAAACCATGTACCACCTATCCCAAAAAAAGTTCCTAATCCCTTGGTGGTGGCACCAATGGATAGAAAACCTCTTTGCATTGAGGTCAATATTTTGATTTATGCATGGGTTGGTGAATAATGAGCACAAATCATATTTTGTAATTTTTTCATCTTTTACATCTTTATATGATAATTTATCTATGTAAAAATTCCTAGCCACCTGCCTCCTATCTTGCAAACCACTTAATTGTTTGTTGATTGCATCTACATGTTTTAACATTTCCTTAAGTGAATTTGCAAGTGTTTTTCTTTCCATGGTTGAACCTAAAAGATCGTTCAACCTTGTGATTAACTCCTCAATATATTTTTTATTGTTTTAAATTAGCCCCATTAAATTCTACTAAGTGCTAGGAGGATGTTGAGGGATTGGTGGAGGAGATTGTTGTTGTGGTTGTTGAAGATTTTGTTCATGTTGTTGTTGCTCTGGTTTTTGAGGATTTTTAGGATCATTATCATTTCCTACAAATTAAACAAATGAATATAAAAATAACCTAAAACTAACAAATTCACAACAAAAAACAAACAATCCTTACTTATTCGATCTCCCCATCAATGTAGCGGCATCCTTGTGATGAAATAGCAACAAATCGATGAAAAAAATGCAAGATTATATCCTCCCATAACACGAGCACACAAGAGAAGGGTTTTTGGGCTCAGGAAGCAAAAAAAATAGTCAACATAAAAAATGAATTTGATTTGATTTTTTTTGTTTTAATAACTTATAATGTGCTCACATTATAACGCGAGCGCATAATAGGCTCGATGTGGCTGAGCCTTAGGTTCAGTCACACTAAGCCATAACGTGAACATGTTATAATGCGCTCATGTTATAATGTGCTCGCGTTATAGCCTATCAAAAGTTTTTAAAAATTTTGGCCACAATTTGGCTCCCCATCTTTTTGCACCTACCCATCACATAGCTCTAATGCATCACATTTTTGGCTTCCCAACATAGTGCCAAAATGCAATCAGTTCAAAAGGAAAAGTCAAGATGCGTTCCATCTCCATAGTGTAGAAAATTGGGCCTTCACATCACAATTTCATAAAAGCATATATTCAAATGGGAATTGTGATTTAATGTGGACTTGGGATAGTTGTTGATTTTTCTTTAAAGCTATCAGATCAATGATTCACATTAAAATTAGAATGAATAGAAAATGAATTTTTTCATACGTGTGAGCCATCATGACACATTTATGGCATATCTACTACTTTTCTAATGTAATAAAATGTAAAATTATTTAGTTTTTCACCATAATCACAATTGTATTCAAGCCTTCTAGTGAACAAAGTTTGCAATGAGAAAATTCAAGTAGAGAAAAGCAAGGGTTTTCGGGTAAGTGCACCAATTCTATCTCTTTGAGCTAAAATTGTTTGAATTGTAAAAGGAAAGGGTTGTAAGGGTTTTTGTAGGGTAATTTGGGTTGATAGGGCTTCTTGTGTGAATTTATAAAAGAAATTATTAAACCCTAGGTTTTTCAAAAATAAATTATAAAACCCTTGAAGCTTTTAATTTGTTATATAAATACCTATTTTTCTTAAACCCTCCCAAAATGAGTGAAGTAAGTGAAAAATATAAATCCAAAACCAAGATATTGGCAAGATTTATCGAGGATGATCTTGTATCTCAAATTCTTGGTGCTACAAAAAGAGGAAAACATGCTCAGGGTGTTGGAATTCTCATTGATAGATTACAAGACACTGTATAGTCAATTGGTGATGTTACAACCCCACATTATGGATGGACTCTATTTGAATATGCATTCAAAAGAAGAACAATGCCATGTCCAACCTCAAAATTATGAACCCCAAACTTGGGAAAGTTGGTGGTGCCAAATGTATTTGTGAATGTGGATTTGGTGAAGGAAATTGCAAAATGCTATGACCTGAAGGAGAGAATGATTAAGAGTGATAAAGGAACTCCCTTAATGGAAATTTTAAGTAGATAGTTCAAAATTTTGGTTTGAATCCATCAACAAATATCACCATCAACTTCAACTTATTTTATAGAGAGTATGAAAAAGATAAGCACACTTATAGGGCATATTGGCTTCCCAAAAATAAAAGAAGAGATTAGGACAAGACATGTGCAATATTCACTCAAAGGAAGGTGGAACCATTTAGTTGTGATGATTTTGAGGACTAGTTTAAAAACACCTACTATGCATTGTGTCAGGTCTTGGGAAAATATTATTGTTAATGTAGACTGACTGCCACTACACCAAAAGACTAAGCTATCAGTGAGGGGGACAATAGAGAGGTTAAGGGGTACCGATGAGGGTTGAGGGTCCCATGTGACAACAATTTACCCCCCAAATGAGAGGTCGATGGATACAATCGACTACAAGATAGAAAGAGTGTTAATAGTGGGAGACAAACCCTACCCAACAGAGTCACCAGTTTTGTTAACACAGACCGATTGCCACTACACCAAAAGCCTAAGCTATTAGTGAGAGGGCCATCAGAGAGGTTAAGGGATACACAAAAAAGTAAAAAAGCATTGTAACTCATATTTTTCAAATGTTTTTTAGTATTTTAAAAGCATTTCTCATTTATAATAGCAAGATTCCTTTCATGTTCAATCAAAAGTAGTTCTTTCTCAAACATCTTATGTTTTAAGCATGGAAAATGGATGATTTGATGCATTTAATTGTGTTTTCTATATAAAACCCTTTAAATTTGTCTCATTTATGCATTGTGGAAGTATAAGAACACATGTTAAATATAGGTTATGAGTTGTGTTAAAATGTTCCAGTAGTTGGAGTTGTGAAACTCATTTTCCTTCAAACAAAAGATGAACAAAACCTTCTCATAAAAAAATTATTTATTTCATGATTATCTTTGAGTTATGAACATTCAAACCTTTTGCTTGAATCTGATTGTGAGTTTAGAGTAGCTAGTAGAGTTTAAAAAATTGGTGCATCACCTCCTAGTAGTAGTAAATTTCATGTCCAAAGCAATCTCTTCCCCTTTTCCTAATCAAGCAATAGATTTAGGAGGTTTTTCAAAGGGAACTGACCCATAATCTAGAGGTTCATCCTCATCTTAGGCAACCCATAGGCCTGAGGATGTCTCCATGTTGCACAGGATTGTCGAGATTAAGAGCTTAGCATTAGGGGCACAATCCTTGTTGACACCAATTATGATTGAAGAATTTTAATATACATGATTATGCTAGTTGCAGACATCCAACATAAGGATGTTAACAAGAGTTTTGATTTTTCTACATATATTGTAGAGAATATACATAATCAATCGAAAGATTTTGTAGCTCCCTATATTTTAGATATTATTCTCTATTGATGCATATGATTATGCATAGTGCTAAAAAGGCATGGAAGAATTTTATTAAATTAAGGAAAAATGGTGAAAAAGATAGAATAGTGCTAGTCCAAATGTGGAATCATATTTGAGATCAAAACTACAACAATTCCAATTTCATAAATTTTGAGAATATTTTGGTTCAATATATTGGGAAATCTAGGATTCAAGCCTGTGAAGAGGATTGCAATGAATATGATGAAGATATTGAGACCTTTGCAATATGATCCTAAAAAAGGAGTGAAGCACAATTGGGGAGATTGGTATCTCCATGGTAATTCAATAGTGTTTAGAATTTATGGAACTCTAGTGCAACCACATTTATTACCTATTTATGTATCTGACAGACTAACATTCATTGAAATAATATTGTAGTTAGATGAAGTTGATAAAGAGCATTTTAGGTTGATGAAGAAGGGATAATTTATCCCTAGCTACTTCAAGTTTTCTCACTTCACCGTGACTTCAAAGGAGGGAGTGGAGAACTTTGGTACTATATTTAAGAATCTTGGCATGAAAGTTCAACCAGTGAGAAATTATGCCCCTGAGGGGTTTATAAATAGTGAAAGGAGATCAAGAGAGGAAGGTATTCTTATAACCACCACAACCATGCTTATGAAGATGTTAATAAAAAATTTAAGCACTAATGATCAAGTCAACAAAAGAAAAAGGGATTGGCTTCATATGAATCAAGTGGAGGAGAAAAGGTTTCAAGTAAACCCTAAGTATGTAAGCCCATTTTCTAAGTACATAAATTTGATGGAGGAGGTAGAGAAAATGTTGGTTACCTATGTAGATGGAATTTTTATGAACATGATAACCTTGGAAGAGGAAGAGGCCAAGAAGAAAAGAGAAGAAGAATTGGCACAATTGTAGGCTAATCCTGCTAAGTTTTCAACCCCTACTGCCTTCATTGAGCCTATGTAGATCGATGAACAACTAGTGGTTCATCCATTGGTTGAGTATTTACAACAACTTGGAGATAGGGAAGCAATGGAGGAACAATCTACAAATATGTTCTTGGTGATGAGGAGATAAACCAATGATTTCCATCCCCACATGTTAGAGAAGAAGAAGAGCATGTTCTTGAGAACATGATAATTATTGATGTGTATGATGAAGAACATGTACCTGATGACATAAGGTACAAATACTGCTATGAGTTTATGGATGATGATTCATTCATTAGGAAAAAGTAGTTTAAAGAGTTTTTCATCCAATTTAAGGATATGGAGTTCGAGGAAAGGCTTGAGCAAGAAAAGGAGTGAATTGACCCCTCTTAATATGAGGAAATTAAACAAAAGATGACACATAAAATAGATAACAAGATCTCCAACATTACCCCAATTGAGAGGAGGAGGATGGTCAAACAAAGTAGCATCCTTTTGTTGCTTGGTTGGGATTTGACTTCAAAAATTTCCCTAGATACAATTAGAAACACATATACTGAAGTATTTACTTTTTAGGAACAAGTTGATGATGTTCTTTTTGGTTCTGTATTTAGTCATAAAATGCATACCTTGGAAATCTAGTCAATGTACCCTACCAAAAATAAGCTAAGAGTTATTAAATCATTTGGAGAAATCACTTGGAATTTAATTGTTAAGAGGGCATATGAAATTACTACTAGGAAAGCTGCAAAATTAGTTGTACACATTGCAATGTTGAGTGTAGACACAATAAATATTACATAGGAGCAATATGATGCTTTTTTGCAGAATTTTAATAAATTGCAAGATGAATACAACAAAGTGGTTTTTGGGTTTCCACCACCACAACTTGTAGTTCCTCAAATTAAAACCCCTCCTACTCTTTCATTAGAGCGATTTTCTACACAAGATAGAAAGACTTTGACTCTTACAATTCAAATATTGGAGGGTTTGAAACAGTTTAAAGAAAATAAGGAGAATAGAGGAGACAAGTAAAATTGTGATTGATGACATCCTTGGCCATAGGTTGGCATGTTTCTTGCACAAAATTGAAGGTGCATGGATTGGATAGCTTTTGATGTATTACACAAGGAATATGAAAAACACCAAGATATTCAAAAGGTTTTAAGTAAATGGAGCTTGAGAGCCAATGCTATTAAGGAAATGATTAAATCAATAGATGTAGACCTAGAAGCCCCAAAGAACTTGGCTTAGATTCTTGAAAGAATTGAGTTATTAGGGGAGATATCATCATTCCCAACAAAGCTAGACGTCCAATTTAAAGCAAAGTTGAAAATGTTTGGAGAAATGTAGAAATGAATTATGTCAAAGATATTGGATGATTCAAGAGAAATAAAACCCTTAGATAAATGGATAACTAAGATTGGAGATATTGTTCCTTCATTATTTGCATATATAAAGATGTTAAACCTGAGCTAGCCCTATAAAACATTTCAATTGATGATTTGATTAAATTGGAGGTGAATTTGGATAAATTTTCTAAAGAGGCTAGAGCAATAACTAATGCAAGGTATAATGCACATAACAAAAAAGTGCAGAAACTACTTGCATTCAGCTAGCCTACCAAAGAAAAAATCAATTCTTGGCTCAAAAAGTATATTGAACGAGCCACCTTTCAACTATTTTCTACTTTTCTATTGTGGTGGGACCTACTTTCTTCTCTTTTCTACTTATGCTGGCACTTCTCGGGTTTTTGGAGAGAAAAGAAAGTGAAGAAAAAAGGAGCATCATGTACAAGTACAGCCACTTTCAACTTCGAGAAGGAAAGGGGGATCTTCTAGAACTGTGTGCAACAACTTTTGTCTGATATGGGATATCCCCTTATTAGCAGTTGTATTGATATTTTGCTATGTATAATATTGTCAAATGAAAAAATGACATTTGTCACAAGGCATGAAGCTTGTTTGCTTCCTTTTTTCCCTAAAAGGGAATTTTGGGCCTTGTGCTACAGATCTTAGAGAATTTTACATTGGCATATTGTAATAGAGTTTGTACTTTTAGTCTAGGTTTTTCTAAGAATAGATTTTTTTGTAAATTGTAAATGTTGTATAGCAATATAGCATCAAAATTTTAATATACAATGGCACAATTTGAAGATAATTGTCTCCTACATGTGTGCACCAAATTGTTTATGAATGAAATTGGATCAAACATCCTTTTATTTGTCTCTACAAATTTCTTGTTTTATTTTTGCTCAAAGAGTGAATTAAATGATATGCAAGAAATGTTGAATGGTATGAATGTATACAGGGAGTTGTAAGTAGAATTGGCTAGGAATTCTAAAGTAATTCCTTGTTACAAAGATTTCATGATGCTTAGGGAAAATACAGTTATATAAGTTTCATTTACATATATTTTAACTTCGTGCCCTAGGTTAAGGCACCAGTCTCTTGAGCTTGTATTTGATACAACTCCCTTGTCATCAAACTTAAAAAATATAATGAATTTCCCTTTTTGTAATAATTTATTGCATAAAATTTATTTATCATGTTCTTGAAGCAGTGAATGCATATAAGCCCAAGGATGTAGCTCATCTTTTTTTTTACTTGTAATTATTGGTTGCATAAACAAAGAACATATCTATTTAGAACAATATTATATATAATTGTGGATCTTCTATATCCACCTGATCACTCTAAAAAATCCAAGTGAATATTGTAGGATTTCCCTCCTAGGTTTTATAGAGCCTAAACTGTTGAGGAGATAATTGTAGAATACATCTCCTATTCATTGGCCAACACCTTATGACATTCAATTATCTAAAGTATCTATTCTATAGACTTTCATAAGATTTTGGCTAGGAAAATTAAAATACCAAAAATCCCTCATATATTAGGAAGTACAAAGAAACTAAGGGGGTACGTGCACTAAGATAGTGCACAAAAAGAGGGTCAAAAGTGGCCACTTTTTTTTTCTAAAATAAGCTAAACCTGAACTTGGAGGAGTAATTTGAGATTCATGCACTAAAAATTTGAAGATACCAATGGGTATGTGCAGGATCATGATGGGCCAAAAAGTGGCGATATGATGGGTATGTGGCTGACGACTTTTTTTTACCCAAAATTGATGAAACAAAAAGGGTTTTAAAGGAGATTCTCAGATTTCCACCAATATAAATTCTGCTTTAATTTGAATTTAATAAATAATTATTATTCATTTTCTATTTGAATTACGACTAAAGTCCTGATTGATAAGTTGATTGAAAAACATCTATAGCTTTCAAATGGTATCACATATTTTGAATCAAACGTGCATCACATTCTATGCTTCACATATTATAAGATTTAAAAAAAAATTTCATGAAGTTTTTACCAAGTTAAGGTGGTTAGACATACAAGTTTTATATTTTTTAAAAGTTGTATGCATCACATCGAGACATGAGTCCTCTACTTATATCTAAAATATTATAAAAATATTATCATTTTATTGTGGTTAGGGTGGTCAGACGGACACCTACTTCTTATTTTTCCCTGAAATTTAAGTACTAATGCATTGAAATTTCAAATTTTCAACAAATAGATTTAAAAAAAAAAAAACATCTAGTAGTTTAGAAACTACATTCAATTTTCTACAAATTCTATTCTTACATATTTTTGAAATAATATAGATAACTTATTCAAAATCTTCATCAAGTTTCCTAACTCTGATTTTTTTGAATTTTTCACCACTTAAGGGCCTATTTTTTCCATGATGATCTTGCACATACCCCAATGTTGCAAGTATAAAGAAAGTATGAAGGTGTTGTCATTGATGTCAACTGGTTATCTAGTTTTCCACTGGTTTCTATTGTCGTGGATGAAGGTTATTGGCTATATATATTGAGAATATTGAGAAAAATGTGAAGGAAAAAGGTTGCAGGTGTTCAGTGTCTGCTCTGGTTTTGCTTTGAGATTTGATCCTATGTTTGTGTGATTAAGATATGTTAGTGGTTGTTGGAAGTTACTATATTTGTTGCAAGAATATATAAAGGAATGAAGTTGTTGACATTGATGTCAACTTGTCAACTAGTTATCTACTAGTTGTTGTTGGTTGTATCTATTGAGGATATTGAGAAAATTTCATTAAAGGAAGATTATAGATATTCAATTATTGCTTTGGTATTTTCCCATGTGTTCGTCCTGTTTAGATATGATAATTATTATTGTTGAAGGTTGTTATATCTAGATGTTTGGCCGTTGGTTCGTTGTGAAGTCCAAGTTGTGTTCACCGGTTGTGAACTATGTTTCTCTATGTTTTGATTGAAGTCTAGGAGAAAGGTTGCTGGTCTGGATTTCTCTTTGATAAAGTATTTTGACTTGCGGTTCCATATTTAAGATTTTTTGATTACATTGAAGATATTTTTGGTTTCTGGAAGTTTCAAGCTTATTTTTTCTGTGTTTTACATTTTTTTGGATGCCCATGTGTTAAGCACTATCTTTGAAGTTAATGAAGCATGTTGGATTTATTTTTGGGTCCAAGTGAAGCATGTGTTTGGGTCACCCTGATTCTAATTCCACCCTAGGATGTTTTTCACTAAACTAATTTGAATTTGAAGCTGGATGGCCAACTTTGTATCTTTTTCAAGGTTGGAGAGAGTATAAATACATGATGAGCTAGTAATGAAAATCATACAAGAGAAAAGAAGGAAGATAAGTGAAAGAGTAGACATGAATTTGATGCTATTCAAAAAGTGTGTGAGAGTTGTGTGTGGGAGATCAATTCAAAGCTTAATGCTATGTTTTTGGATGTAGTGAGTAGAAGGCGAAATATATCATTCATGCAAGTTGATCAAGTAACTATGGTGGAATCCTTTGTTGCATTGAGATTGTAGTCTCTCTGTAGCAAGTCTTATTTTTCTTCTTTGTATCTCTATGGTAGTGATCCCTTCAGGTTGTAGCACTATGGATAGTGAGTCCTTATTTTAGGCAGCGAGCCTTATCTCAGGTAGTGAGCCTTGTTTCAGGCAGTGAGCCTTTTTTGTAATCAGTTTTGATATTCTCTATAGTGTGAGTTAATCCTCACCGTGGTTTTTCCCTTATTGGGTTTTCCACATAAATTTTGTGTTACTGTGTTTATGTGTTGGATTTGAGTTTCTACATTGGCATTTGATGATTAATCATTTAAGTAGTTTTAAGTATTAGTTCTAGTGATTGAATTAAAGGTTAAAATCTGTGACAAATGATTCACCCCCTCTCAGTTGTCCTATTCAAAAATTGGTATTAGAGCTTAACCACTTGAGGAAGGTTTGGGATGGCTAGAAAAATGATCTTTGATTATCCAAGGTTTGATGGAACTAATTATGGTATCTAGAAAGTATTGATGGAAGAATATCTCGAGTATTGCAGATATGATGTGGAAAAGCTTACAAGAATCATTATAGTCCTCTTTCTAATGGTTCATGCACACCTAAAGAGATCATAGCACATGAAGTGAATAATAAGGAAAAGTTCATCTTGAAGAATAGTTTGGTACATTCCAAGTTGATTAAGGTTTAGAATTTGAAGACAACTAAGGAAGTCTGTAGAAAGAGCACATGATGGTGATGAAAGAGTTAAAGAAGTGAAATTGTAGAATTTGGAAACATAGTTTGATCTTATACATATGTTCGAAGATGAAAATGTTAAATCTTATGTTCAATGATTGGATGAGGTAGTGGTTGGAATGTGATCACTTGGTGCTACTATAGATGAAACCAGGATTTTAAAGAAGATTCTTAGAACTCTTCCTGATGCTTGCAGTGAGAAGGTGAGTGCTATTGAGCAGACTATAGATTATAAGACTTCTACTAAGGATATGCTATTAGGTTTTTTGACATCTTATGAGATGAGGAAGCCGAATCTAAGAAATTGAGGAAAATCAGAGAATGCTTTCAAAGCTACAAAAGCTAAAGATTTGGATGAAGAAAACTTTGATTCAATAGAAGATAAATTTTTAAGAAGAATGAGAAAAGGCTATGGGAAGTATGAAGGTAAGTTTCCCTTTAAATGCTTTAGTTGTGAAGAAATAGATTAGTGTTCAGAGAGAGCTAAAAGGAATAAACAAAGATATGCGAAGGAAAATAAACGAAATAAAATTAATAGAGCTTACTATGTGAATGAGAATGCAAGTATTTCCGATGAAGATTCAGAATATGAAGATCTAGATGACAATGAATTCTTGTTCTTGGTGATTAAGGATGAACCCGCTTCTACTAATTTAGATAAATAAGTAAAGGAAAGCCCTCTAGAGAAGAAGGAGAAAAATGAAGGTACAATTATCTCTTCCCTACATGCTAAAGAAGAAAATAATTTTTGGTTAGTTCATAGTGGTTTCTCACATCACATGACTGGTGATAAGAGTAAGTTTGTTAAGCTTGATAAATATGATGGAGGCTTGGTTATGTTTGGAGATGCTACTAGTGCTAAAATCTGTGGAATAGGTTTAGTAAGTTTTGATGGAAAGCATCATACTAATGATATTTACTATGTTAAGGGTTTGAGACATAATTTTCTTAGCGTTGGTCAGATGTGTAGAAAAGGATATGATTTTGTGTTAAGGATGAGAAATGTGAGATTTGGAAAGGATCTAGAACATTGATTGCTACAGGAAAGAAATCTGAAGGGAATATTTATCAACTTAAGGGTGCTAATGGACAATGCTTTATTACTCAGATAAATGATAGTTGGGTATGGAATAGGAGAATGTGTCACATGAATTTTGATAACTTGGAAAGGATTAGTGTTGTTCAGGCCATAAGAGATTTACCAAGAATTATAAGTCCTGTTAATGTTATTTGTAGGAAATGTCAGTTTGGAAAGCAAGCAAGAAATCATTACAGATCAAGAGAAAAATCTACTACTGGACTACTGGATTTAGTTCATACAAATCTATGTGGTCCTATGAGAGTGAGAAGTCTACTTGGTGAAAGGTACTTTATGATTTTAATTGATGATTATTCTAGATATACATGGGTTACATTTCTTAGAGAGAAATCAGATGCATTAGATAGATTCTAGGCATTCAAGGCTATGGTTGAAAATAGAGTGAAATTAAAGATAAAATGCTTAAGATCTGATAGAGGTGGAGAATTCACCTCCCATGAGTTCAATATGTTTTGTGAAGTGCATGGAATAAAGAGACAACTATCTACTCTAGGAACTCCTCAATAGAATGGAGTTGTTGAAACGAAAAATAGAATAGTTCAAGAGACTACTAGGTCGATGATTACTAAAGCCACATTACTGGAAGTTTACTAGAAATAAGCTATTCATATTGCTATTTATGTGTTCAATCGAGTTCAAGAAAGGCCAAACAATACAAAGACTCCCTATGAGCTATGGCAAAAAAGAATTCCTATAGTTAAATATTTCAAGGTATTTGGAAGAAAATTCTATATCAGAACAGATGAGGAAACTTTGGGTAAGTTTGATGCAAAAAGTGAAAGGAATATTTACTGGATACTCTACTAAAATCAAGGAATACAAATGTTTCAATAAAAGACTAAGGAATATTGTAGAGAGCTTGATTGTGAAGGTAGATGAGATAGTGAAGAACTCTATTGATATTGATGGATATGTGTTTGATGAACATGATTGTGCAAGAATAGAAAAAATTGTGGAAGAATAGGATAAAGATGAGTAGAAGAAGCAGGATGAATAGAATGAAAGAGAAGAAGATGCTCTGGTGATGACTCCTAGGACATCGAAATATGTACAGAGGAATCATTCAAAAAATTAGATTATTGGAGAGAACATAAAAGGCGTGTTAACCAAAATTAAAGCTACTACTGAAGTTAATTTATGTATATTCTTTGATATTGAGCCAAAGATAGTAAGTGAAGCCTGCAAAGATGAACATTGGAAGGAAGCAATGAAAGAAGAACTTTTGTAGATTGAGAAGAATCAAACTTGGGAATTGGTGGTGTAGTCATAGTAGGAGAGTCCTCAAAGAGAACAGTCCAGGCCATGCAACAAGAGTTACACAACAGAAGCCACTCAGGATATGGAGGAAAATGTAGATTCAAACATTCTTATTACCAAAAAATTTCAATTACAATTAGCTAGCAACATCCGAGTTTACAGATTGGGCTCACATGCCTGATACAACATGCTTAAAATATAGTACTCCTATATGCTCCTTAATGCGAGCTGAAATCTCACATATCAAATCCAATATTCATCTCATTACTATCCTAATGATTGGTTACAATGCTTTATATCACATCTAGGGATCTAGAATCTTCCGCGTCAGCCAAAGATCATTGCAATATTTGATGAAGGAAACATAATGTGTGTGTGAAATAGGTCATCCTTAAATTTAAATTTCTCCTCGATAGGTGCATAGGATGAAGTGTGGACCTAAATTAAGCTTGGGGAAACAGAAAAATTCAGAACATGTTGCAAGGATCCATAAGTTGTGTGAAGGATCCACAAGAGACAAAACTAGTTGTTAGGCTTGAAACTACTCAGATGCTCTGTTCTAGAAATTTCCACTTAATCCCGAAGCGATAACTTGCCAGAAAAAGATCCAATCATTCTAAAATATTGGAATAAGGGAAAATGAACATGTCCACGATGAAACATAGATCCATAGGGTTCGGTGAGCAAATATGATGCTTGAACTGAACAAGAACTAAACAAGGACAAAACTAAAATGAAAATATTTTTTTGGTTGATGCAGGATTGCAAAGAACCAAGGATGCTCCTGCATTAGTCATCTAGGGTTATTTGAAAAGTGAGTCCCTCACTTTGCTGGGGCTAAAGGAAAACCAATATGATCTACCTCGGCCCAAGAAATCCAAGAAGAATCCTCCACTGGTCTGTCTTTCCACTTCACAAGATATTATTTGTACTATCTTCCATGCGTTTTCCTCCCATATTTGATATCCAAAATCTCTTCTATGTCATCTGATTGCTGTTTAGGAAACCGTTTCTCCAATTTTGCTTTACTATCTTCACTAAGTTCTGCTTCATGGTACTAGTGTAGATCTGTAATGTTGAATATAGGTGATATACTCACACCATTCGGTAACTCTACTTCATATGCATTTCTTGAATCAAATTTCTTCAAAATATTACAGGGTCCAAACTTCCTCATCTTGAGCTTATTGTATGTGTCAAGTGGAGATATTTCCTTCCTCAAATACACCATTACTTCATCTCCAACTTCGAACTCCTTATGTCTCCTCTTTTCATCTGCTCGCTCCTTATACTTTCAGTTCATATCTTCCAATTGCTACTTCACTTGAGTATGCACTTTCTTCATATGTTCAACAAATTCCTCTACTTTTGCACTCCTTTTATCTTCCTTATTGATGTCTCACAACTCTAATATACCTCTAGGATGAACTCCAGTAACAATCTTAAAAGGTGTCTTTCCAGTACTCCTGTTCACTGAATTATTGTAAGAAAACTCTACTTGTGCAAGGACTAAATCCCAACTTTTGGTCTTCTCCCCAACCAAACATCTCATAAAATTCCCCAAACTCCTGTTTACTACCTCTTTCTATCCATTAGTCTGTGGGTGAAAAGTAGAAATAAACTTTAAATCTATTTTTAACTTCTTCCAAAGTTTCCTCCAAAAGTAACCAACAAACTTTGTATCTTTGTCAGAAACAATACTTCTAGGTAATCCATGCAATCTGACCACTTCCTTGAAAAACAAGTCTACTACATGTACTGCATTTTTTGTCTTCTTACAAGGTATGAAATGTGTCATTTTAGAAAATCTATCCACCACCACAAATATAGAATCATTACCTCTCTGTGTCTTTGGCAAACCAAGTATGAAATCCATGCTGATATCCTCCCAAGGTCTCTTCGGAATTGTCAAAGGATTATACAATCCAAAATTTTGACTCCCTTTTGTAGCTTGAAAAACTCTACAACTCTACACCAATTTCCTAACATCCTTATGAATCTATGGCCAAAAGTAATTATCACTTACTAATGCTACTATCTTATCAATTCCAAAGTTTCCTTCCAATCCTCCACTATGTTTTTCTTTCACCAAGCTATCCCTCATTGAACTCTGGGGTATACACAATTGATTCCCTTTGAACAACATATCATCTTGAATGAAATAATCCAACAATTGACTCCTATCCTCCAAGATTGGTTCTTTACAAGCTCTCCAAGGTTCTGCAAAATCTAGGTCTTCCTCATACAAGTTCTTCAATTCACCAAAGCCTAATAACTCCACTCTCATCTCTTCCAGTAAGTTCCTCCTACTCAAAGCATCAACAAATCTATTTTACTTTCCACTCCTATGTTTTAAAAAACAAGTATATCTCTGTATGAATTCCACTCATCTCATGTGTCTTTGATTCAACTTACCTTAACTGTTCAAATACTACAACACTTGATGATCTGTATACAACACAAACTCCTTAGGAAAAAAGTAATGTCTCCACTTCTTCAAGGCTTGAATTATGGCATAAAACTCCTAGTCATACACTAAATACCTTCTCCTAGCATCATTCAATTTCTCACTGAAATAGGCTACTGGTCTTTCTTCTTGACTTAATACTACTCCAATTGCATTTCCACTTGCATCATAGTCTACCTGAAATACCTTACTAAATTTCGGTAAAGCCAACATAGGCTGCTCAATCACCTTCTATTTCAACAACTCAATTCTCCAGTTTGCTCTAGATGTCCACCTAAAATCTTTCTTATCCCCTCTCATTGTTTATGTCATAGGACTGCAAATAGAACTAAAAATCCTAATGAACTTCCAATAGAAACTAGCCAATCCATGAAATGATCTTACCTCTCTAACGTTTTTTGGTGTAGGCCATTCAACAATTGCTCTTACCTTCTCAGGATCCATCTTCAATCCATCCTCAGATATCACAAATCCTAGATATACCAATTCTTTCTTCATGACACTTCTTAATTTTTATCAACAATTGCTCTTCTCTCAACCTCTACAAAACTTGTCTTATTTGCAACAAATGTTCTTCCCTAGTCTTACCAAAAATCAAGATGTCATCCAAATAGATAATCACAAAATTACCCAAGAATTTCTTCAATACCTCATTCATCAGCCTCATGAAAGTACTCAGTGCATTTGTTAGTCCAAAAAGCATCACCAACCACTCATATAATCCTTCATTTTTCTTGAATGTTGTCCTCCACTCATCCCCATCTTTGATTTTGATCTGATGATATCCACTCTTCAAATCTATCTTTGTAGAGTATTTAGCTCCACTCAAACAATCCATAATGTCATCCATTTGGAAATCTATATTTCAATGTGATTTTGTCTATGGCTCTAGAGTTTATACACATCCTCCATTCTCCATCCTTCTTAGGTGCTAGCACAACAGATATTGCACAAGGACTTAAGCTTTCTCTGATCAAACCCTTCCTCAACAACTCTTGCACTTGTCTATTCAACTCTTCATTCTTTGTTGGTATCATCTAGTGTGCTGCTTTATTAGGAAAACTAGCTTGAGGAATCAGATCCATGCAATGACTAATACTCCTCACAGGTGGAAATCCATCAGGTACATTATCTAAAATGATCTCTTCATATTCTTCCAAAAAATCCTTTATCTCCTCTAGTTGTTCTTCTACATGCTTCAAGTCTTCATCCTTCTTAGGAACCAAGGCATAGCACATGTTCTCATGTATCAGTCCATCCTAAAATTTCCTTCCATCAACCAAACAAATTCTAGCATTCGTACAAACCTCAAATTGAGGAACATCCTCCAATGGAAATAAAGTATGCTTCATCCCATCAACAACAATGATATATGTGTTCTTCTTTCCATCATGAATAGCCTGTCTATCATACTACCAAAGCCTTCCCAACAAAACATGGCATACATCCATAGGCATGTTATCACACAAAACTTCATCATGATAGTTTCCTATCTTCAATTTCACCAAACATTGTCCACTTACCAGTATCTTATGCTCATCTTGAATCCATGATATCTAATAGGGATTCGGGTGTTTCAATATTTCTAGCTTCAATTTGGCCACCATTTCTTCAGAAACTAGGTTCTCGGAGCTTCCACTATCAACAATAACTCTATAACATTTACCAACTACCTTGCATCTAGTCCGGAACAAATTATTCCCTTGCAATGGTTCCTGCTCCATCTCACTTTGACATAATACTCTTCTGTTTACCAACACTTCTCCCTCTTCCAATTTATTTGTTGATCCAACATGATCCTCCTCAACAAAGGTTGTTCTTCTACTATTCTATCTTTCTTCTTGTCTCTCCCTAATTACATTCAAATGCTCTATTTCCTTCTCCACCACACTTAAAATAAGTTCCCCTAAATACTCTTTTCTCCTGTCCTCTATCATCTTTTCTATAACACTCATTCTGGTAACCACCATATCCTCCTCTCCGGTAAAATTTTCCATCATCTATATGATATGAATTATCATTCTTACTGACTTCCTTATCTTTATTCTGATCTGCAAAGGATCCTCTTCCTCCTCTGCTAAAAGTTTTTCCTCTCTGAAATATTTTGCCTCTTCCTCTTTGTCTTTGCTCATGTCTTTTATTCAGCTTCTCTTCTACTTTTAGGGCACATTGATATGCCTCTTCCACACTCAACAATTTGGTCAAACTGATCTCATCCTATATAGATGGCCTCAATCCATTCACATATCCGGCTACTTGCTCGACCTCATCCTTCGAATGTCTGGATCTAATATTCAACTTGTAGAACTCCTCAATATACTCTGTCACACTTGACTCCTACTTCAAATTATGCAACTTCTGGAACAAATTGATTTGATAGTCTATGGGCATAAAATTCATCTTTAATTTATTCGCCATCCGATCTCATGATTTTGTCTTATCCTTTCCTCTTATTTTCCTATCTATCTACAAATATTCCCACCAAAGGGATGCATGTCCTTTCAATTTTGTACAAAAAAAATTCACCTTGTCTTCGGTGGTACCTTCAAAATCAAAATACTTCTCCATCTATGTTATCCAATCAAGCAATTCATCTGAATCCAACTTACCACTATAATCCAGTGGATTGAAATGTGGTTTAGTATTTAGTCTAGTTAGGGATCTTATGAACCTCTCTTCTCCCTGATCTAGGCTAGGTTGATTTTCTCTTTCCCTTTCTTCCTGTTCTTCTACCTCTTCATCACTCACATCATCAACTAGTCGACCTCTCCTTTGGGCCATTTCGACTACTTCTAATCTAGCAGCAATTCCTCTCAACATCTCCATCATAGCTGGGTTTGCATTTCTGCATGTTCCTTTTCCTCTACCATTTCTTCTTCCCGCCATCTTCACACAAGTCCTCTACAATTGCAGGTTGGATCCTCAATCTGCCACCCCACAAAAAATCTTCAACAAGACTCTACAAACTCTAATGATATCTCACAAAATGAATCTCGCTCTGATACCAATTTGGTGCAATCACGGTAGGAGGGTCCTCAAAGAGAATAGTCTGGGCCATGCAGCAAGAGCTACACAACAAAAGCCACTCGGGATATGGAGGAAAATGAAGATTCAAACATTCTTATTAGTGGAAATTTCAATTACAATCATCTGACAACATCCAAGTTTACAGATTGGGCTCACAAGCCTAATACAACATGCCCAAAATACAATACTCCTCTATGCTCCATAATGCGAGCTGAAATATTACATATCAAATCCAATATTCATCTCATTACTATCCTAATGATTGGTTAAAATGATTTATATCACATCTAGGGATCTAGAATCTTCTGCATTAGCCAAATATCATTACAATATCTGATGAAGGAAATGTAACATGTGCATGAAATAGGTCTTCCTTAAATTTGAATTTCTCCTCCATAGGTGCATGAGATGAAGTGTGGACCTAAATTAAGGTCGGGGAAACTCCACAAAACTATTCAAAACATGTCACAAGGATCCGCAAGTTACGGGAAGGATCTACAAGAGACAAAACTTTCCATTAGGCTTGAAATTGCTCAGATACTCTATTCTAGAAACTACCACTTAATCTGGAAGCGATAACTTGCTGGAAAAAGATCCAATCATTCTAAAATCTTGGAATAAGGGAAAATGAACATGTCCACAATGAAACATAGATCCGTAGGGTCTGGTGAGAAAATATGATGCTTGAAATAAACAAGAACTGAACAAAGACAATTGAAATGAAAATTATTTTTTGGTTGATGTAGGATTGCAAAGAACCAAGGATGCTTCTACATCAATTGGTCCCAATACTAGTAGATAAAAATATCATTGGATCAAAATGAGTTTTGAAAAATAAGTTGAATGAGAATGGAGAAGTTGTTAGAAATAAAGAGAGGCTTGTGTGTAAAGGCTACTCACAAGTAGAAGGAATATATTTTTAGGAGACTTTTTCCTCGGTAGGAAGAATGGAAGCTATAAGGATTTTCTTGGCATTAGCTTCTTATAAAGACTTCAAAGTCTATTGGATGGATGTAAAGTCAACATTTCTAAATGGTGAGTTAGAAGAAGAAGTTTACATAGAATAACTAGAAGGATTTCAGTTAACAGATCAACTGGATATGGTGTGTAGATTGAAGAAAGCTTTATATGGATTGAAGCAAGATCCTAAAGCTTGGTATGCAAGGTTAGATAGGTATTTGATTCAACAAGGATTTAACAAAGGTACGATAGACAATAATTTGTACTTTAAGATTGAAAATGACAAAGTCTTGATTGTATTTGTATATGTTGATGACATTATCTTGGGAGGAAATGAAAAGATGTGCAAGATGTTTGCAGAAGAGATGCATAAATAATTTGAAATGTCTATGCTTGGGAAGATGAATTTCTTTTTTGGGCTGCAGATTAATCAAACAAAGAAAGGAAATTTCATTTGATAGTCTAAGTATGTAAGAGAGATGTTGAAGAAATTTGGGATGGATAGTTCCAAATTGGTAAGTATTCCTATGGTGACTGGTTGCAAATTGGGTAAAGATGTTGATTCACTAAGGCTAATCAGAGCAAGTATAGATCTATGATTGGTGGATTACTATATTTTATTGCTACTAGACTGGATATTATGTATGCCTTCTATCTTGTGGATAGATTTCAAGAAGATCTGAAGGAAACACATGTTGCTATAGTTAAAAAAATATTTAGATATTTGAATGGAACTTCAGATTATGGATTGTGTTATCCTAAAGATATGAATTTACACTTAGTGCATATATAGATGCATATTGGGCTAGATGTGTAGATGACAGAAAGAGTACAAGTGGCGGTGTATTCTTTCTTGGATGCAGATTGGTGGCATGGTTGAGTAAGAAGCAAGATTTAGTCTCTTTGTCTTCTACTGAACTTGAGTATATTGATTCTACATCTTGTTGTACACAAGTTTTATGGATGAAACAAATGATGAAAGATGTCACAGTGCTATATGATGAACCCATTTCTATCTTCTATGATAATAAAATTGCAATTAACATTTCAGAGAATCCTGTGATGCACTCGAGGATGAAGCATATATCTATTAGATATCATTTCTTGAGAGAGAAGGTCATGGAGAATGAATTCAATCTTGAGTATGTTCAAATAAAGGATCAAATTGCAAATATATTTATGAAGGCTCTTCATAAAGATACTTTTGATTATCTCCAAGAGAAGTTAGGTGTTATTTCCCCTCCTTTCATAAACTAAGATGCATTTGGAGATGCATTAGTCTAGTGTATTCATGGTTCTATCTTTTTGGACTGATGTTCTAGTGGCTACCCCTTAGGGGGAGCAGGGAGTTTCAAGTGTTGTCATTGTGAGTATTTTGTTTTCATGTCAAAGGAAGATTCAATGAACATATCTTTTTCCTTTTCCATTGATGTCAAAGGGGGAGATAAAGCATGTGAAAAGGAGGAAAAGCTAATGAGAGAAAGAAAATAATGAAGAAGACAATCTTCTAAGGGGGAGAAACAAAAAGAAAAATCTTGAGAAGTATATTCAAATTTGGTATGGTGTCTTTGATGGTTTTTCACATCATGTGTTTCCATCAATGAAAAAGGGTGAGATTGTTGCAAGAATAGAGAAAGGAATGAAGGTGTTGTCATTGATGTCAACTGGTTAATTGGTTATCTACTAGTTGTTTTTGGCTGTATATGTTAAGGATATTGAGAAAATTGTATTAAAGGAATATTACAGGTATTCAGTTGTTGCTCTAGTATTTCCCCTTATGTTCGTGCGATTTAGATATGATGGTCATGATTGTTGAAGGTTGTTATATCTAGATGTTTGGCTATTGGTTAGTTGTGAAGTTTGAGTTGTGTTCACTAGTTGTGAACTATGTTTCTCTATGTTCTAATTGAAGTTCGAGAGAAAGGTTGCTAGTCTGGATTTCTCTTTGATGAAGAATTTTTGACTTGTAGTTCCAGAGTCAAGATGTTTTGATTGCATTGAAGATATTTCTCATTTCTGGAAGTTTTGAGCTTAATTTTTTTGTGTTTTACACTAGTTTGGTTGACCTTGTGTTAAGCATTATCTTTGAAGATGAAGCATGTTGGATCTATTTTTGGGTCCTCGTGAAGTGTGTGTTTGGGTCGCCCTCATTATAATTTCCGTAGGATGGCTGACTTTGTATCATTTTTGAGGTTGGAGAGAGTGTAAATATAGGATGAGCTAGCAATGAAAATCATACAAGAGAAATGAAGGAAGATAAGTGAAAAAGTAGACATGACTTTGATGCTATTTAGAAAGTGTGTGTGAGTTGTGTGTGGGAGATCAGTGTGAAGTTTAATGTTGAATTTCTAGATGTAGTGAGCATAAGGGGAACTCTATCATTCATGCAAGTTGATCAAGTAACTATGGTGGAATCCTTTGTTTAAATAAGATTGTCATCTCTCTATATCAAGTCTTCTTTGTATCTCTATGGGAGTGAGCCCTTAAGGTTGTAGCCCTATGGACAATGAGTCTTTAAAGTGAGTCCTTATTTCAGGAAGTAAGCCTTATCTTAGGCAGTGAAACTTGTTTAAGGCAGTGAGCTATTTTTGTAATCACTTTTCATATTCTCTATAGTGTGAGTTAATCCTCACTATGGTTTTTCCCTTATTGGGTTTTCCACATAAATTTGGTGTTACTATGTTTATGTTTTGGATTTGATTTTCTGCATTGGCATTTGATGATTAAACATTTAAGAAATTTTAAGTATTAGTTCTGGTGATTAAATTAAAGGTTAAAATCTATAACAACTAATTCAACCCCTTCTCAATTGTCCTATTCAACAATATCCAGATTTTGGGCTTCTGAATCATTTTATAGTGCGACTTATGTTCACCAGTTGTGAACTATTTTTTTCAATGTATCTAGCTAAGGTCCAAGAGAAATGTAGTTTCTTTGGATTTCTTCTTATTCGAGTCTTATGACTTGTGGTTTTGGAGTTAAGCTGATATGATCGTGTTCAAGTGAATTTTGTTATCTAAAAGGAACACTGGTTTTGCTAACCTTGAGTTTAACACCACTTTCAAAGCTTATGGAAATATGTGTTTTGGTTTTCCTCATTCTAATTCAACCCTAGAATGTTTTGGTGCCAACCTAATTTGAATTTGTAAATGCAAATGGTGTGTGGCTGAATTTGGATATGTTTCAAAGTTGAAGATGGTATAAATACAAGATGAGATATTGGTGAAAAAAAAGTACAAAGAAATAGAGCAAGATAGATGTGAGATAGATCAGTGTGTATGTGATGTGAGTTGGTGCAGATCAGTGCGAAATCTAATTGTGAGTTTCTGGATGTAGTGAGCTGAAGGTGTACTCTATCATTCATGCATGTCTACAAGTGCTTTAGTGATTTGTGGTGGAAATCTCTATTGCATTGAGATTTTTTTTCTCTATGTAACAAAGCTCTTCTATCTTCTTTGTAATTCTATGGTAGTGAGCCCTCTGGGTGGTTAACCCTTGTTGGACAGTGAGTTCTATTTTTGTACTGAGCCTTCTCTGTTAGTGAGACTTTGTAATCAATTTTGATATTCTCTATATTGTGAGCTAATCCTCACCGTGGTTTTTCCCTTATTGGGGTTTCCACATAAATAAGGTGTTATTGTGTATGTGTGATTCTTTTAAGTTTCTACCTTTGCACTTAATGATTAATCATACTAGTAGAGTAAAAGATTTGTGATTTATTTAATATTTTTTGAATGCTTTAAAGGTTAAAGTTTGTTACAACTAATTCAAATCCCCTCTCAGTTGTCTTGTTCAACAATTGGTATCAGAGCTTGGTTCCTTGGAGAGAAGCTTAACCACTTAAGCAAGGTTTGGGATGGTGATCAAGATCACTTTTGAATGCCCTAAGTTTGATGGAAAAAATTATGCTATTTGGAAAATATAGATGGAAGGATACCTGGAGTATTGTGGATATGATGTTGAAAAATCCTATAAGACTACTTAAACTCCTCTTGATAATGACTTGAGTATAGTTGATGAAATGAAGGCACATGAAGCAAACAAGAAGGAGAAGTTTATTCTAAAGAATAATCTTTCATATTTTGATTTGATTAAAGTTCAAAATCTAAAGACTGCTAAAGAAGTCTAGGATGCTTTAGAAACGATGCACGAAGGAGATGAAAAGGTCAAAGAAGCAAAGTTGCAAAATTTGGAGGCACAATTTGAGGTCCTACATATGTTTGAAGATGAGAACATTAAATCCTATGTACAAAGAGTGGGAAAGCTGGTAGATGGAATGCGAGGACTTGGAACTACAATAGATGAATCCAGGATTGTGAAGATTCTTAGAACTCTTCCTAATGCATATAGTGAAAAGGTATCTACAATTGAAGAATATGTGGATTGCAAGACTTATACTAAACATCAGTTATTGGGAACTATAACATCTTATAAGATGAGAAAGCCAAATTTGAGAAATGTATCCAAATTAGAAACTACTTTCAAGGCTACAAGAGCTAAAGGTCTGGATGAAGAGAATCTTGATGAAGTAGAAGCTAACTTTGTGAGAAGGATGAAGAAAGGCTCCAACAAGTATGAAGGTAAGTTACCCTTTAAATGCTTTAGTTGGGGATGAATAGGTCATTATGCTTCGAGATGTTTGGAAAGAGATAAGAAGAACAAACACAAATTTCACAAAGAAAACAAAGGAAAGAAGATCAACAGAGCATATTATGTGAATGTGGATGCTAGTATTTGTGATGAAGAATTTGATTATGGAAATTTTGATGAAAATGAATGATTTTTCTTTGATATAGAAGATAAACCTACTTATACTAAATATGAAAGATAGGTGAAACAATTTCCTCTAGAGAAAGGGAAATATGAAGATACTATAATCTCTTCCCTACATGTAAAATAAGAAAAGAACTATTGGGTTGTTGATAGTGGCTATTGACATCACATGACCGGTGATAAGAGTAAGTTTGTTAAACTTGAAAAATATTATGGAGGCTTAGTTATGTTTGGAGATGATACTGATGTTAAAATTTGTGGGATAGGTTCATTAAGATTTGATGGAAAGTATAATACTATCAATGTCTACTATGTTAAGGGTTTAAGTCCTAATTTCTTGAGTGTTGGATGGATGTGTAGTAAAGAATATAATCTTGTATTTGAGGATGAGAGATGTGAAATTAGGAAAGGATCTGAAACAATGATTTTTCCAGGAAAGAAGTCTTAAGGAAATATATATCAACTTAATGGTGCTAATGGATGTTGCTTTATGACTTAGATTAATGATAGTTTGTTATGGCATCGTAGAATGTGTCAAATGAATTTTGATAACTTGGTGAGGATCAATGTAGTGCAAGCCATAAGAGATTTACCAAGGATTACAAAGCCTTCTAATGCTATTTGCATAAATTGTTAGCTTGGAAAGCAAGAAAAAAATAACTTCAGATCAAAGGAACAATCTACTACCAGACTACTGGATTTGATTCATACAGATCTCTATGGTCCTACAAGAGTGAGAAGTCTATAAGGTGAAAGGTACTTTAAGCCTTTGATTGATGATTACTCTAGATATACATGGGTCACTTTTCTTAGAGAGAAATTTGTTGCATTAGATAGATTCAAGACATTCAAAGCTATGGTAGAGAATGAAGTGAATTTGAGAATAAAATGCTTGAGGTTTGACAGAGGTGGTGAATTCACCTCCCATGAGTTTAATATTTTTTGTGAAGTTCATGGAATAAAAAATACAGTTAGCTACTCCTAGAACTCTCAGTAGAATGGAGTTGTTGAAAGAAAGAACAAAACAATTAAAGAAGTAGCTAGATCAATGGTTATTGAAGCTGGTTTACGAGAATTTTACTAGAGACAAACCATTCACACTACTATTTATGTGTTAAATCGAGTTCAATCAAGAGCTAATAGTACTAAGAACCCCTATGATCTATGGTGTGGAAGAATTCCTACTATTAAGTATTTCAAGGTGTTTGGAAGCAAATTCTATATCAAATGGGATGAAGAAAATTCAGGGAAGTTTGATGATAGAAGTGACGAAGGCATTTTCCTTGGATATTCTACTAAGAGAAAAGCTTACATATGTTTCAATAAAAGACTAAGGAAGATTGTGGAAAGCACAAATGTCAAGGTTGATGAAATAATGAAGAATGCAATTGAAGTTGATGGATATGTATCAGATGAACCTGATTGTGTAAGAATTGAAGAAGTTGTGGAAGAATAGGAGAAGAATGAAGAAGAAGCTCTAGTGGTGTCCCCTAAGACACCTAAATATGTGCAGAAAAATCATTAAAAAAATCAAATCATTGGAGATAAAATGGAATGATTATTGACAAGAAGCAGAGCTACTACTTCTGGTGAGATAATTCTATGTTTAATTTCTGAGGTTGAACCAAAGACCGTAAGTGAAGCATGTAAAGATAAGTATTGGATGGAAGCTATGAAAGAAGAACTTATGTAGATTGAGAAGAATAAAACTTGGGAATTAGTCCATAGACCTGCAGATAAAAACATAATTGGATCAAAGTGGGTATTCAAAAACAAGTTGAATGAGAATGGAGAAGTAGTTAGAAATAAAGCAAGGATTGTGTGTAAGGGTTACTCACAAGTAGAAGGTATAGATTTTCAAGAGACTTTTCCTTTAGTAGAAAGAATGGAAGCTATTAGAATGTTTTTAGCATTTTTTCTCATAAATATTTCAAGGTCTATCAGATGGTTGTTAAGTCTACATTCTTGAATGGTGAGTTAGAGGAAGAAGTCTACATGTAACAACTAGAAGGATTTCAGTTGTCAAATCAACTAGATATGGTTTGCAGATTGAAGAAGGCTTTATATGGATTGAAGCAAGCTCCTAGAGCTTGGTATACAAAGTTAGACATGTACTTGATTCATCAAGGTTTCAATAAAGGTACGACATATAGTAATTTGTATTTTAAGATTGAAATTGACAAAATCTTGATAGTGGTTGTATGTGTTGATGGCATTATCTTTGGAGGAAATGAAACTATGTGCAATATGTTTGCTGAAGAAATGCAAAAATAATTTGAGATGTCTATGTTTGGAGAGATGAATTTCTTTCTTGGACTGCAAATTAATCAAATAGAGAAAGGGATTTTATTTCATAGTCAAAATATGTAAGAGAAATGTTGAAGAAGTTTGGGATGGATGGTTCTAAACTGGTATGCACTCCTATGGTGACTGGTTGAAAATTGAGTGAAGATGATGATTCAACTGAGATTGATCAGAGCCAATACAAATCTATGATTGGAGGTTTTTTGTATTTAACTACTACTAGACCTAATATCATGCATGCAGTCTATCTCATGTCTAGATCTCAAGAAGACCCTAAAGAAACACATGTTGCTTTTGTTAAGAGGATATTTAAATATTTGAATGGAACTTTGGATTATGGCTTGTGGTATCCTAGGGATATTGATTTTACACTAAGTGATTACACAGATGCAGATTGGGACAGTTATGAAGATGACATGAAAAGTACAAGTGGTGGTGCATTCTTTCTTGGTTGTAGATTGGTGGCTTGGTTGAGTAAAAAGCAAGATTCAGTTTCCTTGTCCACTACTAAAGTTGAGTATGTTGCTGCTGCATCCTACAGTACACAAGTTTTGTGGATGAGATAGACATTGAAATATATCAAAGTAATGTATGATGATCCTATTTTTATTTTTTGTGATAATACACGTACAATTAACATTTTAAAGAATCCAATCATGCAATCGAGGACAAAGCATATATCTATCAGGTATCACTTTTTGAGAGAGAAGATTGTGGAGAATGAAGTAAATCTTGAGTATGTACCTACGAAGGATCAAGTGGCTGACATATTTACGAAGGATCTTCCTAAAGATACTTTTGATTATCTCCTGGAGAAGGTAGGAGTTTTTTCCCCACCTTTATTG
Organism: Sequoia sempervirens; assembly: GCA_007258455.2. Lineage (NCBI taxonomy): Eukaryota > Viridiplantae > Streptophyta > Pinopsida > Cupressales > Cupressaceae > Sequoia > Sequoia sempervirens. Next base: position 214,342,226 of record VDFB02270651.1, on the reverse strand, counting down.
AACTAGATGCATATGGATATGCATCAGTCTTGTGGATCTATGGATCAATCTTTCTTCTAGACTAATGTTTTGGTGGCTACCTCTCAGGGGGAGTAGGTAGTGCCATGTGTTGTCATTGAAAGAGTATTCTATTCTTAAATTCAAAGGGGAAATCAATGTAAAATATATTTTTCCTTTTCCATTGATGTCAAAGGGGGATAGAAAGATGAGAGAGAGAAAAGTATCATGTGAAAAAGGTTATCTACTAAGGGGGAGAAACAAAAATTATAAGGAAATCTGTTTATATTTGTTGTGTTGTCTTTGATGGTTTGTCACATCATGTGTTGCCATCAATGACAAAGGGGGATATTGTTGCAAGTATGAAGCAAATATGAAGGTGTTGTAATTGATGTCAACTAGTTAATTGGTTTTCTACTAGTTTTTGTTGTCATGGATGAAGGTTATTGGTTGTGTATATCAAGGTTATTGAGAAAATTATGAAGGAAAAGGGTTACAGGTGTTTAGTGTTTGCTCTGGTTTTTCTTGGAGATTTGATCCTATGTTTGTGTGATTCATATATGTTGTTCATGGTTGTTGGAAGTTTCTATATCCAAATTTTAATCTTCTAGATCGTTGTATAGTGCAAGTTATGTTCACTAGTTGTGAACTGTGTTTTTTAGTGTATTTGGCTAAGGTCTAAGAGAAATGTAGTTGCTCTAGATTTCTTCTTGTTTGAGTCTTATGACTTATGGTTCTGGAGTTAAGCTAATATGATCATGTTAAAGTTAATTTTATTAACTAGAAGGATTGGATCATGTTAAAGTTGTGTGTGCTTAATTGATTTATGTGTTTTACACTAGTTTGACCAACCTTATGTTTAGCATTACTTTCAAAGCTTATGGAAACATTTTGAAGCATGTGTTTGGGTCGACCTCATTCTAATTCCACCCTAGAATATTTTGGCACTGACCTAATTTGAATTTTTAAATACAAATGGTGTGTGGCCAACTATGGATATGTTTCAATGTTGAAGATAGTATAAATACAGGATGAGATATTGGTGGAAAGAAAGTACAATGAAATAGAGTGAGATAGATTAGTGTGTATGTGATGTGAGTTGGTGCAAAATCTAATTGTGAGTTTTCAGTTGCAGTGAGTTGAAGGTGTACTCTATCATTCATGCATTTCTGCAAGTGTTTGAGTGAATTGTGTGGAAATCTCTGTTGCATTGAGATTATTTTTCTCTATGTAACAAATATATTCTGTCTTCCTTGAAATTCTGTGGTAGTGAGCCCTTTGGGTGGTTAACTCTTGTTGGATAGTAAGTCTCAATTCAGATAGTGATTATTGTTTTGGTAGTGAGCCTTCTCTGGTAGTGAGCCTTTGTAATCAGTTTTGATATTATCTATATTGTGAGCTAATGCTCACTGTGGTTTTTACCTTATTGGGTTTTCCATGTAAATATGGTGTTATTGTGTATGTGTGATGCTTTTTAGTTTCTGCCTTTGCACTTAGTGATTAATCATACTAGTAGATTAAAGGATTTGTGATTTTTAAAAGTTTTGGTGAAAATTTTAAAGGTTAAATTTTGTTACAACCGATTCACCCCCCCTCTCAGTTGTCTTGTTCAACAACCAAAAGAACAAGAATTGTAGTACTCTGAATCTAGTTTCTAAACTACTAAAGTTTTTCAAAAATAGATAAGATTAAGAGGATCAAATTATTCATGAACAAAAAAGTGTTCTTGGTTTATAGCAAAACATAACTGTTGGTAGTGGTTGTCATTGATGTCAACACTTGATGAGTTGCTTGTTTAAACACTTGAGAATATTGTTGTGTATGAGAGATTGTTGGAATTGGTTGTCAACAGTTGAGAAGATTGTTGCTGTGTTGGTTGGAATTAGTTGTCATTATTGACAACATTCAATTTGGGTTGTCATTGATGTATGGTGACGTGTTATTGATGTTCATGGTTGGATGCCATGCCTTGTTTGATGTCGGTAGAGTTAGAGTTTTTTTCATGATGATATATTAAGATGAGGATTAGAAGTATTATTAGTGGTGGAAAGATGTTGTTGGTGGAAAATAACATGTTGTATGTTCTCTCCTATTGTTCTTGAAGAAGTATGTATTCATGCAAGTTCATTCTGGCCCCCACAAGTGAGTAAGAAGGTTTTGTTTTTGAATGTTGTTGTGAAGATTGTTTGGGAGAGTACTTTGCATTCCTCCATTATTGAAGTTGTGTTCTTGCAGTTTGAGATTCAATTTTTGTGCTCCATGGATGTTGCACTCCTCTATATATTTCAGGTCGCTAGTATTTCCAAGGAGGTTTTTTTTAATTGTAGAAGGTTGGTAGTGTTGTTGGTTGTCTAGATTGGTTTGGGAAATGTACCAAATTTCTCGACATTGATATCTATAATATTGTGGCTAGGGAAATGTTCTCTCAATGTTTTTGTAGTGTATTATGTCAAATTTCATGTGTTGAAGTGGTCTGCAAGTTGTTCTATTAATGTTATATCTCATGGTTATGCATTTTGTATTTCTAGGAAGAAGTATTCTATGTTTGATTGGGTTGTAATAGCTATTGGTGGCATGACAATATGAAAGAAGTGTCTTGAAGTTTTTTTGGATGTACAAGGAACATCTCTTTGTGATCCACACATTAGTGGTTGATCTCTTTTGGTGTTGCATTGTGTTTAAGTTGGTTCTCTAGGAAATTTATGGATATTTGGCCAACAGGGCTTGCTATCTTGCTTTCCCTATGTGCTTGATGGTTTGGGGCCAATACATGAAGTTGTGTTAAGATGTATTTCAGTCATGACCTATCTTGGTTAGAACCACATTGAGTGAATTCAATTGAAAGTTTGTTTTTGGGCCGACTAGTTATGTGCTTCATGTTTCATCTATATGTTTCCTTAATTCTAACTTGGGTTGATGTGCACTAGCATGTGAATTGTTTTGGATCAAATTGGAAGATGTAATAAGAATTTTTTTAATACTCTCTATCTTTTGGATAGGACCACTTTATGTTTTTATGGCCACCTTGTTAAGTTTATCCTTTATTATTGATGACGATGTTACTTGCAGCAACATGGCGAATAAAATCTTCATAGACAAACCATGAAGATCCTATCCTTCTTGAAAGACTTAACCAAAGGAAACCCTAGGGGATTCATACGATAGGAAAAAGGTTGGCTTAGTTCAATCCCAAGTCTTTGGTAGTCAGGTATTGATAGTACTAGGTTCACTTCAGGGTATGATGTGATATTTCTATTAATCTCAAAGGGAATATGTTTGTTTGAAATCATATGTATTAGACACTGAACTTTTAGTTAGATCATAAAATAATATCATGAAATTGAAAGATTTGATATAATATTTCATGCACATTACGAATTTTGCTGTCACTTAAGTAGATTTAGCTTTAAGCATTCAACAATTTCATAGGAAAAAAAATATTTTCAATAAATTTCCATTCATTCATCTATTTTTGAAACATTTTCTAGAATTTAAACATCTATTCTAAAATAAAGCATAAAAAATACTGAAAATTAAAATTTCTCCTAGTTATTCTCCATGCATGCCCCAAAGAATTAGCCAAATGAAAGCAAACCATTTATACTTCACTAGATTACTTCACAACTACATATAAAATGGTGTGAGCTTTTAAAGAGAGGGGTTTTAGTTTGGACACCGAGTAGGTTTTGCATGCATCCTTAAATGACATAGCACATAGTCTTGTTCGACTAAACTAACAAAACCAGCTACAAAGATTCACGAGATAGGTAGGTATCAAATTGGATTCAATATTGATTAATATCTACGTGCATACAAGTTTTTAGACCAGAATGATTTATAAAATAGGAAAAAAGAAAAAAACTTAGAGAATTTTTGGCTCTTCTGACATCCACAAATTATGAACTTAACTTAAAAAAGGTATCCTTTGGCCTTTTATAGAAGTAAGACATAGATAGGATAAAACAAATACATGAGAGGAAATCCAAGGGGTGAATCACATCAAGGAATGTGGAATGTAGTGAATAGTAAACAAATTGTAATTGAAGTCAATGAAGGTCAACTCTAATCACATGTTGAAGCACTTCGAGCTTTAATCCTTTTATTATTAGGGTTCCTTCTTGGAACCAAAAAAATCCACTCAAACAAAATGTATAATCTTCCCATACATTCATAATGATCAGGTGGAATTTTCATTCCTACATTCAGGTTCATCCTCAGTTTGAACATTCCAAGAATGAGAGACCCCCAAAATAGATACACTTCTTTACTGCATGCTTAAAATCTAGAGTTTTGATTTCTCGGTATCCTGTGTATCTTTGCAATGAACTCTATTCCAACATGAACTTTTAAAGTGTATTGTTGAACTTGGCAACACCATTGGATTTGTCTACAAATTGGATTTTCTTGACCATCCATACTTGAACTCTGTATCTCCTGTAATCACAAATTCCACTCACTAAATCCCTTTTAAGAAAAAAATATTTATAAACATCTCATGTTAATAAAACCATCATTCAATTGTTATCACATAAACTTCTCATAAATAACACACTTTCTAGCATATTACAAATCCTTGCATGATTATCTTTTATATACCGCTCGTTACTAAACTATCAGACTCATTGGATAACCTTATGATTTTAAAACTTCACTTTACATCGCTACCTGGTACCCACTACCCGGTATTCAACTTTACCCATGAATTTTCCCCATACTTCAGTTTTACCAGAACTTCCATCTTATTGAACCTCAACTATCAGATCAAAACATTCTACTCAAATTTTCGTTACCATTTTTCCTTTCTCAAACATTCCTGGTTCTCAGTATTTGGTACCCAAAACACTAGATTACAAATTACTCTTATTAAATATTTCTCTTTGCTCTTCAGTTCTGGTGATCTTTTCATCCTGCCATAAGAGTTAGGTTTTTTTTTTGGGTCCCCAAGTCTTATAGTCTTGGGGTGTGTTGTGAGACCACACAACAACTTGCAACCAATAAAACCAAATTTAAACCAAAACTTGAGATTAAATCACCAATTGTAAATTATAATTTATGCATATTTTAAAACAATAGCTTTTACCTTTACCTAGATTCTGGCATTAAAAAAGTAAAACTCCCTGAGAAACATTCGTGTGTGCTTTGAGTAATTCCAGTTTTTGGAATTCAGTGTAAAGAATCAATTCATTGACATTGAACTACATAATTTTGTAATCCTCCAAAGCCAACTAGGGATAAAGCCTTGTTTCCAGTCAAGCGTCCATAGCCCCAACAAGGTTATCTCCATTATTCCCCCAAAACATAGCTCTACTGCTAGTCAATTGTTTGTAGCCCCGGTAGAGATATTTGGATAGCGTAAAGAGTTGATTTTTTTTTTAGATATTGCAATGATAGCTCATTTTTCTCTTTTGATATTTCAATAATAGCTCATTTTCAACTTGAAAGTAATGAAGCTCACTATTAGGTTGGGAATTACAGTGGTAGCGAAGGTTACCTTTTGATTTTTCATTCAATGCAAATACCTTAATCAATTCACTACTTCCCAAAAATTCATTTAATAATTCCTTGTTGGTGTATATTTTTGGCTAAATTTTACCATTTTATGCCAAATTCTAGCTAACTCCAACTCACTATATGTTAGAAAATATACATAAATTAACATTTAGCAACTAACAATTTAATCACCAAATTTAAATCTAAATTTAGAACCATTAGTCACCACCCTTCTGATAAAATTTTATGACAACTACTAAATACTTGGCTAGCACTTCCGATTTGATGGTGTTGCACCACATTAATGAATTAGGAATGTCATGATGACATTGAAATGCTATCACATTATTCTTCATTAAACTCACACACCTTAACTCACATGTATTACTTATTTCAAATTACTCAGGTGATCACGTGTGCTGCCTTACTGGCTTCATTTTCCTTTTTATTCTGCACACACAAGCACCTCCATATTTAATACAGTTTAAAAAATACATGAAATGACCACTATTAACTTCAAAATCTCCAACTTTCTTGATTCAAAATCTTCGTATTGATCAAATTTGAAGAAATTTATCACCAACTTTGTGTAAATAATTAATTTGATTTAACATTCCGCTCTAAAGACAATTGTCCAGTTGCCACCTTGCTTATGATTTCTAAGAATTCACTCAAGGAAACTATGTACTACAACTTCCTCATGACTTTCTATAAATTTCACACTTCTTCTCAAATTCTTCATGCTTTTACTTAGCTTTCTTGTTATTTTGTATTTCTTGCTATGCTAGTTCTTTCTTGCTTCTAGGTTATGGATACTCTAATTTTCCCGACTTTCTCTCACCACTAGAATGTTTTCTTAGGAAGTATCAAACCAAAAAGGCTTGAAAAGGTTTTCTTCATTCAAACTTCTAGTTTCACTGTACCAAATTTTTGCTTAATTCTTGGAGAAAAGTATGTAGAATCCAGCTGCTACTTCCGTTTCTATTCTGATGTTGCTTCTCATTTTGTAGCATCACTTATGGATATTTAGCTTCTTGTTGAAGATGTTTGCTCAATTGCCAATCTGATAGTAAGGCTTGGATATTTGGAGAATCTAGATACTATTTTGTTTGTTGCACACCAGAACATCAAAGTCCCTTCCATGGATGATATTCCTCAATTCCTAGAACATAGGGAAGTGGTTCCACTCCATCCTTTCATCACTGGCGTCCATATTTGTGACTTTGAAGTTCATGGGAACTCGCCTACATAGGGTATTTGGCCCTAATAGATGAGGCATCCCATATCAACTGAATGGCTACTCCTATCTACAACTCGACTTACTCTTTTTTGATTTTTTAATCTTTTTAAGCAAGAATTTTGATACTCTATGTATATATGTGATATACACACATATATATAGCTTTTTAGTACATCTTAAAGCATGTATTTACTATGCATGGCTTTATCATTTTCATTTCACAACATAATTTCACAAATGTTTGGATTAACTCTCATGTGTAAGATAAGTTAAGTAGAATTTGCTAATGCAGAGGACAAACTGAAAAGAAAAGAAAAAGGAAAGAAAGAAAAGTAGTAACAAAGAAAAAACAAAACAAAACAAAAAAAAAGGCCTTGCAAAAATAAAACTAACCCTAACTAACCAAACTTCTAATTTAATAAATGATTAACCCTCATAAAAAAACTTATTTTGATTTCAATGACTATTTCCATTGTTGTTTTGGTATGAATTACAACAGATTTATCCTTAAATTCATTCAAAAAAAATTCAACAGTTCTACTGTAACAATGAATTCTTCTAAATTTTTTGCATTTAATAATCATAAATTCAAAGGTGTACTTACCAACAATTTGGATCATATGTATGAAAACGACCTCATTAAAGGTCAATTGCACACACTTTGTATGATGCAACCATACTCTACCCTTGTTCATCCCTAGTTCATGGTTTGCCTCTTTACTCTATTCATTTCCATGAATGGCTATGTCCATTTCATGGCTTTCTTCTCCTCTAAAAATTTTCATGTCTTGGCACTTTGTTAGACCAAGATATACCACAATTTATATTGTTATCAGAGAGAGAAAATGTAAAAGTTTGATACTCTATATCTTGCATAAAATCAGGAAAAATTCCTTTTTTAATTTGTGAATTTTCAACTTGGAGCAAAATACACGCGTCTCTCACTCTATTTTCCTACTCCTTTTCTTCATTTGTGTTTTCCACATATAAGGAGAATGATTACTCATCAATACCATTTCCTTATTTCTGATGCGATGTCTTTGAATCTCAGCATACTCACCTATTTTCCTGAAAAATGTTAGGATTTTCTTTATAATAATTGTAGTGATCAAACTGTTTTGATGTACCAGATAATTTTTTAATATATTTTTTTTATTTATTCAAGGGGTAAACGCTTTTGACCGGAGCTATGAACCGGAATACAACCATTCAACAATACCACCCCAATGGGGTTTGAACCTTGGTGGCACAAACAACAACACCACCCTTAAACCATCACACCATGCCAATACCAGCTAATTTTTTAATATTTTCAATTCTACTAGGGTTGAAAATATTTCTCGTTAATGGTTTTTGTCTTCTAGCATCACTTCTTCTATTATTTGTTTACTTTACACATGGCCAAACTTACCCTAGTTAAGAAAATTTCACAATCAAGTTCACTATGATCAGTTGTATCATGAATTCTACACTCGGAGAATCTACCAAAGGTGAATAAAATCAAAGGATATAATCTTCAATTAAAATTTTTCCAAAGATTCTCAACTTCCATAGTGAAATACTAGATTGCACTAAATTATCACTTTACAAGCTTTCTCCTTGAAATCAAGACTAATACAAATTTCAATATAGGCCCTCCTTCCAGTGCCAGTTCCTATTGATGATGATGTTACTCATAGCAACAGGGAAACCCTAGGGGATTCGTATGATAGGAAAAAGGTTGGCTATCCTTCTTGAAAGACTTAACCAAAGGCAACCCTAGGGGATTCATATGATAGGACAAAGGTTGGCTTAGTTCAATCCCAAGTCTCTGGTAGTCAGGTCTTGACAATACTAGGTTCACTTCAGGGCATGATGTGTTATTGTTGTTAATCTCAAAGGGAATATGTTTGTTTGAAATCATATGTATTAGACACTGAACTTTCAGTTAGATCATAAAATAATATCATGGGTATGTGTAGGATCATCATGGAAAAAATAGGCCCTTAAGTGGCAAAAAATTCAGAAAAATTAGAGTTAGGCAACTTGACATAAAAATTTGAATAAGTTATCTATATTATTTCAAAAATATGTAAGAATAGAATTTGTAGAAAATTGAATGTAGTTTCTAACCTAGTAGTTTTATTTAAAAAAAAAGAAAAGAATCTATTTGGTGAAAATTTGAAATTTCAATGCAGTAGTACTTAAATTTCAGGGAAGAAAAAAAGTAGGTGTCTGTCTGACCACCCTAACCACAATAAAATGATAATATTTTTTTATAATATTTTAGATATAAGTAGAGGAATCATGTCTTGATGTGATGCATATTTTTTGTAATTTTTTTCCAAGTAAATAATTAATTATGAAAATTTTATTACAAGTTTTAAGAAATATAAAAATTTGTATGTCTGGCCACCTTAAATTGGTCAAAACTTCATGAAATTAATTAATTTTTTTTAATCCTATAGTATGTGAAGCACAGAATTTGAGACACATATTTTGGATTAAAAAAATGTGATACTGTTTGAAAGCTATACATGTTTTTCAATCAGCCTATCAATCAAGACTTTAGTCGTAATTCAAATAGAAAATGAACAATAATTATTTGTTAAATTCAAAGTAAAGCTTAATTTATATTGGTGGAAAGCTGAGAATCTCCTTAAAAACCCTTTTCATTTCATCAATTTTGGGTAAAAAAAAAGCTGTCAGCCACATTCCCTACACATACCCATCATATCGCCACTTTTTGGCCCATCATGATCCTGCACACACCCTCATGAAATTGAAAGATTTGAAATAATATTTAATGAAAATCAACAAGTTTGCTATCACTTAAGTAAATTTAGCTTTAAGCATTCAACAATTTCATAGGAAACAAAATATTTTCAAAAAAATTCCATTCATTCATCTATTTTTGAACCATTATCCAAAATTTAAACATCTATTCTAAAATAAATCACAAAAAATACTAAAAATTAAAATTTCTCTCAGTTATTCTCCACGCATGCCCCAAAGAATTAACCAAATAAAAGAAAACCACTTTATACTTCACTAGATTGCTTCACAACTACATATAAAATGATGCAAGCTTTTAAAGAGAGGGGTTTTAGTTTGGACACCGAGTAGGTTCTGCATGCATCCTTAAACGACACAACACACAGTCTTTTTTGAATGAACTAACAAAACTGGCTACAAAGATTCATGAGATAGGTAGGTATCAAATTGGCTTCAATATTGATTAATATCTACATGCATACAAGTTTTTAGACCGAAATGATTTATAAAATAGGAAAAAAAAACAAAACTTAGAGAAGTTTTGGCTTTTTGACATCCATAAATTCTTCAATTAAACTTAACTTAAAAAAGGATTTCTCTATCCTTTTATAGAAGTAAGGAACTTATAGGATAAGGCAAATACATGAGAGAAAATTCAAGGGATGAATCACATCAAGGCATGTGGAATGTAATGTCTGGTAAGACAATTGCAATTGAAGTCAATGAAGGTCAAATCCAATCGCATGTTGAATCACTTTGCACTTTAATCCTTTTATTATCAGGGTTCCTTCTTGGAACCAAACAAATCTGCTCAAAAAAATATAGGAAATTCCAATACATTTGGAATTATCAAATGGAATTTATGTTCCTACATTCAGGTTCATCCTCATTTTGAACATTCCAGAAATGAGAAACCCTAGAAATAGATACACTTCTCGTCCACATGCTTAAACTCTAGAGTTCTAGTTTCTCGGTATCCAGTGTATCTATGCAACGAACTTTATTCTAGCCTGAGCTTTTAAAGTGTATTGTTGAACCTGACAACACCATCGGATTTGTCTGCAAATTGGATTTTCCTAACCATCCATACCCAAACTCTACATCTCCTACAATCAATAATTCCACTCATTTAATCCCTTTTAAAAAAAACATTTATAAATATCTCATGTTAATAAAACCATCATTCAATAGTTATCACATAAACTTCTCATAAATAACACACTTTCTATCATATTACAAATTCTTGCATGATTATCTTTTATATACTAGGTTACCAGACTATCAAACTCATTGGATAACCTTATGATTTTAAAAATTCACTTTACATCACTACTTGGTACCCAATATTCAGCTTTACCCATGAATTTTCCCTGGACTTCAGTTTTATCAAAACTTCCATCTTACCGGAAATCAACTATTAGACCGGAACATTCTACTCACATTTTTGTTACCTTATTTTTCAAACATTCCTAGTTCCCAGTATCTAGTACCCAGAACACTACATTATGAAGTACTCTTTTATTAAATATTTCTCTTTTCTCTTCACTTCTAGTGATCTTTACAACTGGCTAGCTCCTACCATAAGAGATTTTTTTTTTTGGGTCCCCAAGTCTTATAGTCTTGGGGTGTGTTGTGAGACCACACAACATTTATCATCTTCTTGGCTGACCTAATTGAAGTTGTGACATGTTGTAGTGGATATAAATGCATGAAATTTTTAGATGAAAATTAAGTGTGGTGGTGTGAGTGTGTGTTGAATATCTCATAGAAGAAGTGTGAAAGTGTGTAAGAAAGATTAGATGTGCTTTAACGCCTAAGTTAGCAGAGTGTTTTGTTGAAAAATATTGTAATTTCTATAATCTTCATCTATCCTACTTTGAGATAGTGAATCTTATCAGGTCCTTGTATCTTAACCTAGAGTTTTTCACTTTAGTCTGCAAGTCCTTTGTATCTTTCCCTAAGGTTGTGCACCTTATTCTATAATTATTTTGGTTTTCAGAATTATTTTGTAAGCAATGAGCTTCATATATTGTGAGTTAACTCTCACCATGGTGTTTCCCTTATTGGGTTTTCCACGTAAATCTGGTGTCATCTTGTGCATGTTTATTCCTTGTTTTATCTTTCATTACTGCTGATCTATTTAAGGTTGAATTTTTGTCTCTTTCATTTATGTTGATCTAGCTAAGGGTTGTTGAACTTGTTAAGAGATTAAATTATTATATCCTCCATTGTTGCTGATTTGTTTAAGAGTTTTTGGTTTGTTTGATAAGTTAGAATTATGTTGAGTTTTTAAGGTCTAGAGGGGTTTAAGTTTTTGAAGTTACTGATTCACCCCCCTCTCAGTATCTGGTGTGCTCAACAATTGGTATAAGAGCCAAGTGTTGGAAGTTTGAGGAGATTGTCATTGATGATGCAGTTTGGCAACATGAGCATGGTATATACATAATGCATGATCCAATGTTGTCATTGATGTCAAAATTGTTATTTGATCATCCTAGCATGATTTAGAAGTGTTTTTGAAGAAATTTATATAAGATAAGTTGCTTCAGAAAGTATAGCTACTTAGAAATTTTCCTGTATCAAACCTACCATTATAGTGGTTCAGTGCATTACTTTTTGGGTCTTCACTCCTCCGCAAATAGGGATTTCATTCTATGATTCTAATAGTATCTTTGTGAACATTAGGTGCATCTAAATCCAAGAGTTTTGGTTTATTGGTTAAGTATCTTAGAAGATATGAATGATAGTGTTTTGTCTGGCTTATCACAATCTTTTCCTATATAGTATATCGGTGTGGGAGATTCTACACTCCCATGAAAATGAATATTTTGTTTTATGGTGCTGAAGATAAGCTGCCAGATGTTAGTTGAATAGGAATTCCAAATGGCATCATTTTTTTGAGTTCCTCCCATTGTGAATTGGGTAAATAGATGAAGGTTTTTGTGTTTAGGTCTTATTTGGGGCTGAACTAACATGTTTGATGTCTTACAAAGGATGAATAAGTAACTTTATCTTATATAGGATATCTATTAGATCTATCTTAACCTTTATTGAGGAGATTTGAATTTTAATTAAGGAGCAAAGGTTAGATGAAATATTTAGAGGATGATAAGTTAAATTTTGTGTGTTACATCCAATTAGTCCAACCTAATTGATGTTACACTTGATGTGGATATATATAGTGGATTGATTTTAGTGTTTTAGGATGATGTGTGAGTGATGAGTGATAGATGAATTGTATGGTGTCCCACCTACATGTGTGTGATGTGAATGTGATAAAAAATAGTGCAAATTATGTGAATTCAGAGTAGAGTGGAGAATTAATCTAGATCAATGAAAAGATTGATTTTGTATTTCATTTGAACTATAATCCAGCACACTATGATGCAATTATAACAATTCAAATAGGCTATGAAGCCACCACTTCTATTTTATTCTCTATGGGTAGTGATTCCATTGGATAGTGAGTCCACCTACAGTGATCATTTTTGTAATATACTATATCTAGATATAATATATTGTGAGCTAATCCTCACTGTGGTTTTTCCCATTTTGAGTTTTCCAAGTAAAAATCCTAGTGTTCATGTGTTATGTGATGTTGTGGATGTTTCATGATTTCTTTTCTTATATTAGTTGAATGTTCTTTGGTAATTGGATGGCTAATGTTTGAATGGTTTAGTAGAATACTGATTCACTCCCCTCTCAATATTCTAAGTGTTCAACAATCGGTATTAGAACTTGGATCCCTGGAAGGAGCTTGACCACTTTGGGAAGATCTTGGAGATTGAACACATGGCTGATAGAAAGTTTCTTATTCCTCCATAAGAGGTTCTTGTTATTGAATGCACAGAAGAAGATTGCATGCTTGAAAAAGATAGAGAACTCAAAGTTTCTCTTGAAGATCTTGAAAAGTTGAAGGTGAAAACAAAGATATGAAGGAAAAAAATAAAGAAGCAAATGAATGCATCAAAAAATTGAGAGATTAGATGAAAAAGCTTAGAGAAAGGCATAAGGAAGTTAATGAAAAATTTAAGCAAGTAAATGAAGATATCACCAAATTGAAAGTGCAAGTGGAAGAAAAGAAAAGAGTTGAGGAATGTCTAAATGCAATGGTGAAAAGTAAATTTGATGAATGCATGAGGCTTGAGAAAGAAGTGGTAAATCTAAGATTAGATCTGGAGAAATAAAGAAGTGATGAAGATAAATTCAAGATAAGTACTACAATGCTTGATGAATTTATTGCAGGTCAGAAAGCATCTAAGGACAAACGTGGTTTGGGACTTGAAAAAGGAGAAAGCTCAAAAGTAGTTTAGAAACCTAATGTAGAAAATAAGATCAATGAAACAAAGAAGACTAAAGATAATAAGAATAATGGCAAGATCTAGAATTAAAGAAACAATGCTAGAGGAACTCTGGTTAGAAAGAAAAATACTCAAAGGTACCCATATTTCAACGGTATTTGTTATTCTTACAAAAAATATGGATATAGAGCAATGGAATGAAGAAGCAGAATGAATCAAAATATTCCATTCTTTACTGGTCAATGCTTTACATGCAAAAAATTTGGACATAAGGAAAATGAATGCAAAATTCAAATGATGAATGCATATAATAGTGGTAGAATAATTCAACCTTTTAATGGTTACTTTTATACATGATATGGATTTAGACACAAGGATAGTCAATGTAGATCTAGAATGAATGGAAGGAATGATGTTCAAAGGAATTTTCTATGTCACAATTGCAATAGACTTGGAAATATTGCTAAGTTTTGTAGAAGAAACACAAGGAAGTACAATTTGGTAAAGAAGAATGAACTAGTAAAAAAGATTGATCCGGTTCAAGTAAAGAAAGAAATGTAAAAGATATCAAGAATAAAAGAAGAGACTGAGAACAAGGAAGAATATCTACCATCCTCTGGTGTAGATGTTTCATCTGAAAACTAAGCCTAGAGCTATGGCTTAGGGGGAGCTTTAATGGATATCTTATGTCTCCTACCGGAAAAGAGGTGCTAAAGCCACAAGATGAATATATGTCATGAAGAATGGAATGCTTGATTTGTTGGAGAATATTGCAGAAGGAAATATTCTAATGTGGAGATTTGTGAAGCTTGAGAGGGTGATTGTGCATATAGTTTTTAGGGTTGCCAACTTTATGGAATGAAGCATTTCTTGCAGAATTAGGTCAAATTAAGGAGTTAAAGAAAATTTTCTAAGGTAAAAATTTATTTCATCAAAATATTTTGAAGGTGAATAGAGCAACAGGAAGTGAATTTGAAGAGTTCAAGGTGATTCAGTGTTGTAGAGAATCAAAACCATAGTTCAAATAAGCAAAGTAAAAGGTATTTAATGATTCTTGCATACCCTAGTTTTCTGGAATTATTATTTTGAATACATTTTACTATGGAAACACTGAGGGTTGTAGACATTTCTCAGAAAACATAACCTAAGTTCAAAATATATCCTACCAAAGCTATAGAAGATGAACCATTAGGCACATTCTCGCATATACCTTATGGGGTTTTATCAACTAAGGAAATTAGGGAATATATTCAAGATAGTATGGATGAACATTCACCCTCATTAGGGGAATTATGTGAAAATGAGTTTACTAGAGAGGATTTCACCCTGAAACTAGAGTACAAAGCCCTAGTTGAAAAGAAATTAGATGTATGGTGGTGGTTTCCAAAATTTTTCTATGACAAAAATGGATTAGGATGGAATTGAGCAGAATTCAAGACCAATCTGTGTGGATTGATGGACCTCACATGATTACAAAGGAATCAATAAGAGAGATAACCAGTTTATGGTCTACCAGACCAACTCCAATCCTAAAATCTGCCAAGAACAAAGAGATAGTGGATAAAACTGGTGCTACATTTTATCAAAGAGCCCTCACCATGAATCTTATTAGAAGTCTTGCTATTAGGTATGCAACTATGCTCATTAGATACAAAATCTACTACACCAACATAGATAACTCAGTTTTTTCCACCACAATTGATGTGGCACATGAAATGGTAAAGAATGGTGCTAATTATGACTTGTGTGAGTCGCTTAGGAAACAATTGATGGAGAATCTAAAGGAGATTAAGAAGAAGAAATATGTGTTCAAGTATGACACATTGGTAATGTGTTTACTCTTCTACTTCTCGAGGGAAGATTTTATGATAGGAAATATTAATTGGTCAAGTACAAGGCTTGTTGCACACCAAATAGTAGATTATATGAGAAGCCCTAGAGATGTCAATGCCCAAGATAATGCACTTGCTACCTTCTTTGCAGTATTCCAAAGAAGAATGAATGAGAGATAGAGGATCCAATAAGTGTTGTGGAAAGATACAAAAATGACATCACTTTCCTAGTTTCCACTGATTTTTGCATGATGGAAGCAATAGAACCTAGGACCATTTGGGTTCTAGAATTGGGTTATGAAGTGTCAAAGGAAACACTTGTTGGTTATGTAGAGGTGCTATTGAATAGTCCTAAAGATCCCAATAGGCCATGATATGGAAATTATGAATAAAAATCATTGGAAGTTCACTTGGAATTCAAGAAACCTATTATGAGAAAGAATATTGACAAGATGCTTGACATATATGCATAAGAAAGTGGTCTTTTAAAGGAAAGAGTTAGGCACGCTAGAGAAGGAGCTAGAGCTGATATGAGTGTAACAGAAGCCTTTGTTAGCTCAAGGAGATCTACAAGAGCTACTACCACAACTCTTCCTACTATTGGTGAGAAAATGAAATCTATAGCTAGTCATTCAGTAGTTCATGTCACCAAAGTAGAAGAAAAAATGTATACCACCACTATACCCCTCATTGTTTCTATGAGGAGAGTAAAGAAAAAGGACAAAAGAGAAAATGAAATTGGCATCAATGTTACTGATGAAGAAGAGTTTGAAGAGGATGAGATCCCTCTGGTTAGGAAAAGGAAGATAATTGACATAGTGGATACAAAAAGTGAGGAATAAATTGAGAAAGAAAAAGTAGGTTTTAAAATTCTAAAAAGGGAAAAGGAGAAGGAAGCCAAGAAGGCTTCTCTAGAGAAAAACTAGAAAAAAAAAGAAACCTCTAGTAAAGGTAAAGAAATCAAAAGATCCTAAGAGAACTCACTCCTCTATGAAGCTTGAAGCACTATTTTGTTAAACAGGTGTAGGACAACTGAGAGGGGGGGTGAATCAGTTGTCAAAAAATTCAAACTTAAGACTTTAACACTTATCAATTCCACAATGACACTATTCTATTATTAAGTAAGAGCATGAAACACAAATAACAGAAGGTAAATTAACACTAGATTTTTACATGGAAAACCCAATAAGGGAAAAACCACGATGAGGGTTAACTCACAATATAAAAATTATAAAACTGAATACAAAGGCTCAATTCCCAGAAGAGGACTCACTGTCCAAGTACAAAGGCTCACTACCTACAGAAAGGACTCACTATTGAACAGGGAGGCTCACTGTCCAACAGGGAGGCTCACTGCCTATAGATACAAACGAGAACAAAATATCCACCACAACAATTAACACACATCTTCAGCTTTGAATAAGGATTGTAGAAACCTTTAGCTCACCACCTTCAGGAATCCAACACAATGAAGTACTGCTATCTCAACTCACTCACACACACACTTCTACTCTTATGATTTGTGGCTCACTTTTTTAACTTTGCATCACACTGTTAGACAATTCTTTGCAATTTGAATTTCTTTTATACCATCCTCAACCTTAGAAACTTTCTCCAAGGTTGGCCACAAATACCTCATTTCATAAATTAAAATTAGGTCAAAAAATCAACATCCCTGCAGTGGAAAAGAATGAGTGTACTAATAAAAAATTTAACCAAGACCAAAAATAATGTCTAGGATCAACCACACACTTCCTCAATTTAATTTTATTCTTAGAATAAAGTGTAAACACCAGGTTGGCCAAACCTAATAAAAACACAAATGAACATTGATGTACACACTTCCCAATAAGAAGATGACACATGGACTCCAAAAAACTCTTCATTATGCATGAGCATACATCTCAGATTTCTTCAGATACATCCGCAGAAAATGAAATATGCTTCAAACTCTGAACACCTTTCACCAGTCCATCTGGACTATGCAAACTCATACTAAAACACTAAAACATGACTTCCAGATCACCAAAATTCAACCTTCTTTGCCAAAACCTAGAGAATACCAACATAAGAAATATCCTAGATCCACAAGATCTCAATCTACAGAAGATCAACTCTTCCAAAACAATTCACATACCGGTGAATGTGACTTTCATGTACTATCACACCAGAAGCTAAAACTTAGGATATATAACCACAAGATCACCTTTATTAGATATCTAGATCTGCACAAGTATAGGATCAACACAGGAGAAATGTAGAGCACATACCATACCACATTCTGAACACATTCATCACTCCGACTTCTCCTTATTAATTTTCTCAAAAGCACTTGGAAACTCATCAACACAACACATCTATAATGACATAAAGATAGCTCCATGTACTCACAACATCTCAACATTATCTTATCTATACATGTACAATCTACAACATACTAAACCATGTTGAAATCAATGAAAAAATTAATGACAACACCACCAGACTAGTTCATACATGCAATATATTCAATAGTATAGTGTAGAATGAAATTTTAATGAAACTGTAGAAATGTATAAGGTAGTAGATGAGGTAGATAAATATACCATAATTGAAGCCATAGTCAAATAATTTTTTGTATTTGAGGTAGATATGCATAATATCTGAAAAGATATACTAGATGATGTTTGGTTTGTTTGGTTGAAAAGAAGAGAGGAAGTAGTAAAGGAACATAAAAGGCCAAAGGATGAAGCCTTAGAAAGAGTTGATGCTCCCTTGAATGAAGAAAACCAAGCCATATTAACTACCATATTAAGCAATGAGCTAAGGACTATTCAAAAAGAAAATATTCCTATGGGAAAGGATCAAAATGATGATGATATGATCTAGAAAGAAGACAATGACAAGGCCGAGGAGATTGTACAAAATTTGGGTTTGCTCCCAGTAACTAAAGAAGGATTAAATGATGATTCTAGTACCCTAGAATCAAATTTGGAAGGAGATATGCACAAATATTATGCTCAAATGAGCATGAGATCAATGTTGGAGTTAATAATGCAGAGGAATACATCCTTTGGATACAAAAGAACCAACATAAGAAAATGACGGAGTTGAAAAGGTTGCAAAATAAGAGATAGTGAACAAAGAGGAAACTACTAAGGGTAACACCTTTATTACTCTAGTTACTCATGATAATATAGAGGAAAATTCCACTCCCCCACTAATAAACAATGATCAAGGAAATCCAGAGACATCTATTCCTTGAAAATACATAAAACAGGCCATTAGTGAAGGTGAAAAGCATGATCTAGACAATGAGCAAGGGAAAGAAAATGAAGAGAATAAGGGAAGAGAGGATGATGGTGAGAAGGAAGGAGAAGAAGAAAAGAATGAGCAGAATGAGCAAAGAAAGAAGGATAAGGTCAAAGGAGATGAAGAAAAGAAGGATGATGAAGACAAAGATAAGGATAAGACCTCTAGTGAAGCAGATAAGGTAGAGGAAGAAGAGAAAACTGAGTCTAAAAAGGATGAAGAAATTGAAGAAACCTTGGAGTTACCTAATAATTTTGGTGAATCTTCCTCCAGTAATCCTTTGAAAGTTATTTTGTCTAAGCAAGTAAGCTTGCAACTGGTACTTTCATCTCAGTAATTGCAATTTCCCATGCAACAAGTTAGTGTATTCTTAGAAAAAATATCTCCCACATCAACAAGAAAAGAAATAATTGAAACAAACCAAAAGATTGTTGACTTCAATTGCAAGAGACAACCCCCAGAACAAACACTAATACATCCTTATCTACAATGGAGAACTTCAAGTTCTTGATTGACTCCTTCAAGAAATATGCCTCTGGATTAAAACGATAAGTTTAAATAGAAGTTGAGATGAGGCTCGTAGAAAATAAATTGATAGATATTACAGAGAAGTGTGCATTTGCACACAATAAAGTTGAAGAAATTTTGAAGGACGTGAAAGCATGTGAGGAAGAGGCAGAGAATTTGTTTTTATATTGCATGAAGTGGCTAATTTCCACACAAAGCATAAAGGATTCCATGGACTTAATTGATACACAAATAAGTAATGCATCAAGTGCCTATGATCTAGCACTAGACAAAGATGATCAAACATGGTTTGCCATAGTGGATTTTCATGGCAACTTATTTACCCCGCAGAGCTAGAAGGAAGACATAATCAAGCACTTTAGAAAGCTAAGGGACTTGGTGAAGGAAAAACATATACCTATCTCAAGTGCCCTAGCGAATACTGGTAGAGTTTTAAAGTTAAATATTACTCCTAGTACCTCGAAAGAAGGAGAGGAAACCTTGGTTGAGATTGAGTCTCAATATAGAATGCTTGTAGCAACAAATAAAATTTGGGAAGAAGATAAATCTTCTTGGAAAGTCATTTTGTAGAAGCTTCAGAGGTCAGCATCTTTATGTTGACCATTTCTATTCTTATGCATTTTTAAGTTTTTCAAGTTTTCAAATTCTTTTGTAAATATGCAGATGATATAGAAGTTTTTGGTTAACTTTCTAAGGGGGAGTTAGTACATTCATTTAGTTATTTATATTTTCACATATGTCTAAGGGGGAGTATACAAAAATTTGGTACCAGTGCACCCTTCACCATTGATGTCAAAGGGGGAGAGATACTTGGAGAGATATTTGGAGAGATATTCAGAGTGTTTTGGGAAAGAAAGATATGTGTAAGGGGGAGAGAAATTTCTTGGAGGATGTTTATTTTTTTGGAGAGAATGTTACAATCAATGACAAAGGGGGAGATTGTTGGAAGTTTGAGGAGATTGTCATTGATGATACAGTCTGGAAACATGAGCATGGTATGTACACAATGCATGATCCATTGTTTTGATTGATGTTAACATTGTTGTGGATCATCCTAGCATGATTTAAAAGTGTTTTTGAAGACATTTTTACAAGATAAGTTAGTCCAAAAATTATAGTTACTCAAAAAATTTCCTAAGTATCAAACCTACCATTACAGTGGTTTAGTGCATCAATTTTTGGGTCCACACTCCTCCACAAATAGATATATCACTTTGTGATTCTAATAGTAACCCGGTGAACATTAAGTGCATCTAAATCCAAGATTTTTTTTTTGTTTTGGTGAAGTATCTTGGAAGATATAAATGATAGTGTTCCATCTAGCTTATCACAGTCTTTTACGGTATAGTATGTTGGTGTGGGAGATTCCACACTCCTTTGAGAATGAATATTTTGTGTTGTGGTGTTGAAGATAAGTTTCTAGATTTTATTTGAATAAGAATTCTAGATGGAATCATGTTTTGAGTTCCTCACATTGTGAATTGGGTAAACAAATGAAGGTTTTTGTGTTTAGGTCTTATTTGGGGCTGACCTAACATGTTTGATGTTTTGTGAAGCATGGATAAGTAATTTTATCTTATGTAGGATCTATATTAGATCCATCCTAACCTTTCTTGAGGATATTTGAATTTTAAATTAAGGCGTGAAGGTTAGATGAAATGTTTTGAGGATGGAAAATTCAATTTTGTGTGTTACATCCAATTTGGCCGACCTAATTGATGTTACACTTGATTTGGATATATGTAGTGGATTGATTTCTATGTTTTGGGATGATGTGTGAGTTATAAGTGATAGATGACATGTATGGTGTCTCACCTACATTTGTGTGATGCGAATGTGATCAGAGTTGTGTGAATTGTGTGAATTCATAGAAGATTAGAGCATTGATCCAGATCAGTGAAAAGATTGATTTTGTATTTAATTGGAAATGTAATCTAGCATACTATAGATGTAATTGTAATAGTTCAAATAGGCTGTGAAGCCACCCCTTCTTCTATCTTATTCTCTGTGGGTAGTGAGTCCACCTACAATGAGCATTTTTGTAATATACTATATCCACATATAATATATTGTGAGCTAATCCTCATCGTGGTTTTTCCCATTTTGGTTTTTCCACATAAAAATATTGGTGTTCATGTGTTATGTGATGTTGTGGATGCTTCATTCTTTCTTTTCTTATATCAGTTAAATGTGCTTTGGTAATTGGATGGCTAATGTTTGAATGGTTTAATAGAATATAGATTCCCCCCTCTTAGTATTCTGAGTGTTCAACTCAAGTTCCTTTGAAGAAGCTTAACCGCTTGAGTTAAATGTCTAGGATGAAACATGAAGTACCATACAAGGGTCCTAGATTTGATGGGACTAATTATAGTTTCTAGAAATTGAGAATGAAAGGCCATCTAAAATCTCTAGGGTTTGGTATTTGGAAATAATTCAAGGATGGTTATGTTTCTCCTACTACTCCTCCAATAGATCCAACTGAAATCAGGTTATATGAGAATAATTCTAAGGCTAAGAATGCTATCTTGTGTGGGTTGGTTGATTTAGAAATCTTGAAGGTGATGAATTGCAGTTCTACTAAGGATATTTGGGAGAAACTTAGAAAAATCTATGAAGGAGACACCAAAGTAAATTAAGCCAAGATACAAATTTTTAGGAGCATATTTGAGACCTTGAGGATGAGAGAAGATGATGAAATTGCAAGTTATATGCTCTAGGTGCATGAAGTAGTTTCTAGCATAACAAGTCTTGGTGGTGTAGTAAAAGAAGATGAGATTGCGAAGAAAGTTATGAGATATCCCCCTAAATTTTATAATTATAAGGTGTTTTCTATTGTAGAATCTAAGGACTTGGATAAGTGTTTAGTAAATGAAATTTTTAGTGCTCTCATAGCATTTTAAATGAGAGAATTTGACAAAGATGTTCGAAAGAAGGAAGTTGCATTCAAAACTAGTAAAAGGATGGAAGATGAACTTGGTGATTAGGATGATGATTTTGATGAGATTGAAGAAAGAAACTACAAAATACAAAGGTAAGTTACCTTTCAAGTGTTTCAATTATGAAAGGATTGGTCATTTTGTATCTAAATGTCCCTATAAAGAACTTGATGATGATAAAAAAATATATAAGGTTAAAAAGAGTTCCTATTCCAAGGAAAGTAGTTGTTCCTTAGATGATGAGGAGAATGATCCAAATGATGAAACCCATTTTATGGCTTTGGAAGCTAACAAAAAGTGTGATGTTGAGAATTATAAGAAGTTGGGCTCCTTGTGTGATGAAGATATGTTTTCTTCTGAACCATATCTAGAGTCAATGGAACATGGAGATTGGGACTTCAATTAAGATGATTGGGAAATTGATTTTGAAGGAAAAATCTAGTCTAATTTACAAGATCTAAATGAAGAAAGGGCACTGAATCATAAATATGAGAGATTTCTTGAAAAATCAAAGGAATAAACTATCAAACTAAAATATCAAATAGGAGGTCTAGAATTAAACTAAAAGAGGCGGAGGGTGTGTTCTCTGATTTGACATACAAGTTCAATAATAAAGGTATTGAATGCTTAAAACTTGAGGAGGATATTTTCACTCTAAGAAATGAACTAGAAAAAGAAAGAGAACAAATTGAAAATGAATAAAATCTTGTTCTTGATAACTTATATTATAGCTTCAAATCAGATGGTAAGTCTGGAACAAAGGAGGAGAAAGAATGCATTGGGGATTCTAAGAATAATGCCTGCAAAGATACAAATATAGACCAAGATGATAAGAGAGAAGGTGGATTCATTCATGTCTAGAAACAAAAAAGCATCTAGAAGTCCCCCACTTGCAAAAAAACATGATTTGACTAGGTTCAATCAATAAATTTTTTAGGCTTCTATTTTTCTTGTAATAATTTTGGGCATAAGGTTGTTGATTGTAAATATAGACAAAGAAGGAATAATAAAATGAGAAGAAGATAATATGTTCCTCAAAGAAACAATGCTATTTCATTTCATGGATATTGCTATACTTGCAACAAATTTGGTCATAAATCTATTGAGTGCAGATCTAAGGTGAAGAGAAACAATTTTGTTCCAAAGCACAACATTGTGTGCTACAAATGCAATAAAGTGGGATATAAAGCAAAGAGTTGCAGAAGTGGTTTTATGAAGCCATCAGTTTAGAATTAGAAAAAGGATGAAACCCTTAATAAATAAGATAAGGTTAATGAAAAACTTTTGAAGGAAGAAAATGTTGAAGAAAAGGAGAGCTAGGATGATTCCAAATTTGTGAATTTTGCACAAGACCCTAAGACAAACTGAGATAGAGCATTATCTCCAGGGGAGATTTCATTTGCAAAAATATTGCAGTCCCATAAAAAGAGTAAGATGCTAAATATTTTAGCATGGAAGAAGAATTGTTTCAAATCGGTTGGTGTGCATATTTTTTGTGCAAGAATGCACCTTTTTGAAGGTCTTGGTGCAAATAAATGGTTCATAGAGAGTTGTGATATTTTGGTCCACATCTCTCTACAAATGAATATTTTTCTTTGTTGTTCAAAAGACAAGTTGGTCATGTTGTGAAGATGCTATATTCAAGAATTCAAGTTATTAATCCTCGCATAGGTGAAATTTATAAGTGATTGTGTTGAGGCTTGTTAGAAGAATTTGCATACTTTAGGAAACAAATTTTTTTCCATGCATTTTTGTGGACATATACATGGATACTGTCAAGATGAAGGTATTGATTTTGTGGAGAATTTTTCTCTAGTAAAAGGCTATTAGGATGTTTCATTTTTTTCTCATAAGAACTTCAAAGTCTATCAAGTCATGTTTCTTGAATGGTGATCTAGAGGAAGAGGTATATATTGAGCAACTAGATGGTTTCTAGTATTATTAGAAGATCCAGACATGGTGTGAAGATTTAAGAAAGATTTATATGGTCTCAAGTAAGGTCTTAGAGCTCAGTATGCTCATTTGGATAAGTACTTCAACAAGGATTCAAGAAAGGTACTACATATAGTAATATTTATATTAAGGTTTAAGAAGATAAGTTGTTGATTGAGGTTGTATATGTTGATGACATCATCTTTGGTGGAGATGATGATATGTGTAAGAAGTTTGCAAAAGAGATGTAGAAAGGGTTTGAGATGTCTATGATTGGTGAGTTATCTTTCTTCATTGGGCTTAAAATTATTTAGAAAGATGATGGTATCTTTATTTCCTAGGCTAAGTATGCAAAGGAGATGTTGAAAATTTTGGCATGGAAGATTCTAAACCAGTGGGTACCCTATGGTGACTGGATGTCACCTAAAAAAATATGACGAGTCTCTAAAAGTTGATCAAACACTATATAGGTCTATGATTGGATGTTTGACATACTTGACTAGTTCTAGACCTGATATCATGGATGTAGTATGTTTGGTTTCTAAATTTCAAGCTAATCCTAAGCAATCCCAAAAGAAGGTAGCGAAAATAATTTTTAGATATTTGAAAAAGAACTCCAGATTATGGTAAATGGTATAAGAAGGATAATAATTTTTCTCTAAATGCTTCTATTGATGTTGATTGGGTAGGATGTGTGGATGACTAGAGAAGTACAAGTCAAAGTGCATTTTCTTAGGAGACATATTGGACTCTTGGTTTAGTAAGAAACAAGATTCAATGTCCTTGTATACAATAGTAACTACATATATTACTGCACCTAGGTGCTTTGGTTGAAGGAAAACTTGAAAGATGTAAAGGTGGTTTATGATGAACCCATCCCTATATTGTTTGATAATACTAGTGCAATTAATATTTCCAATAATATGATAATACATTCAAGAACCAAACACATTTATATCCGGTATCACTTTCTAAGGGAGAAGGTTGCAAAACAAGAAGTCAAAGTGGAGTATGTGCCTACTAAGGATCAAATTCTCGACATCTTCACTAAGTCACTTTCAAAGGATACTTTGTAGTATCTCTAGCAAAAGTTAGGGGTCATTTCACCTCCTTGTTCTAACTAGATGCATAGATGGTGCATCTATCCAGGGGGAGAAATTCCTATCATATCCTTTTCTCCTAGATTGGTCTATGCTGCCCCTCAAGGGGAGTTGGTGTAAGGGGGAGTTTGGAGAGCTGTGCAGTTGCTTAAAAATAAGTGCTATTGATAGGGGGAATTGGTGTAAGATTTGTAGCTACTAGGCAAAGGGGGAGAATATGTTATTGTTTCAATTGAAGATCATTGGCCCTTTGTCCTTGAAGTTAGAGAATGTGCTGCTATTTTACTATGTAGTTGTGTGTGGCCCTTTATCCTTGATGTCAAAGGGGGAGAGTGATTAGGTGTGTGTTTCTATCAATGCCAAAGGGGGAGATTGTTGGTAGTGGTTTTCATTGATGTCAACACTTGAGAATATTGTTGTATATGAGAGATTGTTGGCATTGGTTGTCAACACTTAGAAGATTGTTGTTGTGTTGGTTGGAATTGGTTTTCATTATTGATAACATTCAATTTGGGTTGTCATTGATATATGATGATGTGTTGCTAATGTTCATGGTTGGATGTCATGCCTTGTTTGATGTCAACAAAATTGTTTTCATGATGATATATTAAGATGAGGATTAGAAGTATTTTTGATGGTGGAGAGATGTTGTTGATGGCCAATATCATGTTTTATGCTAGGTGAAAGCATGAAGTTGAGTCCAATTAAGGAGGAATTTTTGGCCTAGAAAAAAATTGAAATTAGGTTAATGAATCGAGATCCCATTTTTTAGCAATCGGGATCCCATTTTTCTTTGGGTTCCTGAGCCTAAAATTAAAATGGGATCCCATTTAATTTCAGTGTCTTGAGCCTAGCTTTAAGAAATGGGATCCCAGTTTTTAAAAATTAGGATCCCAATTTCTACGAAATGGGATCCTGATTTGAAATAAGCAGGATCCTATTTCGTAGAAGTATTTATTTATTTTTTAAATGACAATGAACTCATTTTCACTATGAGAAATTGGGATCTCGAGTGAGCGAAAATGACCTAGAGTGGCTACCAGTTAAGTCATTCTACCATTCTTTTTTTCTTAGGTTATTAGCTATGAATTTAAGTTTTTTTTTGTGTTTTTGTAATTGTATTGAGGTTTTTTCATTTGATTCTCCCCGCAAAGTTCAATGAAACCCTACATTGAAATAAAATATTAAAATCAACCCTAAATTGAAATCAAACAAAAAAATTTACCTTTCAAAACCAAAAAACTTACCTAAAATCAAGAAAAACTATTTCTATTTACAATGTTTAGGGTTTAGAGTTTGATTTGCATTGCTTTATGTTTTAAATCTGTATGCAAATATTTCATTTACATTGCTTTATATATTTATATCTGTCTGCAACTATTTCAAAATGGAAAAAATTCATTTGCATTTCTTTATGCTTCAAATCTATATGCTTGAATATTTCAAAATGGTTCAAATTATATTTCATTTGCATTGCTTTATGTTTCAAATCTATATGAACAAACACCTACTCTCTAACATATTAACATACATATAGTTTTCTATTGGAGTAATCCTTGAACTACCTTTATGATTTAGGTTTAAAAACTCACAAGGTTCACCTAAAATTTGATCAAATTAATAAATTTGGAATCAAACCAATAAATATTCCTTTTCTAGCATGAACTCTCTAACTTTCCAAAATAGAAAAAAATTATAAATGTGCAAAATTTTCCACCCATAAACACTCTCAATAATTTATAATATTTTCCTCATACAAATCACTATAAACTAATAAAAAATAAATATCTAAACTAAGATCACTTTTCTAAAATGATGCAAGATTACCACACTACCTAGGGATGCTCCTACATAAATGTTGTATAATACAAATACCACTATATGCATTGAGTATTAGACTATAGACTATATCCTTCCAATTAAACAATGAAGACCAAAAGTATACTCATAAAAAAACCTAGTTTCCTAAGAAATAATCACATCTGTAAGGGAAGATATGGGGACGTTAAAAACTACCTTCCTCTTGTTAGGGGTGTTAAGGCCTCAAAAATTTCAAGAAGGCTTCTCATGGAAGGGGAGGATGAACCTTCCCTCTCCATAGTGTCACATATGAGTCCATGCTAGCTTATGCACTTGCATCAATATCTTGTTATATCTAAAAATTAAGGCATTCTACTTCACATTTCCTTCCACTCCTTTTATTCATAGACTTTGAAGAGGATAAGGGAAGGAATAAAAATTAGCAATACTACTCAAGGCTTCAATAACCATTTTAATATCTAGCTCCACATTTTGATTTTCTCTAAATATGGGAATTTCTATAAATTCAAGGGTAGACCATAAAGACTATCTAAATTATAAAAAGTGGGCTACTATGTACATTAAATAGAATATAATATTAGGTGTGATGGATCCCAAATTTATAGGTAGAGTAATTTAAAACTACAAATTTCATTGAACACATTGTCAAATTTTTCAATGATAAGTTCAAATTATGGTTACAATTTACTAGTCAACTTTGATGACATCTGAAAAATTTCTTAATTTAAATATTTTCATTGGATAAATGGTCCATTAAAGCTTAAGTTTGACTCAAATATGGGCCCATTTTAAAACATAATATAAAATGTGAGGAGGTCATTCATTTACTAAGAGCAAAAAATATTAGCTTATGCAAATGAGGTCATGTTTGTGGAGGCCATCATATATGTTTTAGTTACCTCCTAAATGTACATTTGAAAAAATAGTATATATATAACTCAATGAAATTTGGTTTCCTTAGGAAACTTCACAAAATTTATCCACTTAAGACATCATTTTGTCCTAGGAACTTAATTGATAGATCCCCTTAAGCCATCTTATTACCCTAAACTCTAAACCCTAAACCCTAAACCCCAAAACTATATTTTTTTCCTTGGAAAATTAAGCCATTTAAATCCCCTTAAAGCTATGATTAGGATCCCTTAAGCCATCATATGTTATTAATTACCTCCTAAATGTTCATTTTAAAAAATAGTATATATTTAACTTAATGAAATTTGGTTGCCTTGGAAAACTTCACCAATTTTTATCCCCTTAAGCAATCATTCATCCTAGGACAGTTAACCCTTAAATCCATTTAAACATATACTTAGAACCCCTTAATACATCATATGTTATTAATGTTGGATGTTATGTTTGTGTTGCTGATATGTGGTTTTCATTGATGTCAACACTATTAGCATTAATGCATTTGAAGCTGTATATGTCGAGGATATTGAGAAAATTGTAAAGAAATGAGTTGCAGGTTGTCAATGGTGAAGTGATGTTCAATATGGGGGTATGTTCTATATGTTGGTGATAAAATATTATGGACTAAAGGTTTTGTTGCTAAGTGTTTCTAGTTTATCCATGTTGAGTTTTAGAGATCCGCATGAAGAGTTGATTGAATTATGAAGATTTTCATTCTGATAGTTTTTTTGTTTCTTCAGTTAGTGTTCCTGATTGAAGATGAGGCTATTTCAGTTAGTTCAATTGTTGCGAATGCTTCTCTATTGGTTCTTAATGTTTGTGGATGCTTCTAGAGCATGCTCTATCTTTTTTGCATGTCTGCATTGATCGTTGTGCTCATGGTTGGTGATTTTCTCTTGCGTGTTCATATTTTTCATGTTCCTGACCAACATGGTGTTGAAGCGTGTTGTGGATCTTCAAGGCATAATTAATTGAAGTATTTTCATGTTGATGAAGTTGATTTAGGTCCTCACTAAGTTTTGGAAAACTTTGGTTGATGCACATTGATTATTATGAATGATTTCGACCGACAGTTATATTCATTTTATTATTTCTTTGTGGCCGACTTGTAGTGGTGAAATTTCTTGTTGTAGATATATAAGAGTGATTGTTTATTCAAATTGAATTATGCTAGTGGATGATGAGTGTGTGCATGTGTGTGAAAATAATGTCCTAATCGTTTGAAGACAGAGTAGAGTGTGAAGAAAAGTGAAGAAGAGTGAAGAGTTGTTCATGCGCTTAACTAGAACTATGATCATGCATTAGAAGATGCTATTTTATCAGTTCAAATCCTTGCGGATGGCTATAATCTGAATCTCTTTGTAAGATAGTGTGTTTTCTTTGTATTTGAGCAGTGATCTCTAGGCAGTGCACTTGAATGTAAGTGCATTCCCCATATTTCTTTTTCATTGTACTTTTAATAGGGTATAATCTAGTGGACTAACCTCCACTGTGGTTTTTCCCCTAACAAGGTTTCCACGTAAAAAATCTTGGTGTTATGTGTGTTTCTGATGTGTTGTCAATTCATGATTTCATGGTTAATTATCAAATTTGAGATTAAGGTTAATAAGTTGAATAAATTTGAATTTTTGGGACAATTGATTCACCCCCCTCTTAATTGTTTGCCCATGTATTGCCAAAAATTGGTATCAGAGCTAAGTTCCTTGGAAGAAGTTTAACAACTTAAGGTGATTCGGGATGGAAAGTTATAAGAAGGATAGTCTGAGATTTGATGGAACAAATTACTCTTTGTGGAAGACTCGACTGGAGTGCCATCTGAGATGCATTGGTGAACCCTATTGGAGCATTACAAGTAATATGTATGTTATTCCACAGAATGTTCCTACTACTTCTGCTGATATCAAAGATGCTGAGTATAATATCTGGGCTAAGCAAGCTTTTTTGAGTGCTTTGACTGATTTTGAGATGACAAATGTTATGGATTTGAAGACTACTCATGAGATCTAGAAAAAGTTGGAAACCTTGTATGAAGGTGATGCTAATGTGAAGATTGCTAAGTTGCAAAGTTTGAAAGGGAAATATGAAAGGTTGAGAATGGGTGGTGATGAGAATATTAATACTTTCATGCAAAGAGTGAATGAACTTGTGTGTGGTATTAGATGTGCTAGTGGAAAGATAGATGAATTTGAGATTGTTGCTAAAGTGCTTAGATCCCTGCCTGATTCTTACAAAGTAAAAGCTAGTGCCATTGAAGAGCTCCAAACTATAACAAACATAACCAAAGATACATTGGTTGGTAAGTTGACTTCTTTTGAGTTGAGCGAATTTGGTGATGCCCTTCCTAAGGTTGAATATGCATTTAAGGATACTACTTCCAGAAGAGATAGACAAAGATATGATCTAGGTGAGAGCTCATCTAGAAAGACATTCAAGTATGAGGATGAAATTAGATAGATTGAAGAAGAAAGATAGATGGAAGAGATGGAAGCACTTATTGTCAAAAGAGTACCAAGAGGAAAATGTGAGTATGAAGGAAATTTGACTCTTAAATGTTTTTCTTGCAATAAGATAGGTCATTTTGCATCAAGGTGTCTGGAAAGAGCCCCTAAACCAAGACATAACAAGCATAGATTTCAGAAGAAATGTTACTATGCTATTGATGAAGGTGTAACAGATGATGAATCTGATAAAGGTGATGATGAATGGGTATTTATTGTTGTTAGAGAAAATAGTCCTATATCTACTGAATTTGCTAGTTGTACAAGTGTGGAGAAAGCCCTAGCTGCTCGAGTTGAAGAAAAAGAGGAATGGGTAATTGACAATGGATGTTCACATCATATGATAGGAGGGTATGTGCAGGATCATGATGGGCCAAAAGGTGGCAATATGATGGGTATGTGGCTGATGACTATTTTTTTACCCAAAATTGATGAAACAAAAAGGATTTTTAAAGGAGATTCTTAGCTTTCCACCGATATAAATTATGCTTTACTTTGAATTTAATAATTAATTATTATTCATTTTCTATTCAAATTATGACTAAAGTCCTGATTGATAGGCTGATTGAAAACATCTATAGCTTTCAAATGGTATCACATTTTTAATCCAAAACATGTGTCACATTCTATGCTTCGCATACTATAGGATTAAAATAAGAAAAATTGAATTTCATGAAGTTTTGACCAAGTTAAGGTGGTTAGACATACGAGTTTTTATATTTTTTAAAAAGTTGTAATAAAAAATCATAATTAATTATTTACTTGGGAAAAAATTACAAAAAAATATGCATCACATCGAGGCATAAGTCCTCCACTTAAATCTACAATATTATAAAAAAATATTATCATTTTATTGTGGTTAGGGTGGTCAAACAGACACCTACTTCTTAGTTTTTCCCTGAAATTTAAGTACCACTACATTGAAATTTTAATTTTTACCAAATAGATTTTTATTTTTTAAAAACCTAGTAGTTTAGAAACTACATTCAATTTGCTACATATTCTATTCTTACATATTTTTGAAATAATATAGATAAATTATTCAAATTTTTACGTCAAGTTTCCTAACTCTGATTTTTCTAAATTTTTTGCCACTTAAGGGCCTATTTTTTCCATGATGATCCTGCACATAACCAGGAGACAAAAGTAAGTTTGTAAGCTTGGAAAAATATGATGGTGGTGTTGTGAGATTTGGTGATAACAAAGCTAGTGTGATCCATGGAAGAGGATGCATTTCTCTTGATGGTAAGCATAATACTGATGATGTTCTGTATGTGGAAGGCTTGAAGCATAATCTTTTGAGTGTTGGCCAAATGGTTGATAAAGGATACAATCTCCAATTCAAGGATGACAAGTGAAAAATATTGAGTTTTGGAAATGAAATTTCCTCAGGTACAAAAAAAAAAGGTAATATCTTTCACTTGAGTGTTGCTAGTAAAAGTTGTTTGATTGCTCAAGTTGATGAAAGTTGGCTATGGAATAGGAGATTGTGTCATGTTAACTTTGATAATATTGTCAAGATAAGTTCTACAAAGGTTGTGAGAGATCTACCTAAGTTGGTGAAACCTACTAATACAATATGCAAAGAATGTCAGTTGGGAAAGCAAACCAGGATTTCATTTCTGAGTAAAAAGAATTATTCAAATGAATTGTTAGATCTGGTGCATACTGATCTGTGTGGTCCCTCTAAGGTCAAAAGTCTACAAGGTTATAGGTATTTCATGTTACTCATTGATGATTATTCTAGAATGGTATGGGTTACTTTCTTAAGAGAGAAATCTGAAGCACTGGAAAAGTTTAAGATCTTTAAAGCTATGGTTGAGAATGACACAGGTTTAAAGATTAAGTGTCTGAGATCAGATAAAGGTGGTGAATTCACTTTTGGTGAATTTAATTCTTTTTGTGAAGAAAATAGAATAAAGAGACAATTATCTGCACCGTGGACCCTTCAACAAAATGGAGTTGTGGAAAGGAAGAGTAGAACAGTTGAAGATGTTGCTAGAACAATGATGTTGGAAGGAAATGTCCCTCATATCTATTGGAGAGAAGCTATGAGTACTACTATGTACACACTCAACTGGGTACAAATCAAAGGTGATACTGGTAAGACCCCTTTCAAACTATGGACTAGTCAAAAGCCTACTGTTAAATACTTCAAGATATTTGGAAGCAGATGTTACATTAAGAGAGATGAAGACATAGGGAAGTTTGATGCTAGGAGTGATGAAGGTATCTTTCTTGGTTATTCTACTAAGAGCAAGGCCTACCGGTGTTACAATAAAAGATTGAATAAAATGGTTGAAAGTGCAAATGTCAACGTTGATGAAGACTTAGGTACACCATCCAGAACCTATGGATATGACTCTGATGATCAAGATGACAATACAAATCAAGGAAAGCAATATCAAACTACAAATCAAGTGCAAATCAATTTGGTAAATTAGGAGAATGAAGAAGAAGGAGAAACTAGTGGAAAAACAGAAGAGAGATTAGAGGAACTTGAAGTTGAAGAACATCCTAAGAAGACTCCAAGGTATGTAAGATTGAATCATTCAGAAGATCAGATTATAGGTGATAAGAACAAAGGTGTCTAGACTAGGAGAAATATTTTAGAAGAATATTGCTTGATTTAAAAAACTGAGCCTACTAGTGTGAATGAAGCATGTAAAGATGATTGGATTGAAGCAATGAAAGAAGAGTTGAAACAGATTGAAAAGAATGATACATAGATTCTTGTTCCTAGACCTAAGGATAAGAATGTTATTGGAACTAAATGGGTTTTCAGAAACAAAATAAATGAGCAAGGTGAAGTGATTAGAAACAAAGCAAGACTAGTATGTAAAGGATATTCACAAATGGAAGGAATTGATTTTGAAGAGACCTTTGCCCCTGTTGCTAGAATTGAAGTTGTAAAATTATTTATTTCTTATGTTGCTCACAAGCATTACAAAGTTTATCAGATGTATGTCAAATCAGCTTTTCTAAATGGTGAATTGGAAGAAGAAGTGTATGTTGAGCAACTTGATGGATTCCAGTTGACTGATAAGGAAGATATGGTGTGTCAGTTGAAGAAAGCATTGTATGGACTCAAACAAGCACCTAGAGCATGGCATGCAAGATTGGACAAATATTTGTTGAAGCTTGGATTTAACAAAGGTACTACTGATAGTAATTTGTATTTCAAGAATGATGATAAAGATCTGATTGTTGAAGTCTTTGTTGATGATATTATTTTGGAGGAGACAATGCTTTGTGCATGAAGTTTGCTAGTGAAATGCATAATGAATTTGAGATGTCTATGATTGGTGAGATGAAATTATTTTTGGGATTGAAAATCACTCAATTAGATAAAGATATTTTTATATCTCAGTCCAAGTATGTGAAGGAATTGTTGAAGAAGTTTGGTATGGAAGATTCAAATCCATTTGGTACACCCATGGTGACCAGATGTAAGTTGACAACAAAAGATGATTATGCGAAAGCAAATCAGACAAGATACAAAACAATGATTGGTGGATTGTTGTATTTAACTCAAACCAGGCCTGATATTATGAATGTTGTATGTATTGTTGCAAGATTTCAAGCTAATCCAAAGGAATCTCATGTGACTATTATGAAGAGAATTTTTAGATACTTGAAGGGAACTGTTGATCTTGGCCTATGGTATCCTAAAGATGATGATATTACTTTGAGTGCCTTTATTGTTGCTAATTGGGCTGGAGATGTGAATGACAGGAAAAGTACTAGTGGTGGAGCATTTCTCTTGGGTAAAAAGCTAATTTCATGGTTAAGCAAGAAGCAAAATATCATTTCCTTGTCCACTACTAAGGAAAAATACATTGTTGTTGCTAACAATTGTACTCAAGTCCTATGGATGAAGTAGATGTTGAAGGCTATTAGAGTTGTATATGATGAGCCTATTGCTATATATTGTGATAATTTAAGTGCTATTAACATTTCCAAGAATCCGGTGTTGCATTCAAAGACAAAGCATATATCTATCAAGTTTCACTTTTTGAGGGAGAAGGTAAGTGAAAAAGAAGTAAGATTGGAATATGTGCCCACTAAAGAGCAGATTGCAAATATCTTTAGAAAGTCATTGCCTAAGGATACTTTTGAGTATCTAAGAGAGAAGTTAGGGGTGATTACCCCTCCTAATAAAAACTAAGATGCAAAGCAATGAATTGCATCAGTCTATGTATTTCATAGTCATATCTTGTTTCAGATTGATGTTGTGGTGGCTGCTACTCAGGCGGAGTAGTTAGATGGTTTAGAAATTTAGATATGTGGTTTAGAGCTTAGATATTTTATCATTGATGTCAAAGGGGGAGAAGAGTTATGTGAAAAACTAGTGTCTGTTTGGGGAGAAGATTCTTATGGGAGAAGAGTCATGTGGAATAGTTGAGGAGCAAATGAGTCAGAATCGAAGGGGGAGTAAGTGTCAAGAGTTAGTTGTGTTGATGGTGTCTTTTACATCATGTGTTTCCATCAATGCCAAAGGGGGATATTTTTGGATGTTATGGTTGTGTTGTTGATATGTGGTTATCATTGATATCAACACTATTAGCATTAATACATTTGAAGCTGTATATGTTGAGGATATTGAGAAAATTGTAAAGAAATGAGTTGCAGGTTGTTAGAGGTGAAGTGATGTTTAGTATGGTGGTATGTTCTGTAAATTGGTGATTAGAGGTTGTGGAATAAAGGGTTTGATGTTGAGTGTATCTAGTTTATCCACGTCAAGTTTTAGAGATCCACATGAAGAGTTGATCGAATTATGAAGATTTTCATTTTGACAGTTTTTTTGTTTCTTCATTTAGTGTTCTTGATTGAAGATGAGGCTATTTTAGTTAGTTCAATTATTGTGGATGCTTCTCTATTGGTTCTTAATGTTTTTGGATTCCTCTAGATCATGCTCTGTCTTTGTTGCATGTCCACATTGATTGTTGTGCTCGTGGTTGGCAATTTTCTCTTGTGTGTTCATATTTTTCATGTTCCTAGCCGACATGGTGTTGAAGTGTGTTGTGGATCTTCGAGGTGTAATTAATTGAAGTGTTTTTCATGTTGATTATGCTGATTTAGGTCCTCACTAAGTTCTGGCCAACTTTGGTTGATGCACATTGATTATTATGAATGATTTGGGCAGATAGTTATATTCATTTCATTATTTCTTTGTGGCTGACTTGTAATGGTGAAATTTCTTGTTGCAGATATATAAGAGTGATTGTTTATTCAAATTGAATTATGCCAGTGGATGCCAAGTGCATGTGTGTGTGTGAATAATTTTCTAATCATTCGAAGGCATAGCAGAGTGTGAAGAAGAGTGAAGAAGAGTGAAGAGTTGTTCATGCGCTTAACTGGAACTGCGATTAGGCATTAGAAGATGCTATTTTATTAGTTCAAATCCCTGCGGATGGCTATAATACGAATCTCTTTGTAAGACAGTGTGTCTTCTTTGTAATTGAGCAGTGAGCTCTAGGAAATGTGCCTGAATGCAAGTGCATTCCTCATATTTCTTTTTCATTCTACTTTTAACAGGGTATAATCTTGTGGATTGGCCTCCTAAATTACATTTTAAAAAGTAGTATATATTTAACTTTAGATTGACTATTCTCAACAATTAATTACCTCCTAAATTTACATTTTAAAAAGTAGTATATATTTAACTTAATGAAATTTGGTTGCCTTGGGAAACTTCACCAAATTTTATCCCCTTAAGCCATTATTTTTTCCTAGGACCTTAATTCATAGATCCCCTTAAGCCATCTCATTACCTTAAACCCTAAACCCTAAACCCATAACTTTCTCCCAGGATAGTTAAGCCATAGATCCCCTTAAAACTATACTTAGGACCCCTTAAGCCATCAAATGTTATTAATTACCTCCTAAATGTACATTTTAAAAAATAGTTATATTTAACTTAATGAAATTTAGTTGCCTTGCGCAACTTCACCCAATTTCATCCCCTTAAGCCATCATTTTGTCCTAAGACCTTAATTCATAGATCCCCATAAGCCATCCTATTGTGAACCCTTAAGCCATCCTACGAGGACCCCTTTAGCCATCATAATTTCTCTTAATTTAATACAATTTTTAATGATATTTCACATCACATTAACAATTTGTTTTTTCACGCTGAGGCGGAGGCTGCATTCATGAGTGTTAGATATGCTATTAGCAAAGGGTTTTCCAAAGTTTGGGTGGAAGGTGATTCTATGAATATTATAAAATATTTGCATGGTACTCATCCCTCCAGTTGGAATGTGGATCGGCTAATTAAGGATAGGGTAATGATGTTGCAATCTTGTGATGAGACTCGTGTCTCTCATGTTTATCGGGAAGGAAACTCTCTTGCTAATTTTTTTTCCAATTTTGCTATCAACCTTAGTGAATTTCACTCGTGGGAGGAAGGGTTGATCATTCTCGGGGATGCTAGAAACATTTTAAGAAATGATGGCATCAGATAAGTTGTTGTGGCCTTTATAGCCTTGTACTTCTTCCCATTTGGCACGCTTTCTAGGTGTTTTATGGGTTTTGTGCTTTTTTCTGGATAGTTTTCACTAGGGTTTTGTGTGTTTTGTTTAGGCTACCATGGGTGGTGATAGAATTTGAGTTGAGCCACACTCATGTAGTGATATTCAGAGGAAGAAGAAGCTTTGGAACATCCTTCATCATGGAAATTTCACTCCATTTTTGGAGAGATTACATGGTCATGACCCTAATGCCTCAGCCAAGTTTGTCTTGCTTTGGTATAATCACAAGCTGGTGTTGAAAGGGATTGAGATGTTGGTGAATGAAGACCTTATTGCCACCGTTACTAGCAAGCCGACTATGGGAAGGGAATTTTTCAAAGACAAAAAGAGTAATGAAGAAGCAATGACCCAGTTTTTTAAGGAGGACGAGTGAAAGAATTTGATCAAGTTGGAGAGTTGGGGCTATGATAGAACCTCCCTCAAGAAAATCTAGGCTAGGGTTGCAGAGGTGATGATGCGCTACATGATGTTGGAAGGGAGATTTAAGGCTCTTCTTGGTCACCATTTCACACTCCTGAATCACTTCAGGCATGGTTTGTTTATTTCTTTTCCTTTCTTCCTGTTGTCTTCACTGGAATCCTCAGTGTATGCTCATCTAAAGAATAGGAGGGCCCCTATCCTCCACAAAGAGCTTATTTTTCTTATAATGTCCAGCATGTCCAATATCTAACCCTAGCTCAAGCCATCAAAGGCAAGGAAGAGGTTTTTAGTGCTTTATTAGGGTCGTCAAATTCAAAATACTCACAAGAGTAGGAGGAATGGGATGAGGATGAGGAAGATGCTTGCCCTACAGCTGTGGATTTGGCCTCCAAGAAAAGGAAGGTGGTGGGTTCTAAGAGTAATAGGGCACCTAAAAGGCTAGCCTCTTTTGGGAGTGATGATACAGAGGTTGGATCAGATGGGTCCTTTCCCAAGGCTA
Organism: Sequoia sempervirens; assembly: GCA_007258455.2. Taxonomy (NCBI): domain Eukaryota; kingdom Viridiplantae; phylum Streptophyta; class Pinopsida; order Cupressales; family Cupressaceae; genus Sequoia; species Sequoia sempervirens. The sequence goes on along the minus strand of VDFB02270651.1, from coordinate 214,304,145 downwards.
CGAAAGTGGCTATTAGTAAGGGTGTTGTTGGTGGGGCTCTTGAGGTTGGGGCCCAGGTCAAAGTTGGTTGGTAAGAAACCAAGAAGACTGTCAAAGAGATTGGCCAATTTGAAGAAGAAGGCTTCTATTGTTATGACCACAAACCCTAAGGAGATTAAGGAAGGTAAGGTTCTTATGGATAAAACGGTGACTATGGAGGATTCTCCAGTCCATGACATGTTGAAGGTGTCCCTTGTGAAGGAGGTTGGGGATTTGAATGTGGAGGAGGAGGAAAAGAAAAAGGTCAATCCACCCTTGAAGATTGATCCTCTTTTGGAGGATTCTTTGTACCTGGATGAGGATGATACTTCTATGTTTGGCTTGTTGGACATGGTGAGGGCTGGGGCAATGGGCACCTTCAAATTGGCCAAATGGACTCTGGAAGAATTCAACAAAATTAATATTAAGCTAAGAGGCTTAAAGACGAATATGTAGAATGTTTAGAAGGCCTATGTGTCCAATATCCTCATTGATAGAATGGTGGAACTAGAAGGTTCATTTAATGATTTCAAGGCATTGTGTAAGGATAGAATGTAGGCCCTTGAGGCCAAGGTCACTAGTATTAATGGGGATATCAAAAAATTGTTGCAAGTTAGCCATACCTCGGTTAAGAATAGTGCAGAAGCCTTGGAAATTCTCTTTAAGAAAATTGGGCAGCTCAGAGAAGATCAGGTTTTCTTCTCAAAGATCATGGAGAAAGAGGAAATGGCTAAGGGTAAGGGTAAAAAAACTTTGAAGGATGATGACAAGGTTCCTATTGGTAGAGGATCAGCTGAATGGAAGAAAGCATTTGATGCTAAGAAGAAGGAATTGCTGGTTATGGTTGAAAAACATAAAAACTAGCAGATTGAGGTGGCCAAAACTTTGAGTGGCCTTAACTAGTTTTTTGTCTCAAGTTCTGTTTCTATTTGGTGTTTGTCTTATGTCTGTTGTTTTGCTATTGTTTTTCTAGTGGGTGCTACTAGTTGTTGATTGTCTTCTTTTTGTTTGGCACCCATGGTGGTTGGTTTTTTGGCTATTGGGTTGCTGCTGGTAGACTTTTGATTATTTTTGGAGAAGCATTTTGTATCTGATGTAAAGGGTTTCGGGTCCCTTCAAAACTTATTTTTCCTTATTAATCAAAATAATTATTTGTTTTTTCATTTACATTCCTTAGATATAAATGATCTTTTTGTGTATGTTTTAAGTTTATTTTTTAGTATGTACATGTATTGAAGTTACATAGCGAGATCTTAAATTTTGAAATTTGTATCTACATGGTCAAGTTGAATGATGTATGTATGCATTGCACATCTTATTTTTTCTTTTAAACATGTATCTTAAATTTTTAAATTTGTATGTATGCTCAAGTTGAATGATGTATGTATGTGTATGTACATGTATCCTATTTAAACACTCATGTACATTTAAAATTTAACTATTTCTTATAATTTTGTATAATTTTTGTAGGTTCACTTATATAGATCATGGATCAATTTGTTATTAGTAATATCCTCAATCCACCACCTCACCCCCCTTCATCTCTACCCCCTCCCCCTCCCCCTCCCCTTCCACCCCCTCCACCTCATAACCCCCCACCTCCACCACCTAGATCTGATGAGGCTCACTTGCGATCACGAATCAGTGATAATGTTAGATCTATTCAAGATCATATCAATGCTATTCAAAATGAAGTATTGATTCTGACACACTTGAGGTGTTTTTCATCGTAGTGATGTTGTTAGGTTGATTAATGTGGAATTAGATAGACATCAACAATGGTGAGAGGAGAGGAATTTTTTTATTCTAATGGTCTCTCCTACAAAATAATTTTGGACCTTAAAATGACAAAAGCCCATCTTGCACCTTATTTTGTTGACCCTATCACCAACCAACCCATTCCTACAAATAAACCAAGAATATCGATGAGGTGGTGTAGACATCCACAAATGTTTGCCAATTTTTGGGACTGATGGTGGATGGTATTTGACAAAACACCACATGCTAATTTGGAGGTCCCTTTATATTTTTTGAGGAAATTATACACAAAGTTTTTGTTGGGGAAAAAGCCTAATTATTTTGATTTGAAATCATCTTAGGGTGTTGCTGGTGGCATTCCATAATAGAGGTGAGGGGTATGGGTTGATCCCCGATGCCCCGTGCATGCCTAACCTCTTGTAGATCCTCCTACAACTACCATTCCTGCCCCTGTGCATCATTGTGCAATGGTATCCACATTAGGATCTTTGAGTACACTCATAGCTAATCCTGATGAGCAAAATTCTATGATGGTAGTTGGGGCTAGAGATTGCAACCAAAGAGGAGCATTGTATGGAGCTAGTCCTTGCACTCCACCTGTGTCGAAGCTTCACATATGTACCGATTTTCATCAACTATGTTATGGACTTGATTATGCTACATCCAATTCGGGTGCATGCGGAGATTTTGATGAGATTAGTTCATACATTGATTTTCTTATTACAGAGCATCACCTTGTAGACATTTTGACACAAGTATTTTTTATTTTTATTTTTAGGCTGTAGAAATAGGGTTTGTATAGCACGGCCCCCTATAAACTGTAGTGCGCCTGGTAAACTTTTTAACGTGACCGGCGGCGCTGGCATGACACACCCTCTGGTACCACAGGACGGGGGAGACTAGAACTCGTGACCAGCCTCCTGCAATAGGAAAGACTTAGCCAACCAATCTAGGGCCCCCGCCCATTTTGACACAAGTATAAATATGCATGTACATGTTGAAATTATAAGAATTTTTTAAGCACACATGTTTTTAATGAACATATATATATATATAAATTGTAAGATTTTAACAATCAAATTGTTTGGTGTGGATGGTGAACATAGGGGCATCTTCTTCTCATCAAGTTTTTATGTCGACACCAATGTAAGTTGGCAACCCTTATGGGGAATTTTGATTGATTTTTTAAATATATGAAATAATTTTTTAACTTGACTTTTTAATTTATAACTCAATCATGAACATGTGTTTTAAATATTTATGTTTGTTTAGGGGAGTCAATAAACTTCCATGTCAGTTCCACTAGAGGGGTTGTCGAGTGCTCCTCCATTGTCAGACATCTCACATGAGGTGCAGGTACATGTATATTGTAAATTATTTAAAATTATACTTACAATTTTATATTTTGAACTCAGTATTATATTAAACATACATGCACTTAAATATTATAAGCATTATGTCTATGTACAGGTTGAAACCACCATGAGAATGGGATTAGACACCCATTTGATACATAAGAAATTTAAGAGATATCTGAATTTTGGGTTGTTTACAAAAATTTCTACACATGTGTACAAAATTTGCTAGTATTTTAAATAGATTTCAAAAAAACTATTGGTACACTTAAATATATATTTCAAACCTAACCCAAGTACACATGTGCTTTTTATTTGACCTTGTAGGACTTTGTTAGTGGTGCTTTCCATCTTGATAATGTCACACCACTTCAACCAGGACATGCATAGTAACCTCATATGGTAATTTAAAATTTTAAATATATTTAAAGTCAATTACAAATTATACATTGTGAATAACTTAAATTAAATTTATATATATATATATATATATATATATATATATATATATATATATATGCTCATACATGTTAAATTAGTTTTCTTTTATAGTATGAGACATGTACTATTGTTGAGCATGTAGAGACAAGTCCTACACCAGAGCATGAACAACAACCTCTTACGGTAATTTAAATATGATAAATTATAAATTAAATTGAATTAAATCATTTTTAATCATCTTATATATGATTTCAACTTTATTTCTCTTGTATTTAGATTGACTTAGAGCATGTAGAGATAGGTCTAGGTGCACCAGAGAATGCAGAGCAGCCTCACATAGTAATTTAATTTTATGATAAATTATAAATCAAATTATGATTAAATCATTTTTAATTTTCTTACATTTGATTTCAACTTTATTTCTCTTGTATAAAGTGATTCAATTCATCTAGGTATTCCACGTGGTGCACGAATAGGTCTCTTTATTATAGAGATTATATGAGTTAGATTATTTCATGGGCTATATTTGATGATTTTTATACATGTTTAGGGTTTTTCATGGATTTGATCTATATACATGTGCTTCCTTATTTCATGGAATAAATATATTTACATTTTTTAGTATTTCAATATAATTTCATGGACTTTATTAATTTCAGTATTTTATGGTATAGTATTTTTTAAATAGTAATTTACAAATTTCGTGATTCATAGTCAAGGAATTAGTAGGACATTAATGTGAAATTATACAAATGTGAAATAATAAGATGTCTTAAGGGGATCAAATACTTCAAAGTACATGTCTCATATTTAATAGCAATTGATATAATTAAGTAGTAGAATTTAGTATGACTCATCATAATAATCACAAAAGTTATAAAAAAATAATGATAATGATAATATAATTTATGTCATAATAGGATGTCTTAAGGGGATCAAAGAACTTAAAGTACACGTCTCATGTTGGATCACAATTGATATAATTAAGTATTAGAATTTAGGGTGACTCATCATAACGGATGATATAATTTAGTATTTATTTAGGATATGTCCTAATAGGATTTCTTACATGGATCAAATACTTCAAAGTACATGGCTCATGTTGGATCACCATTGATAGAATTACGAATTAGAATTTAGGATGACTCATCATAACAGTCACATTCTATATAAAAATAGTGTCAATGTTAATTTAGTTTATGTCATAATAGGATCTCTTAAGGGGTCCTAATACAATGTCTTAAGGGGATCAAAGAAGTTCTCAAAATTTGGTGAAGTTTCCCAAGGCAACCAAATTTAACAATAATATACATGATATTTAGTGATTATACAATCAAATTTAAAGTTTCAAAGTAGGAAAACATGCACATTTAACAAACAAAATATATAAAATATTGATTTTGATATATAAAAGTGTAGAGTATAATTGTGTATGTACATGTATACAAGGTTTTACAAAATGTGTAATATCCAATTGTGTATGTACATATATGCCAACTCAAAACAATGTTTATAAAATGTGGCTATTCCATCTCAAGAAAATCTAAAACTTGTGGGGAATCATCAAAATGTAGCAGGTCTTCATGCCACCTGATATCAAAATGATACAAGCAATATCAACATATCATCATAACATGTATTTTAATTTATATAAAACTATATATATACACAAGTACCTATACTCACAAGTATTCCACACATGTGTGTAGGTTGAATTTGCATCCTCTCTTTTTTGTTTCAAAGTATGTGATCAATGTGATGATGACTTAAGAATACAAAAAGGATAATAAATCAATTTTAACTATTAATGTAAGTAATATCAATATATCATCAAAACATGTATTTAAATATATAAAACTAAAACTATACTTACCTATATATTATACCTAGTATTCCATGTTGTATAGGTTGAATTTACATGGACTCTCTTTTCTTATCTCAAAGTATGTGATGAATTTGTGATGATGGCTTAAGGATACAAAAGGGTAATAAACCAATTTTAACTATTAACATACAAGAAATATCAATATATAATCAAAACATGTATTTAAATATATATTTAAAACTAAAACTATATAATTACCTATTTTTACTAAGTATTCCATGTCGTCTAGGTTGAATCTACATGGAATCTCTTTTTTGTCTCAAAGTATGTGATGAACTTGTGATGCTGGCTTAAGGATAAAAAAGGACAGTTTAAATCAATTTCAACTAATAAAGTACAAACAATATCAAAACATGTATTTAAATATATAAAAATAAAACTATATTTACCTATATTTACTTAAATTCCATTGTACCATCTACATCCTCTCTTTTTTGCAACACATCTATGATTATCTCATGATCTTCCATAGAAATTTTCTATAGCTTTTTATTTGTAGGTATTTCATGATACCTCACTAGTTTTATATTTGCTGCCACCACCAAATGTGAGTAGTTTATAATCCTCTTATGTGTTTCATAATATTCAAATGCAGGAAAATCATTATTCCTTATTAGGTATTTTTGTAGCCAAGTGCCAACAATGACCACCAAACCTATTGGATAATGATGGCCATCATCAAAGAAGTTCTCAAAATTTTCTTAAAAGGGGATGTCTTTAGGAGATCACCAAACCTATTGGATAATGATATCCATCATCATCTTCTCAAGGTGTTATTAACTTATGTTTAGTCTCCACACAACAAGCTAAAAAATATTCAATTTCCTCTTCATTCTCCTCAGGAGCAACAACAACATACACATGTCTTGAAAAAAAAATGATTCAATAACTTGCACTTGTCCATATAATTTGAAAAATCTACATACATGAATTCATATGTATATAAATAAATAAAATCATTACATAATAGTAATAAAGTGAAATAAATTAAATTAAATTACTTTCTTGTACAAGGTTTGAAACACAGTCATAGTTTTCTAATGCAAACACTTGATCATTGTCTTCAATTATTGTCTCATATTGATCGTGTGCTTTTGTAGATGTCAATGATATTTTCTTCCACTCTTCAACCCATTATGTATTCTCACATGCTTCCCAATCTCTTGAAATAAAAAATTGACAAAAACATGCAAGCATCCTTATACAGATAGTCCATGTGCTTGCATTTGAACTCTTAAATAGATGCCATTTAGTAGATCCACTAATTGTCTCACAATCAAGTCTCAGTATAATTTTCTCTTCTTCAACCAACCAAAAGAATCAACAAACTATAGAGTACTCAATTGATCTAGGTGTAGATAATTTTGTATTGTACCAGTCCATAATCCCATGTGTATATTTAAATTTTATTGCATCTTCAAATTTTAATTACTCTCTAGCAAGAATTTTTTAACACACACACCAACTCCATCATGTTCTCCTTTACCATATCCAGCTTCAAAAAAATCCACATATGTTGGACATTATGTTGGACCTTGTGAACCCTACTTAAATAATAGAGCATTCGACCATTCTTAAACTGTCCTGTACAATTATATGACCATATGAGATGTTCTATCATTTGGATTCATGTTTCTCTTAAATTTGTATAAAATATATTGAAACAATATTCAAAAAAATCTGATGAGTGTAACCATTGTCACTCAAATAGAAATTATTCTCCCTCAATTTTTTTCTATCATCCTTTATTCTATCATTTGCATGCATGTAAACAATATGAAAAAACATAGCCACTTGCACTAAATTGTAATATTGTGATTGGATTTTTTCTTGCAGAGCAAGAGTATAGTTTTCCACAAAATCAACTACCGATAGTATAGTTCCAACTAAAAATATGTTTTTTCATGTGCGAAATTATCCATCAAGCCATCAAGCATGTTGAGAGTGCTTGACATACTTTTGTATAATCTTACTCTTAAATTATAATATGAATGCATGTACATTATTTTATTTTGTAATTAAATCCCAACTTTTTCCAAATTTTCCATCTTTTAAAGGATAGTCAACATTCTTAATTCTTTTAACATTCACTAATTGTTGTCCAAAATCATTTTCAACACTTTTAAGCATACAAACTCCTAAGAATGAAAGATTGCCACAACTAGTGCATTGTCCAGAAATACATGAACTTAAATAAAATAATTTCCCATTAGATATTTCACAAAACAAACTTGCTATAAACTCCTTGATTGTTTTATGTGGCATATTAATACCACATTCCTGCATAATCATGTTAGTATGTAAAGTACAATGTATAGAATTTTTTTTTATAATAATAATGAAATTGCACGTGCATTTTACAACAACAAAATATTCGTTGCTTATTAATTTTCACATACCAAGGTTTAAAATTTTTGAAAGATCTTTGATTATTCTAATATTACCAGGTAACACTGAATCACCACAAAATTTTCTATAAAATTCAGTTTAATTTGTTTGATAGGTGTTTTGGATGAGGATTGCAAACTTTGGACCCCAATATTAATTTTAAAATATATCTAGCATTAGATGATACCCTAGTATTATCATGCCAATATTTTTCAATCAAAGATTTTATTTCAATATTCAATTTCATGTTAGACCTTAGGATTCAGCCACCAAAAAACCAAGATTGCTTGATTGGATCATTTTCTATACTTTCTCTTCTCTTTGTCACTCTTACCAATGTTTTAGGATATATTTTTAAAATTTCACTAATATTTCTTAACATTCTTTTATTCAAAGTTGTTTTATTAACTATAATAGTTGTTATAGGTCATCGTACCACATTCTCATCTTTAGATTGACTATTCTCTCCAATAGACTCAATGACACTAGCAACAGTAGACATAACATGTTTTAGTGATTGATCTTTTCTTCTTGGTTTAACAAAAATGACTAACTTTTTTATTACTTTTCTCATTTTCCACATTCTCATCAATTGCATCATGAGTTGACATTGAAATGATAGTTTCTTATGATAAAAAAATATTTATATAATCTTTTGGCATGCATTCTTATTTGTCTCTAAGAAATCTTACCAGGAAGATTATCCAAAAAATATCTTTCAATTTTAAAAAAATATTTTCATTTTTAACATCACAACCTAAATTTTCATTTTCATTTTCAACTTCAAAAGGATTTTCATTTTCATCAAAAAAATGGTTTTCATTTTCATTTTCAACAAAAGGATTTTTATTTTCCTTTTCAACAACAAAATGATTTTCATTTTAATTTTCAACAACAAAATGATTTTCATTTTCATTTTCAATTAGAAAATGATTTTCATTTTCATTTTCAATAACAAAACAATTTTCATCTTGATTTTCAAGAACAAAATGATTTTCATTTTCATTTTCAAGAACAAAATGATTTTCATTTTCATTTTCAAGAACAAAATGATTTTCATTTTCATTTTCAACAACAAAATAATTTTCATTTTCATTTTCAACAACAAAATGTCTAAAAATTTCATTATCTCTATGAATATTATTGATCTCAACATTGTTAAATCCTTCTTGTTTTAAATATTCTATAATCAAAGTTTCCATATAGTTTAAAGGTGGATTTGAATATGTACATGGATTTTTTCCTATTGAAACATTCTCCATAGCATTGAAAGGTGGATTTGAAGACATACCAAGAGTAGTTTGCATAATCGTATTATTTTCCACATTCACCTCTTGCAAATTTGCATTATCTACATCCAATAAGCACCTTTCACTAGCATCAATAAGGTTTCCATGAGGCATATATGCAACATCAAATAGCTGAAAGAAGGCTTCAACAATAAACATAAAGAAACAACCGCCTCAATATACATAAGGTACAATCACTTCTAGAGGTACAAGAATAGTAAGGGGAAACAACAAACACACAAGGTTGCTAAAGGGTGGAGTGTCATCACATAAGCTCAACATGGGTTACCCAATGTAGATCTTCATAGGTTACTAACCCCCCTACCTAGTTAAACCCTAGAAACCTCAACCGATCCCTGACCACCATTCTCACTCATGCGAGATCAACATACCTTTCAAGAGGATAAGGAAATTGATCTTTTCCATTCCATGCTTTCCCACTCATCTCAATCCTAAGCAAACACTTGAGCCATGAGTGGGGCTAACTTATCTGGATTAAAGTGAGATACTACCCAAACCCCCTAATTAATTATTAGGTTATCATTGGTTAATGAAACTCTCAATGAGTTACCCGTACGCCACTTTGTGCATTGAACCCCACTAAAATCCACTCCCCCTACTAACAACAAAAGACTCGAAATCACAAACGGGTAAGCCAACTTGCACAATATACCAAAACCAAACAAAAATATCTACACCATGTGAGGCATGCACCATCTCACACTAGAACTTCATAGTAAAGAAAACCACTTTCAAGTGCAAGGCTATACCCACTACAATAAAATGAACATAAACACAATAGTTCACAAAGAGCCAAAATAAAAATGGGTTATAAAGCCACATATTCTTTCCCCACCTTTGGAAGACTCAACCATTTGCCCAAGAACTCACAACCCAGGGTAAAACAAAGAGACACGGTTTCCCAAACAAATTTCATCATGAATTCAATAAATAAGAACTCCTCAAAATGAAACGACTCAAGATGAAGATACAAAAGAAACCATCAAAGATCCACCTTTAACAACGCAAATACATTTAATGAATAAACCCTAAAGAATAATAAACAATCAAATACCTTTTGTCTATTCGTTCCTTACGAAGTAATTTAAAATAACTAAAGAATTTATCTAAGGATATCTCCTACATATCCCAATAAATATTTTAGAACATTTAAAACATCTCTTAAGTTTAACTAAGACACCAAGAGCAATAAGTTTCAATAATATTGAATTATCATTACATTTCTCTAAAGATAAACTATTAGGAAACCTTTTTAATAAACAAATACATTCTATTTATCTACCCAAAATAAAATCATTTAATTGAAAAGACTTTGAAGCTATCAAAATGTATTCTTACACACGACAATTCATTCTTTAATTACACATTCAAGTATCTAATTCAAGGCACTTTCAAAACAATCAATTTTACATTTAATTTTCATGCTCATTATGAAATTATATAAAATAATTAAAGAACGCATATTCCAATCAATCTATTTACAATATATTTTAAAATCATTTAAAATGATTAAAGAAACTATATATATACATATTTTGTAAATAACTAAATATTCCCTAAACACCAACAAACTTCTTTTAATTACACTTCTTTAAATATAAAGCTCAATTAAATCAAACCTCACCTAGTAACTTTTAGATTATTAAATAATTAAGAATCACAAGTTTTATTTTGTTTACCTCAACATAATTAAAAAAAATATATAACATATACATTTTTTTACTTCAACTAAATAAATTTAATTAAAATCTAACATATACGATTTATACGCAAATCACAAATCTAATATTAAAGAATTTGTAAATAAATTTTATTTTAAATAAATTTGTAATTAAATCTAATTTTAATTTTAAATGTACTTGAAAATAAATCTAATTTTAAATACACTTGAAAATAAAACTAATTTTATATACACTTGAAAATAAATCTAATTTTAAATGCATTTGAAAATAAATCTAATTTTGGGCGGGGGCCCTAGCTCGGTTGGCTAAGTAATTCCGTTGCGGCTCTGCTGGTCACGAGTTCTAGTCTCCCCCCGTCCCGTGGTACCGGAGGACGTGTCGCGCCAGCGCCGCCGATCACGTTAAAAAGTTTACCAGGCGCACTGCAGTTTATAGGGGGTCGTGCTACCCGATTCCTGTAGTTTAAAAATAAAAATAAAAAAATAAAAATCTAATTTTAACTTTCAACTATTGAAATATAAATAATCCTATGTTTTTCCCTATTTATTCTCCTCACTTCTCTAACTATAAAATTTCTTAATTCACCTAAACAAAAGTATCCTATTACTACGACCCATAATATAGACAACATTGAATTATTTAGTAATCACAATTCATAATTAATTTATACATTTAAAATCCACTTATATTAACAAATCCAAGGACGTAGACCTATAAATAGAAGTATCTAACACCTACTTACTAAGTAATTCACAAAAAGGAAAAAAAAAAACATTAGGCAAACAAGATCATAATCAACCAACAATAGGTATCATACCCATTTACTTAATTAAAGCCTTCCATTTAATAATAAGACAATCTACTGACTTACCATTTCAAATAAGAAAAGGGAAATAATTCAAATCTTCTAACATATATTACTTACTATGGAATCATCGAAATAAAATCAGTTTATAAGATATTGCTTTCACTAAAAGCCCTAATATAATCTTCATATCTATACACCTAAATAACAACACGAATGATATTCTAACTAACAACAAGATAATTTACAAGCATTCTGGCCCACAAACAAGCAACGATGAAATCCATAAACAAGGAACGCAAGCTATGGCAGAATGACTCAAAGAGGTGTCATCTCATGAAATGAAATGAAATAATTACAAAATGTGTACAAAATGGATTTTGTAAGGAAGCTTTCAAAATCATTGAATTAATGAAGCACTCTGTAACACATCCTAACACTGTAAGCTTTCCTTTCAAAATGATGGAAATTCATAGCCTATATTCATGTATGATCCTTGGGCACCACAGTTTTAGAATGACATCTTAGTAATAAGATTTGGGTTGTCTTCAAGATAGCCATTATGGGTATGTAGGTCAACCAGGAACTCCTAATGAACAAACATATATGTAATGCAATAAGGGTTACTGTCGTGTGAAGTATGTACATAACTATTTGATGGAACGTTTCAACAGACCCTAGTCTCATGGAATGCAATGATTTCAAGATGTACACAAAATGGGTTTATTGCAAAGGCCCCTTTGAAACTTTTAAGCAAATGCAATTGGTGGTGTAAACCCACACTTCTCAACCTTTTCCAGTAACCTTTCTTGTACGAAAATGTGGGAGCAAGAATGGGCACCTCCCTTGTTTTTAACAAAATGCCTCCAAGATATTTTTTTTCCTAGAATCCCCTTTCCATGTTATGCACAACTGCCCTTCATAGAAAAGCATGCAGAATGAGGATGCAAAGACAAGGCACGTGGCACTTGGAAGGAGTGCCTTGAAGCAAGGTGGAGGGCACATGCAAGGGCGGGTGTAATTATTTTAAATGATTTTTATAAGTTTCATTTATTATTTGAACATTATTAAATTATATACATATAAACATATTTAATGATATAAATTAATAATATTAAATATATTTTCATTTGCATTACTTTTTAGAACTATTTTCACAAAATTGTCAACCATAATTTATATTATTTTACTTTATTTGACATTATTATTATTTATTATTATTATTATTATTATTATTATTATTATTATTATTTTACTTTATTAATAATCTCTGGATGAAATAAAAGGACTTATATTTCTCTTATTAATTTTATAATTTATTATTATTCCAGTCAAAGTCATATTAGCCTGAACAAAATATGGAATTTTATGAAGAGATTGATTCAATGAAAGAATAATTAAATAAGTATTATATATATATGTATATATATATATACAAATACTTTCCCATATAAATAAAATTTCCAATTTAAACTCCTAAATCAAATAACATTCTCTTTCTACCATTCACTAATTTAAATATACAAATATACACATAACCCAAAAATCAACCAAAATTCTAAATCAAACCTTTTATTTTCTTTTGCTTTCAAAGAAACATAATAAAATAACATATTCTATGTTTTCTTCTAAATTGAATAACATTGGTTTTTAATTTATAAGAAGATACAACTAAATAATAGAGATTAAATAAAACAACCATTTATCCCTACTATATAATTTATTTCCCCAAAAGTAAGAGAGTAAAGCTAATAAATGTTATTTCCACCTATTTAGTTACTTAAAACATATTTCCCTTCCTTTGAAAAAGAGGATTGGTTCTCCTCTCTCAATTATAAATAAGGATACATTTAGGGGAAGAGAGTATAAGGATGAAAGTTTCACTCGTTTTAGAGACATAAAATGTGGAGCAATTTTCTTATAAATGAAAATGACACCAGGAGCTATTATTTCAAATCTTCTATGATAAACTAGAGATGTTATCCTTTAAATTAAAACAACGTTAAACAACAAGGTCAACATGACTTCACAAGACACAAATAAACAACTTACTCGATATTCAAAGATGACCGAAATGGAGGGACACTACATAAATTAAGAGAAATATTCATCTCAAACATACAAATAAGTTAAAAAAAAGCATTCCCAATCATAACCTTTGTGTTCTTTAATCTCCATGAAGATACAAAAAACCAGAAATAAGTTAAACTTGAAATGAAAAAGGTTCATTAAGATTTTCAATGGTTATTCCTTCCAGAGGTTGCACAAAAGAAACACACTAGACAATTACCTTGTCCATAACAGAGTCAAGATGAAATAATCTATCTGGTAATAGCATAAACACAAAACTAGTGACCATTAAACCATTATTACCTTACAATAATAAGGTCTCTTTAGGACATATATGTAACATTCTTATAGATCTAGAATGTAACACAATATATTCAGTATTTAACTGAGAACACACTTTAACCTATTCTTTGAACAAGAGCCATCAATCCAAATACTTATTGCAACAAATGTGCAACAAAAGAATTATAATCCTTGATTACTTTGATTAAAAATATAATGCATAAATTGTGGAGACATTACAATATGACATGGTTCATCTAAAATTTTAGACTATTTTTTTTTCCATTAAGAAATACATTACAACCTTCAACTCTGAAATTTTAAGAAATGTTGATCCTAGAGACAACCCAGGTAAAAAATTACAATCCTCTAAACCTGGAGAACTTGGAACCCCTCAAAAGAAGAAGAGAAACTATTATAAAGAGTAGAAGAAAACTCAGATTGATTCCACAACTAACACTTGGCATACTAAGGTCCCTTTGAACTGAAACCAATAGGAATTTAGAAGATACTTCTCACTCTCCATTTTCCCTCTTCATTTGCAACTGAAGTTTGTGTGTCCTTTTCAACTTGCAAATCTTGTGTAACCTTTTTACCTATTCGTAAAAAATCATTTTTTGGTCTCATTGTTTTTTTGATGAATAGGAAGCTATCTACATTAATATAAAGATAAAGTTACATATTCAAAAAAAAAGGTGGGTGGTAAGAAGGCACACCTTGAGAGTCACATGGGAAGCACCCATAAAAGCCAAAAAATTAACCAGTCACATGGGCTGAGCCTAGAAGTCCATGATTAAAAAACAAATAAAAAGGGCCATCAAGCAGCCAAAGCAGTGCCAATAGAGCCAAGAGGGTCTCTGTCATCCAAATTCTTCCCCCATACATCAACAGGGTCAGTGACGTCAAGAGGAGGACCCCAACCATCATCAACATCTTTTTCATTCTCTTTATCTTTATCCTCACGTTGAGGCAAGATTGCAAGCACTAGATGGGAAAAGCATTTACTAGAGTCTGACCAACCAAAGCTAGAAATAGGAGTGTCATCAGAGGGCCACTCAGAACCACCATTGTCGCTCCTTGAAGCACTGCCAGAGGGCCACTCTTGGCTAGCTTGTGGTGGAGGAGAGCAGGTCTACGGAGGAGGGCGAGAATCCCACTGAAGAGGAGGATGAGAGTGGGGACATGTAAAACCACTCTACTACCAGCCTTGAGAAGGTGATCGGCCATAGGAAGAGGTGGAAAAAGTGGGCACCTAAGCAACAGTACACGGGGCATTGCCCTAGTGGTCCAACATCACTTGTAGGTGAGCAACCTCAAGTAAAACTTTGTTAGCTTGCACCTGAATCTGTAAGAGAAAATTATAATAAATAATAGATTTAGAATATAAAGAAACATTAATATCCATTTGAGAATGAACAAATATGTAAACATTTCTATATTTCTAGATATTGAAAAGGATTTCCACCTTGAAAGTGTGCCAAAGCTAGGTATACTTAGCAGGAAATATGGATGAATCTCCTAGCAGAATCATATGCCAGGAGAAAGGCTCTGGCCTAAAGGGCCGAAAGAAGTCATGAATCCAAGTCTAAAAATATTGAGCTCTAGGAAAAAACTAGAAAAGATGCTTAAAAGTCTCAGCTTGCCCACAAAAAGGGCAACAAGGATCCTGGACCCCCAAGTGAACAAGCCGAGAACCCACAAGCAAGCCTTGGAAAAGAATACACCAAGCGAAGTGGGAAAGTTTTGGCTCAACACTTGCAGACTAAGTGGCAAAAAATATTTTACGCTAGACATGAGTAGGAGATTGAAGAAGCCACCTTTGGGTCAAACTTTGAATCATAGGAAAGTGTGGTGAAAGCCACTTGTAACCTGCAAGTCGAGGCTTTTAATTCCTAAAAGGGGTGTCTGGATACCACTTCCAGTCCTTCCACCAGGGTTTGTGGTGCAGGAGCACCCATAGGTTACCATAGTTTGTCTAGCAGGTCATGTTTTGGCAATTTGTTAAGGCCAACTTATCATCTATTCATGCTCATTAAATATGGTTGTGCCTTAGTGGCATTTTTTTGATTGGGTGTTGATCATCTGATGAAGGTCATGTTGACAATTGGATAGGATTAAGGTTTTTGCACAAGTGAGGTTTTGACCTTTTAGACCTTTTAGGAGTTTCTTTTCAAATTCTTGCAATTTTTTTTGAAAATGTTGCTCAATTGGAGCTACAAGCGGCCAAGGAGAGGATAACTGAATTGGTGACCTATTTATGGGATGCCTCGGCATTGGAGTGAGGTTGAAAGCATTTGTTATGTTTTGAAGTTTTGTGAATTCAAGAAGAGCAATTGTTTTTTAGAGTGAATTTTCTGATTTTTGCATTGAAGTGTTGTTTTAATGGTTTGATCATGGCACTGTAAATTGTGTAGGATGTAGTGTAGTTGTTCTTCAAGCATTGTGTGGCATTAGTTAGTTTCCTTATTCAATTTCAAGCTTTGTTTGTAAATAGTTTTGATTTCTTATTATTGCTGGTCTGAACCAGACAGTTTTGTGAGAATGGAGTGTTAGTTCACTTTCCCACCGTACAAATTGTACAACCCTTTGGGAATAGTGAATAGACTTCATGGATGTACATATAGTAGGGTTTAGGGTCTTTGAAAGCACATGAGTTACTGTGGAAGTCTTGCCCTAGGCGAGCTAGGAAGAGTCTGGCTAGGGAAGACCTTTGTGGAGAGCACTTGATTTGCAAGGGGTGTCAATTTCTTGACAAATTACCTTTTGGAGAAGGTAGGCATGAGTCTTGCTAAGACATGGTAAAGAGGAAGAAACTTCATCAATCCATCTGGTGAGGAAAGAACTTAACAGTTTGCAGAGAAGCCATGAAAGGGCTTAAAAACCCTAGTATTGCTCATTTTCAGGTTAGGGCTTTGTACGGCCAGTTGTGACCCAAGACCCCAAAAATCCTTGAGACGTAGGCATATGAACTAGGAATCCCAAGAAAATATTGGGGAGTTCTTTGGAAAGACTTAGGTAAAACCCTGATTTCTCAGAGGAGACCTAATAGGGCTAGTAGCCTTCTAGGCCTAACAGGAGGGTTTGGTGGAAGCAACTAGGAAATGGAGCTAGGTGGACCCCTAATACACTTAGTAGGATGGATTGATGACTTTAAAAGCATCTCCACACCCCTGTAATACTAACTCAAGAATTTGGAGGATTTGTAGCCTTTAGGGTGGATTAAGGGCTAAGGCAAGTGTTGCAAGATTGCACCAAGTCTTGACTTGGTAGGAGGATCTAAGTTGATAGTTGGGTTGGCAAGGAGAAATCAGGGGACCCTAAGAAGGAAGAGGTCCTATAGGTTTCAAGTGGTGGAGTGAAACACCCTAGAGGTCTTCCAAGCAAGACCCAAAGCATGAAACAATGATTGTTTCATCCAACCTCCCTATCAGTTTGGTTCCACAAATTCCAACCTTATGAAGCATCTCTATAGGAATAGCATTCACCAGACCATCAAAGGTAGCATGGTCCTAGTTATGAAGCCTATATAGGGCACAAAATTCTTCCCACTGCATTATACACATTATGGGTCTATGAAAAACTTGTTGTGGGGTCTAGATACCCTTTTTGTGGAATTATGAGTGCCTTAAGCCAAGGTGATTTAGCCAATGACTAACTATTATTAGCAAAAAGGGGTGACCACCAAATGTTTTGTTGGTTGAGTGAAATCCCATCACGAAAACTAGAGCCAACCCAATGAAGCCATGGCTTAATTACCTCCCAGGATCTCCAAATTCTTTTAACCACAAAAGTCCCCATAATTTGGATTGGTTCCTCCATGACTATAAGGGTTTGAAACCCAATCCCCTTCTAGATGGGTCTATGTGTAGGAAATCCAGATTGGATGCAATGTATGAGAAGAATTTTATAGGCCTCATCACGAATAAGGGCACGAATTATCCATTTGACACACAAGGATATACCTTGTTGTTGAGTGGAGAGCAACCCAAGTCCTCCAGAGTCTCTAGGAAGGTAGCAGAATTCCTAGGAAACACAGTGAAACCCTTTATGGGAATCAACAGAGGTGCAAAGAAAATATCAGAGCAGTTTTTCAAGCTTGCCATAGGTAGCTTTTGATGGGGCCCAACAAGAGGAATAATAAACATGGGTAGCCGCAATAGTAATCTAGTAAGCAAGATTTTTCTCGAACCTAGAAAGAACAACTTTCCATAACTTAGACGGAGATACCTAGAAAGCAAAGGGAATGCCCAAGAACCAAAAAAATTCTCCTGGCCCAATCCACTTCCAATTATACTATTGAAACCAAGGAGGACTGGGCAAAATAGATTGTCTGTAGCACAAAGTTTTGTGTCATTGAATGACAAAGCCAAAAGCAAGACAAAAGTATTAGGGTAACCCAGGGCCACTTTAATATTCTCTTCTTCCTCTAGGAGAGTGAGGAAAGAGTCATCATAAAAATGGCTATTAACCAACTGAGTTTGAGAGTTAGGGAATGAAATACCCTTGACACGTTGTTGGGAAACCGCGTTGGCCAAGAGGTAGCCAAATCCTTTAGCCACAAGCACATACATAGAAGGGGCAAGTAGACACCCTTGTCGAATGGTGTGAAACAATCCAAAGGTAGAAGATTAACAACCATTGATGGTGATACAAGCAGAGGCATCCACAAAAAGCATATGAACAACCTAAATGAAATTAGGTCCAAAACCCAAAGCTTGAAACATAGCAAGAATAAAAGGCCATTCAATGCGGTCATAGGCTTTGGAAAAATCAATTTTAACAAAAATGGCTTTCTAATTTGAACATCGAGCCCATTCCATGCCTTCCCAAACAAAAATAATATTATCCAGAATGAACCTAGATTTTATGAACCTTGTTTGATCTGGGCACACAATCTGAGGAAAAAGATGGTAGATGTTTAGAGCCAAAGCCTTGGCAATAATTTTGTAGGAGATATTGAGAAGCGTGATAGGCCTCTAATTGCAAATGTCCTCCGGATCCCCAGATTTAGGTATGAATTTTATATTACCTTTTTTTATTAAGTTACCTAGAGAATTAGCATGAAAAGCCTCTAAGTAAACATGATGCAAATCTTACCCAACACAGTCTCAAAGGGCCTTGTAAAAATCACAAGGGAAACCATCAATCCTCAGGGATTTGTCATCAACCATAGAATGAACAACTTCCTTGAGATTATCAATTGTTAACAATTGATCACAAAAATTTCTTTGGGCTGAGGAAAACCTATTTGGCACAACAAGGTAATCCTAGAGGGCTTGTTGTTGCACAGATGTGGGTTCATGTGTATTGAAAACCTACTCATAATGACACACAAAGTCCTAAAGAATGTCAGGAAGCTCAAAGACTACTTGAATGCCATCTTTGATTTTTTGAATGCCTTGGGATGAGTGTCTGGCATGTAGTGCCAAAATAGACAATTATGTTTCCAGAGGTGTCTGGCACAATCACCAATTTTCAACCAATGTAGCCAGGCTTTGATTTGCACACCTCTGGAAACATAATTGTCTACAACTTTCTTTTTGTGCCTTAATTCCACCACCCTGACTTGCAATGATGGGGAAAAGGGGCTGGCCACCAAAGCTTTAGTAGCTGAGTGCAGGTCAGTAATGGTAGCCTCATAAGACCGCTGGTGAAATATAGCCAATTGGCACCCATAAGTACGCAAAAATATAGCCATGTGTGTGATAGAATCGTTCCACCAAGTAATCCAGCCTATATGATGAGCTGGTCTACACTCCAGATTCCACACTCTATGAATGTGGGCTAGGGTAGGCTTGTGATAGAGTAGAGGTGCATTAAAAAACAATTGAGTTTTACATGTGTGAGGCTATCGTGTCGCCCATTCTGATCCCACAAAGCTGGTTTACAATTTTTGGGAGGAACTAATTTTTGCCAAAATCACATATTTTTAGAAAATATAATGATTTAATCCTTAAAAGGTTCCATTTAAAGAATTCCAATTGAAGAGGGTTTCATCAAACTACCTTCAATTAAACTGCCTTGGATATAACCCCGCTAGTTTTAAACCATACCTATAACGGAGTCTCTTTTACACCTATCAAAATGATGATAAAAAACCACTTTTGATTTACCTTTTGGGGGATCAACTGAATTCATTTAAATTTTTTTTTTTACAAGTATGTATTCCTTATTATAAGCTTCCCAAAAAATATAATTTTAACTAAATTTAATTTTATTATGATATTTATTATTTATTTCTTGTGAATGTAGGTTTTTCATTGAAAATCAAGCTCTCTATTATGCACATGTGGAAAAATAGAAGATTATTAAAAAATAAAAATAAAATATTAGTGCACCAGATATTGAAGTCCTTGATCCAATAAAGAAAAAAAATTGATTTTCGATACATACAAAAAAAGTTGTACATTATACGGTCGCGGTATGTCTAAATTATAATTGGTTTTCATTTGAAACTTGATTAAAGAAAAAATATTCAATAAAAAAATATCTAACCAAGTGGAAGCACTAGATATTAGAGTTAAAAATCTAAATTTGAAAGAATTATAATTTTATCCTCCATGAAAAAAAAGTTATGCGTTATACGGTGAGCGTCACTTTTTAAAAATGTTGTTTTCTAAAAAAAATTAGTTTTCGAGGGAGATGGAAAAAGAAGTGCAATCTGATTCCAAAAATTTTCAAAAAAATATATTTAGAATCTATAGACAAAATGTCACAAAACTCTAGTTTTCATCATCTTCAAATTCCTCACAGTTTAGCCGCTATAGGTGCCCAAAAGTGAAGATTTAGTTAAAAAAATTTATTTCAGTGTCTAGTTTGGCCAAAAATTGTAAACCACTATTATGGGATCAGATGCGAAAAGAAATGGGGAATTGGTCGGACAGTCACATCCACTAATGGCTTAACTGATAGAGAAGAGCTATCAAAAGAGAAAAAAGATTGAGCCAAGATCATGGCACGATCAAGGCACTTAAATATTCTCTCAAAACCGGCCCTAAAATTACACCAAGTGTTCCAGAGAGAATAAGAATGGAAGTGACCAATATTGAGATCAAAAAGTCCCAATTTTTTGCGCATGTAAAACCACACATCCCGTTCGCTAGCTGCCCATATGAATGGTAGGGTGCCATCCTTGTCATACACCATTTCAACGATATTAAAATCCCCACATAATAACCAAGTAGCAACTGGCAATGAATCAATAATCTAGCACCAAAGCAAAGATCGTTCCACAACATCATTAGAAGCATAAACATTAATAATCCCAAAGGAATGATTATCAATGTTAAGAAGAATCCAGATGGGCCAATGAGTAGGATCAAACCCGTGGTCAACCACACAAGCATGCCACCGTGGGGACAAAAGGGTGACAGCTCCACCACACCCAACCTCATGCATATTGAAAAACATTTTACTGGCCGACCAAATAGAACAGAAAGCCGAAGCAAGCAAAAATCCAGAAATTTTAACCTCTTGGAGACAAAGCACTTCAATACCAGAATATTTTCGCAAAGTATCCTTAATAGAATACTTTCTATAGAGGTCTATTAGACGTTGAACATTCCATGAGAGGAAATTCATGAATGAAACTCCTCCATATTGTCAGAGCCTGATTCCTCTTCATTCAGGGAAGAGAAACGATTCTGCAAAAACTCTAGTGGAATTGACCCAATTTGAATAGGAGAGGAAAATCTCTACTTTTCTTGCACATATTCACCCTCTTCATGTGGTGGAGATGGACTGCGAGACCACCTTTGAGCTCCTGACACGAGAGGAGAAACACTCGATTGAGCAATCATAATGATAGTAGGATGAGGTATTTCCTTTGTCCTGGGCTGCACCGAAACATTAGCAACTCTAATAGGAGAGTCCATCCCCTTCCTTGAAGGGTTTGAAATGACCTTTGATGGTTCAGAGGCCTTAGAGGATGACCCAAAACTAGTTGGCTTATTTTTCCAGTTTGTAACTGCAGTCCATTTTTCATCAAGTTTAGTAGTAGAAGGCTCCGCTTGACGAGGATTTTTAGTATCTCATGGTGGAGAAAGTGTACGAGGCATTGCCAAAGGGAAGTCCTTAATCTTGTGGTTTGCTAACTGACACCTATAACACATGTTGGGAAAATTAAAATAAGGGAATTTTTGGGTATGCCGGAGAGCTCCAAGTTGAATATCAATGGATTCTTTCAAATCCTTGGAGATGTCTATTTCCACATTGACCAGTTTATGGGGCTGAGCTTGGAAAAACCTATTGGGATCAACATAAATGACCCTCCCTAGTGAGGATGCAATATGATTCAAAAAAGACACACAAGGCAAAGGAAAACTAAGGAATTCAATCCAGACTGGGACCCGCAACTTGGTGTCATCTGAGATAGAAAAATCCTAGGTCCATGCCTGGAAAACCAACAAGGATGGCATGACATACCAAGGACCGTGGGCTAAGATAGCTTGAACATGTTTGACTTCTGCAAAGTGGAATAGAAAAAAACCCTTGGTTAAATTTTAGACCATATCAAGGCAGACCTCATGAGGGACCCAGGCTTTTCTGACCCATTCTTTAAGTACACTTTCAAGGGGAGTCCTCCCAAAAAACTAACCCACAAGGGTGTGTTGCTCAAGCCATTGGCAAGCAGAATCAAAAACTGGTAAAGGAAAAATCACATCAGCTGGGGAGTCAGAATTCTTACCTCGTGAAAGACTTTCAAAAAAAATTTTTGGGGACATTTGTTCAGAGGAGGAAACATTGAGCAATGTCATTGAACTGCTAACACTAGCATGATTTGCTGGGTTAGAGTTGGTTGAAGGCATATTAAAACACAAAAAATGCAATAAATGTGGCCGTACACACAAGAAAAGAGGGGTTTCCTACGCAAAATGCAAAATATGATGCAAGAGGGGCCAAGGGTGACTGGAGAAACCACAAAACCCTAGCAGAGCTCATACACTCGATACTTCCATCACCTCTCTTGATTTGGTAAAAGCCATTTTCATTTAATCTTTGGTCTCATTTTCACTTTGCAAGTGAAAATATTAACCTTTGGGTCAAAACCCACTTACCCAATTGCCACTTTGCTTTGTAGGTAAAAAATTTACCCATTTATTGTTAACTTCACTACTGGCATTCAAAACAAGGTTTTAATAATGCGTTTTAGATTTCTAGAGGTTTCATTTTACATTACAAATAGTTTGGCATTTTGTCAAATAGTTGGTTGATATTGGCCTTCATGCATACTTTGTCCTGCATTGATCTTCTTTACTTTTATCTACATATGAAAACCCCATCTCTAAATCACCATCAACACCCATAAGCTACATTAAAAACCCACATAGACATTTGTAATAGTGCATTGGAATTTTATATCAATTACAATTGTCTCAAAGCAACTGCAAGTTATGAGAAAAAATACCTAATCATTTCTACTATTACACACTTCATTTGCATCTTACTAGTATTCCAAAATGTTCATAACAAAATTAAAATATTGCAGAGTTATTTAGAAATATTGCTTGGTTGTGATAATGAATTGCTAGCCATTTTTCACCTCATAGGAAATAAAAATTATCTAAACATAGTGGAAAATTATTCCCAAGTACTAGAAACACTGGCTCGGTCAATTCTACCAATGGTTGGGAATAAAATTGCTCAAAACAACGCTAAAATAGTTGCCATAGTGTGAGAAGCCACTATTTAAAAGTATTGGATGTGAACACCATCATTTCTACTCTTTCTTCAATGAAAATACCTTTTCAAAAGTCCTTCCATATGGCATGTTTTAATTACATCGCTGCCTAACAATACATCACATTTATGCCCCTTCTTGAACCCCATTTAAAAATGCACTGAGCAAAGATATGTGTTGAGCATTTTTGGAAAATAAAATTAGCTGCAAATGATTGAAATATTATTTAATATATCACCTCATATTACCAATTCACACGAGCTGCAAAAAATGTTGAAAAGTCAGAAAATTTTCACTTCATCATACAAAATGAATGCATCAAAACTTGAAGATGAGGAGGATCCTTCAAAGATGCGATGTGCAATGGAAGTTTAAGGCAACAACTTTAATATCTAAAAAAATTCTTTTTGAAAATTTCCAACTTTATACCCGCGAATCCAATACTTTAAAAAATGACCAATGAAAATATATCGCATTGTTTGCAAGCATCGTGATTTCATTTCAACTTCCCCATTCAAAAATGCGTTGTGGCTGGGCTGATTTAAGGGTTTTTTTTTGTTATATAAAAAACATTAATTTCATCATGATGAAAGTATGCTTTATGGGCCAATGAAATGCCCATCACATACTTTTAGTCCATCACAATTTCACATTATTTTGCTTAGCACAAAACAACACTCCCTTTGAGGTATACGATGGAATTTATTTGCATTTAATAAATCTTGAAAATATAAACTCCATTGGCCAATAGAAAATAAAAATTAAACCTCTTTTGACTCCCTTTCAAATGTTCAAATATTAATGTCTTAAAATTATTTTAATACATTATAATTTTTTTTTAAAAATAAACATTTTAAAACATTAGAAGTAGGCAAAAATTTAATTTCACTTGCTGGCCAAATGGTGAAGTTTCATTGTGCACAAATGGGATCCACTGGAGTCGATATTTTTTGCAAGAAGGTATAATTAATTAAATAAAACATGGGTTTTCAATCAGATCTTTCCCAACAATCCAAATTTTGGTACCTGCTTTGTAAATAGGCCTACCAGAGGTGTTCGCTACATCTAAAATATATTCAAATAATGCATCAATTGACCTTAGATTCTGATGAAACTAGAAGTGAAGACGTTTTAGGCCAAAATAGGAAATGGTTTGCCTGCAAAATTTTGAAATTTACAACTTTTTGAAACACTAAATCTATCCCAGTTGCAATCAGAAACATATTAAATAGCTTATTAGAACTCATCTTGAAAGCACGAAATTGAGAAGGAATACTACCATATGTAGCAAAAAAATTTCTACCACATGGATTTGAATGAATACCTCTGAGTTGATAATTTTAATTGATGAAGATGGGCTCTGAGGTAGATTTGACAAGGAGAAGAAGTAATCTATGTCACTAAACTAAAAGGGCATAGACACTTCAAATTTGCAAAATTTGAAGATGCCACTAGTGTCTCATGTTCAAGGATGCATTCCCCTTGTGGGAATGGAAAGATTCCAGATCTATGGGGAGTAGACCATGTGCCGAGTCCATTCAGTGCTAGCAACTTCTCCTTTATTTTGTATTGAAAACCATTCTTCAAACTTCACTTGGTGGCCCTAGGCTACCAAAAATGAAGTATTAGTCCTTACCTCTCTCAAATACTCTATTCTCTACTATCATCCTTGAGCCAAGTTTGAAAAAAATATCACAATCAACCCATTTACTAATACTGACATGAATGCATACCTTTATACTCTTAATTTTTCTACTACCATATGCATCCATATGAATATGAACTCTGCCATCAGATACCAATTGAAATATACAAAAATATGGAAAGAATATAAAATATTCATTGAAAATGAAGCATATTCATACATAATGTGACATTTTACCTTATCTAGCTCATTGTCATGGTCCATTAAATTCCTATCTAATTGAACTAAAAATTGAAAAAAATCATAATCCCTTTGACAGTTGGCATTACAAAATTTGGCATCATATTTGGCTTGAATATGTAGCTTGAAGTTGTCAGAAGCACTAGGCTCAATAAAAATATCATGCCCCACATATGGTATGCAATCCTATTGTGTAGTAAACAAAAAATGTTCACACATAGGTATCTCCTTCAATTGAATTTCATCACAAGAAAACTTATCTCATCTAAACAACACAACTTAGTCATATGTTATATGATCCAATGATTTGAAAACAAGATTCATCAACATCCATAATGTCATTGACTATACTTAGCTCGTATCCTTCAAAAAAAACATTAGCATCCCATTTATAAACAAAGCTTTCCATCTCAGGTTTAGAAAAAATGTCATGCACATTCTTTACATCATCACACAATCCTCCTACTACATCAACATGAATATCTAAAGTATGTTACTTATGAGGAAGACTATAAGCTACACAACTAGAAAATGTTGGTGTGAATAAATGTCTTGTACCTAATTAATTCATTCACTAGGTAATTAGGGGAAATATTCATAGGTTAAGTTTACTTAGGATATAATATTCTTCTAGAAGTCTTATCTACAATTTATCTTTTTTTTGCATCATTTCCTAGGTAGTTAGTTATTTGTCACATTTTAAAGGATTAAGACACATGCCTCAATCTTGTTGCATTTCACTCCTCACCTTTCTGATATAAGGAAGGCATCATATGTACTTTCCATATTTAGTTTGGAATTCTTGCATATTTAATGATAACATGATATTTCTACCATTTTTCTCTTGTGGAAGTTATTTTATCTTGTAGGTGATCTTGTAGGTGATCTTTGGGTGTTTGAGGAGTTCACCATAAACTCCTACATGGTATCAAAGCTTTAGTGCTGCAAAATTCTTCCTAGATCTTAGGGACCAATCTTGGCTTGAAATTTTTGTTGGGTGCAAGTTGGGGTCTTGAGAGACTCACCATTGAATCCAATGCATCATATGTACTTTTCCATATTTAGTTTGGCATTCTTGCATCTTTAATGATAGCATGATATTTATACAATTTTTTTTTCTTGTGGAAGTTATTTTATCTTGCAGGTGATATCGGGGTGTTTGAGGAGTTCACCATAAACTCCTACAAAAATAATGTCCTCATATGCATCCATGTGATTAACACAAGCACTTTCTTCAAGTGCAAACTCATCATAAAAAATTTCATCAACTGTACCAACATTTATCTCTATGTTTTCACTGTCATGTACACCTACATCTATGCTATCCTCATGCAAGCATTCAGTGATAACTTCAAAATCAGAAAAATGAATGGAAGAAGGTGAAATATCAAACAAGAAAGGAATTCCTTATTCACCACTCACATTAGCAACAAATGCATGCTCTAGACAATCAACTACATGAGTTGATTGATCCAATAAATCTCTTGCACAAATACCTTTTTCTTTGTTCGTATTGTTGCAATAATCAACAAGGTCATATTCCTCACCATCAAACTAAAAATCATCATTTTTTTCTTCATTGCAACTTCTCATGGATGATCTTTCTAACTGAAAGTCATTGAACACTCTATCATTTAAATATGATGTACTACCAATCTCAAAAGTATTCCACACATCAACAAACTCCTTCGTCTCAGTATCCTGAAGGCTTACAACAATACTACCATCATCTCTTGTAAGATCAACATGACCAAGTATACCATAGAAATACTGATTACATATCTCTTCTTCAAAAAGTATGTTCAATTCATATACCTCAACATGCTTGTGTCCAAGAAAACTTGGAGTCCCATTGTTCTTCACAAGCTCATCTTCAATGCTAGAAAAGAGGATATTCAACTCACCTTGGTTTTCAGTATATAACATTTCCATACAAGGTTTAGAGGGTTATACTATCAACACCATTTAAATTGAGATGATCATTCAAAGAGTTGTCAACACTATCATAGATTTTGACAACATCATCACAAGTTTTTGAGAATTCAAAAATATTGTCATCATCTTTATTGAAAAAAAAATCGCTTAGGGAGATCAATTCTACCTCTTCTTCTTGAAAGGATTCATAATAATTAGGGATGCCAAAAAAATTATAATCACCTTGACCATCTGAATAGGAATGCTTTTCACCTGACCTAAAGGATTCATTGTGACATACTTTCTCCTCATCAATGAATGAGCATGTTTTTTTAATATCATTCACAGTATTGGAACCTTCACCTAATATAGAGAATTAACAATCTATTTATGCATTTTCAAAGCAAGTAGAAGGGGTGTCTTCACATATTTCATGCATTCCTCATGTCTTACATTATAACTACTACAACCATATTCTTTGTCTGCATATATTTTCTCTATAGGTTTCTCAAAAACAAAATCCTCACCACAAGATGCATTATTAGTGTCTTATTCTATACCATCCAGACTTATTTGATCATTTCTAGAAAAATTTCCATTACATAAGCTAGTTAGTTAATTTCTTCCAAACTACTCTATCATTTATTCAATCATTGCAAGCTATTGATATATACACTCAAGGTTAGGGGGCTTGAATTTAGCTACTCATGTTTCAAGTATGAAGGTGTTATCATTGATTTCAATAGGATGTCTATTGGTTGGTGTTGTCATTAATGTCAACTATGTGTTGAGGAAGTTTTTTGCATGATGAAGATGTTGAGGATATTGAGAAAATTGTGAGAAAGAGGAAAACAAGTTGTTGTGGGTTGTGCATGTGTAGTTGAGATATTGAGGAAGTGTTTGAGTACATGGAGCTATCTTTATGTTGCTATTTCTAGAGATGAGTTGGAATAGTGTAATGAGTTGAGATGATGTCTCTGGTACTTGGTTTCCAAGTTCTTTTAAGAAAATTTAATAAACAACAAAAGAAGTGTTGTGAAAGTGTTCAAAATGTGCTCTGGTATTGCGCTCCACATTTCTTCTATGTTGATGCTATGCCTGTGTGGATCTGTTATGTTGTTCAGGGTTATTAGAGGTTGCTATATTTAGAATTTGGGTTTCTAGAACATTGTATAGAGTGAGATATTTTCACTAGTGTGTGAACCAATTTTTTAGTGACATTTTTTGTGGCTTGGGAGAAATGTATTTTCTCCACATTTCTCCATAGTTTTGATTCAAGTTGTATGGATTTGGGAAGTTGCTTATAATTCTTGTATCCTTTATAATTTAAGGTTTCACTTGATTTGGTATAGTACAATGTGTGTTTCATACGTTAGTGTGCGAATAAGCTTTACTAGTTGTTCTAAGTTTAAGAAAGTTTAGATGAAGTTTTTGATGAATCTCAAGTATTTCAAAGATTATTCTAGATCACGTCCAAGTGAATTTTGTTGTATAAAATTTTTAGATTGATTTAAGGAAGTGTGTAATTAATGTTTTATGGTGTTTACACTAGTGTTGGCTGACCTTGTGTTAGCACTATATGCAAAGTTTTGAAAGCATGTTAAGATGTGTTGGGATCTATTTTGGTCATAATTAAGGATTTATAATTGTCTCCTTCATTCCTATCCACCACAAGAATGTTTAGGTGTTGACCTAGTTTGAATTTACAAGTGTAACAGAAAGTTTCCAACCTTAGAAAAGGTTTTCAAGGTTGAGGTTGATACAAATAAGTGTGATTTTGATGTGACATGTAAGAGATAAGGAAGACATATGCAAGATCATTGTGAGTGATGTGAGTGATGCAAATTTGAGCAAAGCAGTGTGAATTTCAAGTGTTTGGATTCCTAAAAGTAGTGAGTTGAGGGTTTTTGAAATCTTTCAAACAAGGTTGTAAAAGTGTTGGAGCATTTGTGATGGATTCCTTGTTGCATTGATAATTTTTTCTTTGTGTAACATTTCTCTTCTATCTTCTTGTGCTCTTTTTGTGGCAGTGAACCCTAGTTGTGAGCCTTTCTGGATAGTGTGTCCTATTTTGGTAGTGAGCCCTTGTATTGGTTTCAAAAATACTTATATTGTGAGCTAATCCTCACCATAGTTTTTCTCTTATTGAGTTTTCCATGTAAATTTGGTGTTCTCTTGTGCAAGGTGTTGTTATTTCATTTTCTATTATCTGCATTTCATGTTTAATCACTTTAATAGAATAAGGGTTTAATGAATATATGTGAATCTAATTATTATTGAGGGTTTTGATGTTTTAATTTTCTACAAACAATTCACACCCCCTCTCACTTGTACTGTTCATTTAACAACTCTGACTTGGCTCAATTCTTTAGTAGAAAAAATCAATACATAGTGATTCATTAGGTCTATTTAATAATGGTACGTCAAAAATAATTTTTCATGAATCTATCATGAAAATAATAGGAGGATTCACCCTCATATTTTTATATCATAATATGCATCAATAGGTAGCATGGATTCTACTTTTCTTTCAGACTATTCTTCAAACCCTTCTTGGATATGTAGATGTATATTCTCAAGCAAGTATACATTGTCTATTGATATTCCTTCAGACTGATAAATGAAAAGTAGTATAAGCTCTCACCATGAACATATGGAATGCAATGGTAGAAATTTTAATGATAACATCCTCTTCTTCTATTTGACAGTCTTCTATCAAATTAATGAAATCCTATAAATGTTGTGATGTTGATTCTCTGATATCCCCTCTAAACTTAGGTAGGAATTCATTTCTTTTTCTTGGGATAGAGTGTGGATAACCTTGGATTCTACTAAAATCTAGAGGGTTATATCTCTCATTAGAGAATTTATTTCTTTGTGGATATGACTGCTATTCTATCATGACATTATGGTTTGTAGAGGGAAAACTAAAATATTTATACATATTTGAAAATGAAAATTTATTCCCTCTACAAATATTTAATTCTAAACATCCCTTTATCACTTTCTTGTAGTGCTCCACTTTCACTTAATAGGGAACTAATTGTACCTTCAAAATTTACAAACATGGTTCTCATACATAAAATTATTCCTTATGAAAACCAAAACATACAAATACTTGGATATGTTGCATCTGCTATAAATTTTCTTTCTTGACTTGAAATATTTGTAGATATGAAACATTCTTCACATCTTCATTAGGTTATTTTGAAAAATTCACCACCTCTCTATTGGCATAATGTTATCATTGATTTCAAAAATTGGATATCTGAGTGGCATCTTGTGAGGGAGAGTGTTGGCATGAAGGCATGGAGAGAAAAGGATTAGATTCTAGATGGAAGGTAATTATGTTTTGCAATTATTTTAAAGTTACTTAGAATGTTGTAAAGTTGTTATGAAATGTTACCATGACACTATATGAGTTGCTTCCAATCATCATAAGATAAAACAATATGCATATTTGATATGGGTTTATTGAGAGCTTCTCAAAGGTGCAATTTATAGACTCAGATGGTGAAGTTTGAGCTCAAAATTGGTTGATGTTTTCTCTCAGAAAGAATTAGGGTTTGAAAGATAAAACCTAGGTCTTATGGTTATGGAGATGAATAGAGCTTATAATTTGAAGTTGACTACGTATCGACCATTGCAGGTTGCTTATGTTGTAAATTAAGCCACTGTAGTCATTTATATAATCAACCCCCTTTCCTAGTAATTAATGGATTGTCAGATATTTAATAACTTTAATATTTCCTAAGTTATGCAATAAATATTTTCTCTTCGCTTGATCAATGGCCTCCCCACTATCCTGCTAAGTTGTGGTGGGTCCCTATCTATCATAGTGGTATAGTGGGATTGCGACATATGTCTGGTGGAACCATATAAAGTATGAAGAGATGGAAGTGGATGATGATGCATGAAGACAGGTGGTGATGAATGATTGCATGATATTTCAATTCACATCGGTGTTGTGAATTGCACTTTGTTGTCGAAGATAACACATGGTGTTAGCCCGCCTGCCCATTGAGAAATAATGGGCCCATGTCTTTGGATCACATGATAGCAAGCTTGTGACGCATGTCTAGGTGGGACCCTACGCTATGCATGGTGTATTTGATGGAGATCAACAATGATTATTAAATGGATCTTTAATATAATGGTCACGTTTTAAAATTGAGCAAGAAATGAGGATTGACGGATCATGGTGTGAAGTTTGTAGATCGATAACCCAAATTGAAAGACAGATTATTAATGGCTATGTCTGCGTGAACAAGGGTTTTTTTGTGATGGCGACACCAAAAAGAATTTAATTGGTCCAATTGCACCAGTGACCAATATAATAAAATATTTTATCTATAAAATGATGACATAGACAATGAAAATGATCAGAATCAAAATCATATCACATAATCAAGGGGATGTATTTAATGTATATCATATTTTAGGGTTTTACAAGTTTCCATACATAGAATATTATTTGAACTTGTACATCATGAGGTATGTATGTGGCTTGAAAATGAGGAAGCTTTCTCAAGAAGATACCAATAAAACCCTAGCAAAAGATATGAACTGTGTGTGCAAATATCGAGGTGATTGAGGTAGAATAGTGTGAGATATGCAAAAGTGGAAATCCAACTATGAGATGAGGAGTTGAAATAGAGTGAATACTATAAGTAGTGGATATTTCTGAAAGTATTATGAGATGTTGAGGAAAATAGATAATGCACAAAAAAGATAAGGGTGCAACAGTGTTGAGTAGTGTATCTATGAGCTCTTAAGGCAGATAGAGAATGCAATAAAAAGAAAAAGAGATAGTTGTAGAGTGTGTGCATGGTCCTTTGAGGAAAAAAGAGAATGTACTAATAGATAAAATAAGGTGTTGAGTAGAGCAGAGGAGGTGTAGAGTAGAGAACTGAGTTGCAATGACTATAATAGGAAATTGATTAGTTACAAATTGCATTACAACATTGAACTATGTTTAGTAGAAAAAAATGTAATAAATTGTATTATAAATCTGATTGGTGGGTGCCATCAGATATCTAGGTAGGTGCTCAAAGTAGGGAGTTGGTGCTTCCTTGGAGTATGTGCTCCAAAAATAGGGGATTGGTGTCTCCTTAGGGTTGGTGCCCTTAAACCTTGTAACAAAATATTTGATTGTGAAGCTAGATTAGGAAAATAGGTCGTAGCAGCATCTCTCACCATGCTTTTTTCCATCTTGGGTTTTCCATGTATATCTTGTGTCATGTGCTATTATGTGTGCATGTTTATCTCTCTGCTTATGTTGTTTTAATCTACATAAAAAGGGTTTAAAATGAATCAATTTACTAAGTATTTTTAGGGCTAAATTTTAAGTAATCTACTGATTCACACCCCTCTCATTAGATTTTTGTGTTCCAACACTCTCTTCATAGAGGACCGAATGTCAAATAGTATGAAGCACTTTGAAATATTAATTTCATTCTATGTCCTCTCCAACAATAGAGTCACACATAAATTCTTTTAAATCTACTACAACAAAACCTCTTCCAGGTCTAAAACTTCAATATCTGAACTAGATGTTTAGATTGATCAAATTCTTTGACTCTTTCCAAATGGATACTCCTATGATCTCCCCAGTAGAGTCACCATTTTTTTGGTGATTTTTCTTGCAACCCCAAATCTCAAGGAAAATCGCAATGCCTAAACAAAGGGATCAATAGGTTAAGACAAAGATCTTGCACTATAATCACATCTGGGACAAGAAGGGCGAACAATCAAGGCTATAACTAGCCTTCTACACTTTGAGATCCATAAGACTTAGGAGGTTATTGCTATTTAAATATCCGCTCATATGATAAGACTTGCATTAAATAACACATTACAATTTTTTAACATGTGGATAGTTCTCAAATGAATGTGTAAAGGGTTTTATACATTTGATTACATTTAGGCATGATCCTTTTGTACCTTGAATCAATACTAAGAGTAGATAAATTAAGAGAAATCTTCATCTCAAACACACAAAGAAGTTGCAACATAAACATTCCCAATCATAACGAGTTGTGTTCTTCAATCTCTATGAAGATACAGAAAACCAAAGAGAAATTAAACTTGAAATGAAAAAAGTTCATTAAGTTTTTTAGTGGTGTTTCCATCTAGGGTTTGCACAAAAAAAAAACACTAGACCAGTGCCTTGTCCATAACAGAGTCAAGATGAAATAACCTATCTAGTAATAGCCTGAACACAAAACCAATGACCATTAAACCATTACTAACTTACAATAATGAGGTCTCTTTAGGACATATCTGTAACATTCTTATAGATCCTCAATGCAACACAATATATTCAACATTTAACTGAGAGCACACTTTAACCTATTCTTTGAATAAGAGTGATCAATCCAAATACTTATTAGAACAAATGTGCAATAAAAACCATTATAATCCTTGATTACTTTGATTAAAATTATAGTGCATACATTCTAGAGACACTACAGTATGAAATGGTTCATTCAAAATTATAGACTGATTTGATTTCCATTAAGAAATACATTATAGCCTTCAATTATGGAATTTTAAGAAATCTTGATCCTAGAGACAACCCTATAAAAAATTACAATCCCCTAAACTTGGGGAACCTGGAACCCCTAAAAGAATAAGAGGAAATAATATAAAGAGGAGAAGAAAAGTTTGATTGATTTCACAGTTGAGGCTTAGCACACTGAGCTCCTTTTGATTTACAATCAACAAACATTTAGAAGATGCTCCTACCTCATTTTCACTTTATAGGTGAAAATATTAACCTTTGAGTCAAAACCCACTTATCGAGTTGCCACTGTGCTCTATAGGTAAGAAATTTACCCATATACTGTTAACTTCACTAGTGGCATTCAAAACAAGGTTTTAATAATGCATTTTAGATTTTTTGAGGTTTCATTTCACATTGCAAATAGCTTGACATTTTGTTAAATAGTTGGTTGGCATCCACCTTCCTGCATACTTTGGCTTGCAACGACCTTGTTCACTTTTATCTACACATGAAAACCCCATCTATAAATCACCATCAACACCCATGAGCTACATTAAAAAATGACAGACATTTTTAATAGTGCATTGACATTTTATATCAATTAGAAATGGAGTCTCAAAGCATTTGCAAGTTATGAGAAATGTAATACCCCTCATGTTGTTTGGACTTGATACTTCTGTGGTTTTGATTGATGCTTTGTGACTGTGATTGTTATTACTTATTGTTTGGTGTGTGTGGATGCATAGTTTGGTTGACTGCTACAATTGACATTATTATTATGATTTATGATACTTTATGTGGTGTTTAGATTATTTGATTATGCAATTGTTTTTCCCTAGTATTATATATGTCGATGTTATGATTCTACGATGATGTTAATTGGATTCAGTATTATATTATGATGCAGTAGATAAATAATCATGTTATCATATGATCAGTTAGTTTAGAAATGTTATTTCATCATTGATATTGTAAGTGTTAGAATAGATGTGGTGAGAGGACAGTGTAGCAACACTCGTTTACGAGTGCCTTGCTATGTTGTAATTCTTTCTCATGATATCATGTTTTCAATTATATATACATGTGTTACTTGATGTTTATTTGGATGCAGGATTTGCAGGAATAAAGTCTCGATTCCACCTGCTTCAGCAGGACAGGGTGAGCATTAAATTATCCCAATGGGTAAAATGTTGAAAAAGGGAGTTGATTTGGAAGTATCCCCGTCCCAAGTCCGTCGTCCTGTTATGAGTTGTTGTGTCATGACTGAAGTTTTTTCCTTGTTGTTGTGTTGTTGAGTATTCATTTTATTTTTGGTTCATATTTATTTAATTAATCTTATTTTATAAGATTAATTAAAGTTGTTTTGTTGTTTTAATTAATTGTATATTAGTAAAATGTTAAATTTAAATATTTGGTAAATTAAAAAAGTTATTTAATTAATTAAGAATGTAAGAAATTAATTTAAATGAATATTGATGAAGATAAGTAAATATTATCTTTTTATTAATATTAAATTAGAAAATCGTGTGTGGATAATATCTTGATAATATAATTAAATTTTAATTAAAATTGTTGATAAGTATGTGCTTTTAAAAGTTGGAAAAAGGACCAATGGGTGAGGAGGATTTTTGAGGAAAAAACTAAAGAGCTTTATTAATTTTTATTTTATTATTATTTTGAGAGAATTTTTGTAACACCCCTCCATTTGTGCTTTGTTGATCAGACAATATTTTTCTATGTTATGCCTTGTTTTTGTTAACACTTAAATTAAGATGCTCGGTTGTTAATTGATTGTTAACGGTTAAGCGATGTTAATGTTATATTTTGATGTGATGGTATTTTATTCAGATGTTATCATTAAGGCATGCTTTGGATTAGCTTAGCAGATATTTGAAATTAAGATGCTTTTATGCTTTTGATTATATCTTTGATGTTAGATTTGTTAGTTAGTAATACTA
>VDFB02270651.1:214068210-214265710 GCA_007258455.2 Sequoia sempervirens | reverse complement strand
AAATTATATGGATTATAATTAGGAGAAAAATTGATTATATTTAATGTGTAAAGAAAAGAGTTATTTTATTACGATGTTATTATAATGGGTAGAATGTTATTTAAAAGTTCTTATATTCTATTGCCTTAAATGGTGAATAGGGAATGATGATTGCTTTCTATACTGCAAGGAATAGATAAGGTTCATGAAAAATTATAATGCCTAGAATGTATATGTATAGTTAAAAGATTTAGTGTATGATGTATTTATGTACTTTGGTTCCTATTCATGAGAAAGATTGTTATGTCAAAAGACATCTTTAGTTATTTAAAGAACATGTATTTTATGATTGTTGATTTAAGCGAATTCTTGTTGGTATTGTATGGGCAATATTGTTATGATTGTAAATTATGAGTGTACTTTGGTAGTACTGAGTTTGCTTCCAGAGGCTAGGTAACTCTTTGATTAAGTTGTTCCTTTTGGAAGTGATTTGTTTTTTTGTAAGTCTTCCAGATGGGGTTTCATTTATTTATGCGGGTTGTCGTTATGTAGTCAATCATAGTATTGCCTTGGGTAGGGCGTTGGTTGTATCATGAGGTTTTACCTAGTTTTCACGAATGGGGATAGTTTGTGCCTCCTTGTATTATGAGTGGGTTATGTGGTTTGTGCCTCCTTTGGAAGGAGTGGAGTATGTCTTTTGTTGCCTCCTATGTTGGAGTGGATTTTCATTATATGTTCCTCCTAGAGTTGGAGTGATCGTTTATCTTATTGTATGCCTTTTGGCATCCTTGGTGATTGGTTTCGGGTTGGTTTGTTGTCAAGTAGAAGAGTGGCTTTTGTTAGGGGCCAGAGCCCAAAGAGGTAAACTGGGAAACCTTCAGAAGTGGTTTAATCAAGTGATAACTAAATTAATGTACTTAGAAGTTAGGTATTTTTTCACACTAATTAAGATAATTGAGCCTCGCTCATGGACGCAAGGGCTTGTATACACTTGGGATGAGTCGGGAAGGCCTGGAATGGCAAGATCATCTATCTTGTCCTTACAAGAGGTATTTGATTCCACATGAGTGAGTATGGGTGTCAAGATTCGGTAGAGGCCACCAGGACAACCCATAGTGGGGGCTGGAGCCTAGGAAGATTCCCAGAGGAGATCCCATGATGAGCTATGTGATGACACTCTTCTTACGACAACAGTTAGTAATTGGTTTATGTGTATGGTCTTCTTATCATACTCGATCCGTTTTATTTCTGGAAGCAATGTTACCTATGTCAGTGATGTTGGAGTTGTACTTGTGTTATCCTTATGGATGTTTGGTTCTCGTGTTGGTTGTGTCAGTGTGAGTTAGCCTGTGTCTAGGAGTGATTGGTCTTGTCTAGAATTCCTTGTTACTATCTCCTAGCACGGGGGTGAGCCTTTGGGTATCACATGGTTGGGTGGAACGTGCACCTTTTTCCGTTGGGTCAGCTTTTTTTTCATGTGGACGAGATTTCCAGTTGGAGAGCTCGTGGTATCCAGTACCTTCATGCTTTATTCCTTCTGTTATTATTGTAATTTATTACCCCTCTTTGTATCGAGGTGGAAGATGTAAATTGTAACCTTGTGTTTTGGGATTACCTCATTCGGGGAATGAGTTTTGTAATCATATTGTAAATTATATTATTGGAATCATGTGGCATCTCTTATGCCTTTGTTGTAATTTAAACATGTATGGAATGTATGAGCTCTTAAATATGTAAGTAATTAATGTTATGTTTTTAAGTCATGTTTCTTGATTGGGTTTTAAGTAATCTCAGTCTTGTAACCTTAGAGGTTGTTGGCAATGGATAGTGATCTTGCATGTTATTTTGCACTTCAAAAAAAAAAAGTACGTTTGAGTAGTAAATTGCAACTTCCTCTAGGGTTGTGTGGCAAGGCATTACAGTTTTTCACACACAGAGGATTTTTCTGTTGTTTTGGTCGGTAAAAAGAAAAGGAAAAGAAAAATAGTTTTTTGTGTTTTCTAGGTAAAATAATTGTGGTTGAAAAAAAGATAGATTCAGAAGAGAGCTAAATATAGGAATTTGAGAAGCTACAGAGGGGTTCCACGTTTGAAAGAAGATTACTGTGTTGGATTCTTCATCAGACGAAGGACTCCAGGTTCTTTTAAATTATTATTTCTTTTAGTTTATTGTTCTGTAAACAAACCTTCGTTGATGTGTTTCGTTTGAAAATTAATTACTCCATGTTTGTGAGAGAGGATTCTGTAGTTGGAAATTGGTTGCTATAGACTTTTGAAATTGTCTGTTGAAAACTATAGTAAAATCCTTCGAAATTTTTTCAGTAAAATTTGTTTGTGAAAATTACTGGTTGGAAAGAAAATCAATTTGTTATTATGTTGAAATTACCTTGAAAATAAAATTCTTTTTGTTATTGTGTGAATTTGTATGCCCAGATCTATAGTGGGTCTATTAGGAAAACAATTTATTCATATGATTTGTGTTGAACTTTTGTATATATATATATATATTCGATTCTTTTAAATATATATATATAAAAATAAAATTATACATATTTCAAAATTTGAAATTTATGTATTGAATTAAACTATGCATTGTAATTGTGTTTATTTTGAAATTATTTCATATTTTGTTCCGAACAAAATACATGAGAAAAGAATAATATTATAAAAAAATTTATTTAAAATTAAATATTAAAAAAAAAATTAATTGGGGGTGGGAATGGTCGACCGAAGCCATAGCATCCCCACGCCCCGTGGTCTGCCGCGCAGTACCACGACATAGCAGCCTTCCGGTAAGCACTAAACAGGGAGTCTCTGGGGAATTTTTATTAAAAGTTTTATTTATTTATTTATTGAAAATTTAATTTAATTTAATTCATTTTTTTAAGTTTGTTTTTAATTCAAAATTTTAAGTATATATATATATATATATAGATATATATATATGTATGTGTATATATATATTAATGTTAATTTAAATATTAATATTAATATATGTATATATATGTGTGAATATATATATATTTATATATTACATATATATAGATAAATGTTGTGAATTCATAGCAAGTTAAATTATTTTGTTATTCAAGATCTAAATGTATGTTTTGATATATTTATGTTATATGAAAATAAAAGTGGGATTTTTGTATGTTGTGTTATGGGGAAAATTATATAAATTTTGTGATGTTATTGTGTCTTTGTGCTAATCTGAAATAAATTATGTATTTTAAATAAAATGGAGTTTTCTAGAGTAATTGATTTATTTAATTGTTAGAGTTATTATGTGTTGGAAATGTGTAATATAGCGTTGATTAAATGTAATTGTTATTTTTGAGATTATTCGTTAAGTCTATTATGGTATTCTCTTCATTGTTTTATTTGTGTCATATGGGAAAACCCTAGATTTATTTTATCTTTTGTAGGAGCTTAAGTTATTGTTTAGGAACTTCCAAAGGTGGGGATACTGTGATTATATTTGATCTTGTAATTTGATGATTGTCCTTATATTTTGGTTTTGATGGTGATGATAGTGTACAATTGGATCGTACCGTTTGTGAATGTTATACATATGATTTTGGGTGAGATGGTTATGCCTTGTAGAGGAGCAATGTGATTGGTTCAGTATTTCTTGTGGTACAATCCTGTTGTGTTGAGTATTTATGTGCTTGAGTGTCTAGAGAGAGTGGC
The DNA here is from genome assembly GCA_007258455.2 of Sequoia sempervirens. Lineage (NCBI taxonomy): Eukaryota > Viridiplantae > Streptophyta > Pinopsida > Cupressales > Cupressaceae > Sequoia > Sequoia sempervirens. Next base: position 214,262,042 of record VDFB02270651.1, on the reverse strand, counting down.
TCTAGTGGGGGTCGGCGCACAAAGGGGCTGTCAGGGTAACCCACCTAGAGTTAGAGTAATCAGTGATAACCTAAGCAATTAATCGTGGGTGGGGTATAAACATTAACAAGATAATTGTGATGCCTTGTCTGCCTGTTAGTGCTATCACAGACTAAAGGGGACCGAGAAGGCCGTGGTTGGCAAGATCATTGCCTTGTCTTCACAAAAGGATAACGATTCCGCATGAGTAACCCTATGGAGCGACGCCTTGAGATAGGCTATCAAAAGAACCATAGATAGAGGCGGCACCTCGAACTAGGTTGTCTAGATAATCCATGTTAAGCCATGTGATGACACTCTTCTCTAACATTCCATTTGTGTTATTTTATTGAGGTCCTTTGGAAGTGGTTTATTGTTTTGTCTTTTGGTGATTTGTCACTGGATAGTTTTGGAAGTTGTCTTTGATAATATGTCTTGAGTTTTATTGATGATGTGTTCGTGACTTGTTGTAATAGTTGGAGAGTGATTTATTGTTATTTGTCGAAGTGATCTACTGTTATGTCTGTTGGTGAATGATTGTCATTTAGTCTTGATGTTATGTTATCTTGTATGGAGTTAGTCTTATGTTCTGTTGATGTGCTTGGTCAGGGATCCTTCCTTGTCTACTCCTAGCATAGGGGTGGTTGGGTGTAACATGCTTCGCACCTTGTTGGGTTCCCTTTTGGATGCAGTTGTATCTTTTATTGCAGGGTTTTTGGTGAATGCAGTTGATTCAGTGTTCTGTGTACCATATGTATGTTTATACCTCAGATGTAATGTATTCATTGATGTATCATCTCCCATATGTGTTGGGATGATGTAATCTGTATATGTGGTTATTGAGATGTATTTTCAGACAAGTTGTATTGTACTATCATATGGATGTAATGTATATTCAGGCCATGTATTTATTCAGGAACGATCATTTGTAATAGCTGTTTATGTTGCGTTATATCTGTCGAAATATGTAACACTTTATATCTTTATAATTTCATTTATTGTCATATGTACATATGGTATTAATATGGTTATTGTTAATGGATATTTTAAATGATGATATGAGAATGAATGGATTTATGTAATTGTTTAATTATTTGTCATGCCCATATATATATATTTTTTTAACAATGAAAAATAGCAACCTTTCATGAGCACGGTACATACAATGCACATTAGGTGATGTTAACTTGTGCAATTTTGTCTCTAACACACTGCTCGAGAGTGGGGTGAGAAAAAGAATGGTTTTGAGCTAACTCCAAACATAGGGTTTACAAGACTCTTAACTACTTGTCAAAAGTTGATGCTCACTTTTGTGTGAAAGTTAATGTCCTTGTTGGACCCCCAAGGAATGGATTCTCATGTGGGAGAATCATATAAATATTATCAACTTGATTTACTATTAATTGTAAGGTTTAGTTGATGAAGCCATATTTTACTTGCTAACCCTACCCTTCTTGTGACACGGTGACCATATATAAGAAATCCACCTTCAACATATCATTTTGAAAATAGAAAAATGAGAATGAATAGAATGCTTATAATTTACATTAACTATTAAATTAATTAATTAATTAATTGAATTATATATTAATTATCAATAATTTAATTATTTATCCACTATATATATATATATATTCTAATTCATTCAAAATTAAATTTAAATAATTTTACAAGAAATTTAAATGGATAAAAATAATAATAACTAAAAGTAGCCTCCCCTCTTTTTAAAAGTACTTTTTAAACCTGTCACTACCCTTCTATATTTACATTTTATTATTTTTCCAATGAAGGAAGAAGGATACTAAACAAAGAGAAACTACCCCTTTTAAGAGTTCCCTAGTAACACGTGGGCCCCTTTGTTTTCCCCTTACATATTTTCATATATAAAATTAAAATGATCTTCTCCTAAAGATGTGGGAACATTCATATTTAAACTTTATTACTTTTCTTTTTTTAATAAAAAAAAAGTCCATCCCTTCACAGTAAAGTGGGGAAACATTCCCTTTTAAATGGAATCATATTTAAAAATAGCTCCTTGAGAAAATCGTGGCGTCCCACATGGAGAAAGATTTACCTTCCAAGCACTAAATTTATCTATTTGACTTTTCTTTTCTAATACGGTTGGGGGCTAAGTGGTGGGATGCATTCCCACAAAAGATAATCATACGATTAAAATTTTATTCAATGACATTCGCTGATTTTAGGGACAACCCTAATCACTTCTACGCTACTATTTTAACATTTCTTCGGTCTCAAAACTTTTTTTTTTTTTTTTGTTTTCAGATCTGCACATTTTACATTTCATATTATTTTGTTGATGAATTATACCAAAGTTAAATGTATTATAAATAATGATGTTTCTTTATACATAAGAAAGATAATACAATTAACAAAGTTGATGCCTTTTTGCTGTGAGGTGGGTATTGAGTCCCCAGTTTTATTAACAGTAAATCCCAGACTATCCTGCTCATTATTTTATTTTATCTTATTTTTCTGTGCTTCCTCTATCCAACACTAAACAACATTGTTGCTAATCAAATTACTATTTCTGGGCAGTTATATTTACGTTTAATTGACATTATTTTCACTAAACTAAGTAAATAATTTGTTACCAGTGAATTTAATTCCTCCAATGCTATTGAATTTCAGATTGACCATGGTATTATCATTATCAATAAAATAAGTGATATATTGATATTAGATATCATAGTAATACTAACCAATGTTTGTAATTCCACCTGAGTAAAATTAAAGCATTAGCAAACAGATAAGAATATTAATATTGCCTTGACATACTGTTAATTTTCTTTACTACGCATAGAGACCGGGAGGTTGATTGTACAACAAAATACAAGAAGGAATGTCCTTAATGCACCTGTTGTGTATTGGTAGTGCAACAAGTAAATGCAAAGAAGCATCAGCCTATCAGAGCTATTTGATTTATGATTGAGCTAAGATATTTCTGTGCAACTGTCACATTCATTAATAAAGTGAGGGGTGGGGGGCGCATACTAGGAGTACTACTTTTGCAGGCTTAAATATTATATGATTTATGAGGCAGGGAAGTGCAGAACAGACTATCCCATCACCCTCTTTTCCACACTTTCCTTAACTACTAACTACTGGTCCATTGTCTACATTCAACCATCGACTCATATTTATTATGTCTTGTCAAAGCCCCCTTAGCTATTATAGCAGTTTCCAGAGCATTAGAGACAAGTGGTTCAGATTTGATGGTCATTTAGCAGTCACATGATCGGTGTAAATGTAGGAATCTACAGTTTGATGGCTCAAGAGTATGTCTGTCGGACTTGACATTGCTCCTGCAACTACCCAATTGATAATAATTATCTATCAGAGGAAGAGACTGAAAATAGTGTTGGCCCCTCTATGGGATTGAATAGCAATACAAATAAAAGTTTTCTGATAGAGCAACCAACATCGAGGGAGGCAACTATTAACCTAATGTTTACAATGCTGAAAGGTGATGTGAAAGCGTTAAATTCCTCATGAAAGTTGTGTGGATTTTATAATATTCAATACTCTAACCCAATCGCTAAAATTTTCTTGGTTAAATTCTTGTTTGACTTGAGCTATTTGTTGGATGATATATTATTTTTCTGTTTATTGGAAGAGCTCCTGGCGAAAAGCTACGGAAGGGGGCATTTTCTGGAAATGTTGTGATCACATATAATGCCCAAGGCTCCTTCTCCATTTTCTTTATTTTCTCTATTATTTGTTTTATTCATTCGCTATTTTCTCTATCTCCTAAAGAACTCGGTAGCAAGGAATGAATAGAATATAGCATATTTTTGAGTTACTAATGGCCATGCCTGATAGTGTAGTGGTTGATAACTTCTTCCCCCTTTTGGTATTATTTAATTATTTGCTTGGTTTGTTATTGCAGGCTACTTCTGGTGTGGTGAAAAGGCTGGTGCTCCAAACTTGACAATTTGCAAAGCTGAGGATCAATATATACGCATATGCTCTTGCTTGTATATTATTTAGTTTTCCATGCATTTTTTTGTTTATAGGCTACATTAAAGATTCCAAGTTTATCTCTGACTATGTTGAATAGGAAACTTACATGCACATAATTTCATTGAAAATACCCCTATTATCCCCTTGCAGCTTCTATGTGAATGTTTCACTATTGTTCAAAATAAATAGGTGAGCATTGAGAGCTTAATGTTTATTTATTTTTATTTTGTCTATGTCCAAATAATAAAGTAAATGTTCTATATTTATCTTACTAACCAAAGTTATGGGTCCTATTATGTTTTATTTGTCAATCTCAGAAGGCAGTCGAAATGTCTTGTTTACTCAATACTCTAGTCTTTTACATAGTAAAATTCCTCTATTTTCAAGAGCATGCATTTTTAGTGAAAAGTCACACACAACCATGAACCTAAATTATCTATATTACCAAAATCATATCAGATCTTAAACAAATAACAATGCATCCATTAATATGTTCTTGTTATCTACTACAATAACTAACTATATTGAGTAATTTTTCTCTTGGAGATATATGCAACACTTTCCATGATATTAGAAATAATTTTAATGAGGACCTATTTTTTTAATATAGGCTTATTCCTTTTAGTGAAGAAAATACCACATTTCCTTCAATTCAAAAATCCAATGCTAATAGTACTACTTAGAAACAATGTTTTACATGCCAAAACAAGGACTTGCTCTTTCCATTTTATTTTTCTTTATTTTCCAATAGAGTACTATCTTTCAAACTGCAACAATATTGAGGAATGCTACTCATGAAAAACACACACAAAGGAATTTGGCTTGCTCTCCACCCTACCGTAATGGCATCATGGAGCCTCGTGGGTTCTAGCCATACCCCCGAGCAAGAATTATTTCAACCCCAAGATGATGAATGGGGTCTTCTCAATTTTTTTTTTAAAGAAAGGAATGAAATAACACAACATACATATAGACTCTACACTCACCATATTTAACAAAAATACACACAACATGTAACTCTCTTACAACAACTAAACAAGGGAAGATGGAAATAGCAAAAATTATCTCTTGCTTCAAATGTTGGACTTAAATTCTCTTATCTCTCTTTCCCCTCCAACCAAGCCATCTGGATCACTCTCTTCCCCAACAAGACTCCTCTCCCCTTCTCATCCTTCCTACCCTCTTCACAAAAGTTCTCCAAGAAGGAGAAGTGGGCAATGTCCAAATCTTCCATCTTCTTGAGATATATAGGGATCCTCCAACCCTACACTCTTTCCCACAAGTGCTCACACATGTGTGACTCTTGTGCCAATTCCAAGAACTTTTGGGGAGTGGGAGGTTGAGAGTGATGAGTCACTCTTCCCAAACCCCAAAACTTTTTTGAATTCGTCACATTCATGAATGTGGACTTTTGAGAGGTCTTTTCACACTCCAAGGACAAGTTCACATGTCAAAAAGGTTCCAAACCCATAGGTATAGGTCTTAGGGGTCTATTCTTGTTCAAAAACCAAGGAAATTGACTCAATAATCCCTTTTCAAAACCTACACAAGAATCCATACGAATTTTGATTCTAACCAAGGGTTCCAACCCCAACCAAACTCACATCACATGTCCTACAATTAGATTCTACTCAATCACCCAACCAATAATAAAACCTCAAACCCTTCTAAGTCAAATAGGGCTACACTTAGAACTTCCCAAAGATGTATTTGATTTGATTCCAACATTTATCTATCCTCCTATTTGCATATTTGATTCCTGCACATTAACAAGGTCAGCATGATTAGATCATATATCTCTTCATATTATTAACTAATCCAATTCACATAATTTTCACTCATAAACTATTTACTCATTAATACATCAAATGAACCTAATGATTCAATTTTCATTATAATCAAAGGAAATACACACTTACTCCAATACAAGAATATAGTTAATGAAATAGTCACTCCATTTTGTTAACCACCTTAGTAATTTATTTTAAACTCCTATAACATTAACGATGAACCATTTACCAAATTTTAATATGCCAAATAACCCAACACTTTCAAGTTATATCCAACAATTCACATGTGCATCTATCATAATTAAATCAAGGTTAATGCCCATGAATCCTAAAAATATTTTTATCATTCATTTCATCATAATTATCATCTAGCTAATTGTTCGATTGAAATAAAATGGGGGATATTGAATGGGATCTTACATTCATGGTAGCATAAGCAAGAATATAATCAAATAATCACACTATTTTCCATCCATAATACATCTTACCATCCATTTAGGATCGCATAAAACATATTAGGGCTTTACTAATCACATGCAAGGTGGGGCCTTACATTATTGTTAATCTACTATCTTTGTTTTGGGTTAGTATAGTAATGTCTCCTTGTGTACCCCAAGGGATTTAGTTGTGCAACTTAGAAAATTGTTATACTGGAATAATTAAGTACATTTATTATGTTCTTTAAAAAAAAAAATTATTGCGTCTTTATTAGTTCCTTTGGGGTTCGCACGGCGGGGCATTACAAGAAAAAACACCAAATCATTTCTAAAATTATGCAATTCATTTGCTTCTTACTAGCATTCAAAAATGCTCATAACAACATTAAAATGTTGCAATTGTGTTTAGAAATATTGCTTGGTCATGATAATGAATTAGTGGCCATTTTTCACCTCACAAGCACTAAAAATGCTCAAAACATATTGGAAAATGATTCCCAAGCATTGGAAACATTGCCTGGGTCAATTCTACCAATGGTTGGGAATAAAAATTGCTCAAAACAAACCAAAATAGCTTCCATAGCATGAGAAACTACTTCTGAAAGGTATTGGATGTGAACACCATCATTTCCGCTCTTTCTTCAATGAAAATCCCTTTTCAAAAGTCCCTCCATATGGCATATTTTAATTACATCGCTGCCCAACAATACATCAAATTTCTTCTGCTTCCTTCCCCATTAAAAAATGTGTTTAACATTTTTGGCAAATAAAACTGGTTGCAAAATATTAAAATATTATTTAATATATTCCCTGATATTATCAATTCATGTGAGTAACACAAATTGTTGAAAAGTTAGGAACTTTAACTTCATCACATAACATGAATGCATCACAACATGAAGACGAGGAGCATCCTTCGAAGATGTTATGTGTGATGGAAGTTTAAGGCACCAAATTTAGCTAAAAAACATTAATTCCCTCATGATGAAATTATGTTTTATGGTCCAATGAAATTCCTAGCACATACTTTCAGTCCATCACAATTTCACATTATTTTTCTCAACATAAAACAACACTGCCTTTAATGTATGTGATGGAATTTATATGAATTTAATAAAGCTTGAAAATATGAACTCCATTGGCCAATAGAAAATAATAAATAAACCTCCTTTGGCTCACTTTCAAATGTTAAAATATTAATGTATTCAAATTATTTTAAAACACTTTAAATATTTTTAAAAATCAACATTTTAAAACATTAGTAGGTAAAAATTTAATTTCATTTATTGGAAAAATTGTGAAATTTCATTGTGCACAAAGGGGAACCCCTGGAGTCAAGATTTTTTTGTGAGAAGGCATAATTAATTAAATAAAACATGGGTTTTCAATAAAATCTTTCCCAACAATCTAAATTTTTGTACCTGCCTTGTAAATGGGCCTACTAGAGGTGTTTGCCGCATCTAAAATATATTAAAAATAATGCATTAATTGACCATAGATTTTGATGAAAATGAAAATAAAGATGTTTTAGGCCAAAATAGGAAATGGATTGACCTCAAAATTTTGAATTTACAACTTTCCAGAACACTAAATCTAGCGCGGTTGCAATAAAAAATGCATTCAATAACATATCAAAACACATCTTGAAAGCACAAAGTTGAGCAGGCGTACTAACATACATACCAAAAAAGTTTATAATTCATGGATTTGATTGAAGAATTTTTAATTGAAAATTTTTAATTGGTGAAGATGGGCTCCAGGGTAGATTTGAGAGGGAGCCGGCCTAACCTCTATCGTCAAACTGAAAGGGCATAGACACTTCAAATTTACAAAATTTGAAGGTTCCATCAGTGGGTCATGTTCAGGGATGCATGCCTCTTGCGAGCATGGTGAGATTCTAGATCTTTGGGGAGTAGACCATGTTCCATGTCAATTGGGTGCTAGTAACTTCTCCTTTATTTTGTATTGAATACCATTCTTCAAACTTCATTTGGTGGCCCCAGGACCCCAAAAATGAAGTACCAATCCTTACCTCCATCAAATGTACTTTGTTCTCTATTGTAATCCTTGAGACAAGTTTGAAGAAACTATCACAATCAACCCATTTACTTATATTGACATGAATACATATCTTTATACTCATATTTTTTCTACTACCATATTCATCCATATGAATATGAACTTTTCCATTAGACACCAATTGAAATATACCAAAATATGTAAAGTATATAACACATTCATTAAATAAAGCATATTCATACATAATGTGGAATTTTACCTTATCCAACTCATTAAATGCTCCATTAAATGCTTATCTAATTGAACTAAAAATTGAAAACATTCATAATCCCTTTGATAGCTGGCATCACAAACTTTGACATCATATTTGGGTTGCATATCAAAATTGAAGCTATCAGAAGCACTAGGCTCAATAAAAATATCATGTCCCACATATGGTATGCAATACTCTTTTACACTAAACATAAATGTTCACACATAGGTTGTTAAAAGGAACATGACAACTAAGAGGGGGGGTGAATCAGTTGTCACCAAATTCAAACACAAAACTTCATACACTTATCAACTTCACAACCACACTATTATGCTATTAAGTATGAACATGAAATATATATAACAAAAATAAAAATAAACACAATGAACACTAGATTTTATGTGGAAATCCCAATAAGGGGAAAACCACGGTGAGGATTAACTCACAATATAAAGTGATTCCAAAGCTGAATATACAAGGCTTACTGTCTAGAATAGGATTCACTGTTGGGATACAAAATCTCATTGCTTACACAAGGAGGCTCACTGCCCACAAAAAGGATTACAAAAAATTTTTGGCTTCATAGCTGAAATGAACTGATAAGAGTGCACCTAAAAAGTGTTGATATAGTTCTGATGATGCTCAAAATACTAACTTAACAAACTTCATAATTTTTTCGCTTCTTCACATTCACATCAATGCAATTCGTCTTTCTCTACAATCTTCAAAATTCTCCGACATATATATCTGACCTATTCACAAACATCAATTAGGTCGGCCTAATTAGATGCAATCCTTATTTACCAAAAATACCAATTGTTGGCTTAGATCTTCCACAAAATACTTCCAAAAAATAAATCAAAATGTGTACCACACTACATCATGCGACATCAACCTAAGATAGGTTACACATATATCTACATAACAAGATTAATTCACCATAACACCAATTATCCAAGAGGTCGGCTAGAGATAGGCTTAATAGAAAAATGCAATAAAAACAATAATGCCGATAAACCATATGAGCACATGTACATGAGATATTTTGAATGTACATGCTTCCAAAATCCATAAAATATTTTCCAAATCTACAAGCAACAACAATCAATCATAGAGGATTGCGGACCAAAATACCGGAGGATGTAAACTGTATACCGCTAAATAACTAGTTTGATTCATCTTCAAAACCTTCATGGTTTAGCTGCTATAGGTGTAAGAAAGTGAATGTCTAGTGAAAAATCTTGATTTTAATGTCAAGTTTGGCCAAAAATTGTAACCCATTATTGTGGGATTACAATTTTTGGCCAAACTTGACATTAAAATCAAGATTTTTCACCAGACATTCACTTTCTTACACCTATAGCAGCTAAACCATTAAGGTTTTGAAGATGAATCAAACTAGTTATTTGTTAGATATTTTGTGTAGATTCTAATTATATTTTTAAAAAAATTAAAAAATAAATTGTGAATCATTTTATGTAATTTTTAATAACTTATTTTTTCAACTAATCAGCATTTTTTAAAAGTGATGTTTACTTCGTCCGTAACTTTTTTTATAGATAGGATACAATTCTAATTTTTAAAATACAAAATTTTCACACCAATATCTAGGAAATGGATATTTTTTCATAATTTTTTGTTGCTTTTTTTTTTTTTAAATTAATTTTCCAAGTCAGCGTAATTATAATTTGGACAAAGGTGTACTTCGGCCTGCATAAATTTTTTTGTATTCATTTGAATTAACTTATTCTTTTTTTGTTGGAATAAGGACATCAATACCTAGTGCACATGTATTTTTTAGAATTTTTTTCTCTATTTTTCTATTTTTTCATGTGTGAAATAAAGAACTTGATGTTCATTCAAAATCATACATTCAGAAGAAATACAAAATAAACATAATAATCAAATTAAACATATTTAAAATTATAATTTTTGGGAAGCTTATAATAAGGGTTGTAGGATTACAAAATATAAATTTTAAATGAATTCATTTGATCACTCAAAAGGTAAATCAAAAGTGGTTTTTTATCAACATTTTGATAGGTGTAGAGGAGACTCGATTATAGGTATGGTTTAAATCTAATAAGGTCCTATCCAAGGGGATTTGATCTAAGGGGGTTTGATCAATCCCTCTTTAATTAAAATAATTTAAATGGAACCTTTAAAGTCATAAATCATTGTATTTTCTAAAAATATGTGATTTCAGGCAAAAATCAGGATGTCCCAAAAAGTGTAACCCATTATTGTGGCAGCACCCCTGTTCAAATACCAGACCAAAATACTGGATCAAACAATGACTTAGTATTTCAATCACAACCTGTATAACATGGTGACATCAATGAAAACAAAAAAAGTATAGTTAGCCATTCTTCTTCATTGTTCCAACAATCTCCCCCGTTGTCATTGATGGCAACATGTGCCACAATATTCTCTCCCCCTATCATCAGTATTCTTTCCCCTTTCTACTCCTTTCTCCCCCTTTGAAATAAATGGAAAAGGGTGACCAAAACTTAGATGTAAACATATGTACATTCTAACATTGTATATACAAAGGAATTCCAACTCCCCATTTCAAACATTCAAGTGAAAATAACACTTTTTACATGAAATATTTTCTTCTACCTTTCTCTTATGATTGGAAGAATCCTTTTCCAAGAAATCACAACCAAATTCATCCTTGCACTCATACCATCCAACAAAGATAACTGTTTAAAAGAGGATGTCTAGTCCAAGGACATAAATTGTTGTTCACAATCTTCTACATCAAAGAGTATTCTAGAGAGATGATCCAACTAGACCTCAATAATTTATTTAACCAACCAAAAGGTTTTAAACAAGTCTTCTCTTTGCCTCTAAGCAATAATCAAATCCACTTGAAATTCACCAACTCTTATTTTCTTTTTTCCATTATTGTATTTGAAGAAATCAAAACTCTTTCCAATAAAGTTTACCTCAGATTTAATGGCTTTAATTGTGCTTCTAAAATTGTCAACAGTTGTTAGCCATTAGAGACAATACATGTAGATGTTAGATAGTTCTTTGATGCATTCTATTTTCTCATTAATGTGTTTAGATAACACTTGTTTGGATTTGAAACATCTTCTCGCAATCATAGCTTCAAACTTGTAACCTCTAGGTCCTTCCAACAATATTCTTTCTTCAATGACTTCTACTAGATCATCTGGAAACAAGTCAGACACATCTGAAAAAATACCCCTATTGAGTAGATAGTTAATCAATACATCATCAATCTTAAGTCTCTTGATTAGAGAGCATGCACTCCAAATTTCACCAACCTTCTTCATCTCACCTCTATCTAACATCATTTGTATATCCCTTGAATCAAAGGAGTCAGATCCAGACAAAAATTATTATTCATTCTTCTTTTCTTCTGAGATAGTGATAACATATTTTGTGATAGATTTTGAAGGGAACTCACCAATGACAAATTCCAATTATTTCTTTTTGGAAGAGGAACCCTCTTCAAACTGACTAGGCACTAGCATACCAAAGCACAAATTCATCTTCATAGATGCGAAATAGGTTCTGCAAACACTTGCATTTTCCTCCATTGATTCCAAATACCTGTAAACTTGTTTTCTGACAGGAATGTCAGATTCCCAATCAACATTATCTCTTCCTGATAGTGAGCTCAGAAAGTAAAATATCAAACATATGAGCAAAGTCCCAAACCAAAAAGGAAAGCCCTCAACCAAAGACATTTTTGAATTCTCAATTAGGTTTTCTTGTAATAGACTACACAAATAAAACTACTTGTTTTGCTTAACCATCATGTGTGCAAGATATACAACAATAGCCAAAGTCGAACCTTCATAATTTTTGAAATAGATTTTATAAGAGATTTCATACGCAACATACCTTATAGCAGGATCAACAATAGTATTTATTATTAGTACTTAAGGGTCTTTGTCGATACCAGTAAGTTCCTCCACATCTCTATATTTCATGGTTTTCTTCCTAGGGAGGTCCCCAACACTGCATAAACTAGTAATAGCTTCGATTGCCTTCCTCATGATCAGATAGGGTTTGTCCAACATAATGTTTCCATTCTTGAATCAACTTAACAAGAACAAGATAGATTCTTTGTTTGCAAACCAAGGAAATTCTCCCCATAAATCCATACCTAGGGTTTTTACACTCTACAACTCATTTTTCTTCACGCCTAGTTCCATTTCCTTCATCTTCCTATGATCAAATTCTTCCAAGTCAGCACCCTTCAACTTTAGTTGAATATCGCCACATGATCCTCTATTAATCATTGTGCTTATCTTTCTTGAATTAATTATTGTTCAATTAAAAATTCTTCCTTTTCCCTTCTTCCCCTTTGTAAATTGAGAAATAATTCCTAATTATCTATAATAATTCCTTCAAATTACCTTAGAATTGCTTCAAATCCCTTCAAGATCACTTCAAGATTGCTCCAAGTCTTCTTTCAATCTCTTCAAGTGCACAAGTGATAAAAAATACTTATGAATTCTACTTTATACACCATCAGTTTGCCTTAATTTGTATTAAATGTGACATACTTCAAAAGCTAATAAAACCCTTATTTCTTTGCACTATAAACCCTAAATCAATCTGCAAAAGAACATGCCTACAATTTTTCTTTTGGTTTCTTTTTCATAACCTCTATCTACTCATTCTTTACAACATATCCACATGTCAATTTCTAACTTGTCATTCATCTAGGGGGTTTGTACAATTTTTTGTTAATGCTCCCCCTAAGACCATGCTAGGTCTAATTCCCAGAGGAATTGTCTGCACCAGATGAGGGTACAGACACATTTGTTGTCTCTAGCTCTTGTTCTTTCTTCCTCCATATCTTATTCATGTATTGCTTTACCTCATTTTTGTCAATTTTCTTGACTGGTTTGTTCTTCTCTACTGGAGTAGACTGCTTTCCCTTCTTACTTCTACAAACTCTTGAGATATGTTTGGGTTTGTTGTAGTTATAATAGACAACACTTTTCTAATTTGTCTAACCTCCATTAACCATTGATTTGCATTAAATTTCTTTGTGTCCAAACTTATTACATGCATAGCAATAGCCATCAAAAGATTGGTTCATTCTTCCTCCACTAAACCTATTCATCATCACCCTACTAATAATTCTCACCTAAGATCTACATTTAATAGCTTTATGCCCAATTTTCTTGCATGAAAAACATTGTCCAGAGAAGGACCTAGAAAACTGATCCATTCTACTTTTGCACTTAGTTGCCCTATGACCAAATTTATCACATGAAAAGCAAACCCCATTGAAATATGGATACCTTTGAGCATTTGGTTGTCTGATAGGCAGTCTTCTAGCAAAGTCCCTTGAATTTCTTTTGTGCTTCCCTTTGTCTTGATTCTTTTGATTATCCTTTGAGCTTTCACCTGTTTCATTTCCCAATCCACCTTTGTCTTCACTTGGTTTTTGTTCTGCAATCAACTCATCAAGCTTGTCAAAGCTATATTTAAAAAAAAATTCACGGAGTTTTTCTTTCTCTAGTTCTACTTTCAAGTTCACCACCTCTTGTTCAAGTCTAGTGCATTCATTAGTCTTGATCTACACCATTGTATTTAGAAATTCTTCAATTCTCTTCTTTTCTTCTACTAGCCTTTTCAATCCAATGATCTCTTGTTTATGTTGCTCACTCACTTCTCTATTTATTTCTTTGAATTTCTTCAATTGCTCTTTCAATTTCTGGACACATTCATTTTCCTCATCAAGATTTTCTTACAAATCTTTGTTTTCATTTTCATCCTTATCAATATCTTCATGTGTAGCCAGGAGTTCTTTGTCGTCCATTTATTCAACCTTCAGGATCTTCCTCAAGAGGCTAAGCTCCTCACCAAGGAACCAAAGATCTGACACCAATTGTTAAAAGGTGTATGACAACTGAGAGGGGGGGTGAATTAGTTGTCACCAAATTAAAAAAAAAAACTTCACACACTTATCAACTTTATAGCCACACTATTCTATTATTAATTATGAACATGAATTGTAGATAACAAAAAGCAAAATCAACAAATACTAGATTTTACGTAGAAAACATAACAAGAACCACGGTGAGGATTAACTCACAATATAAAGTGATTCCAAAATTGAATATATAAGGCTCGATGCTAAGGGGCTCACTACTCAAAATAGAACTCACTATCTAGATACAAAAGCTCACTGCTTACACAAGGAAGCCCACTACCTACAAAAAGGATTACAAAACAAAATTGGCTTCACAGCTGAAATGAACTGATAAGAGTGCACCTAACAAGTGTTGATACAGTTCTGGTGATGCTCAAAAGACTGAATTAACACACTTCATCATTTTCAAACTTCTTCACATTTGCATCAATGCAATTTTTCTTTCTCTGCAATCTTCAAAATTATCCAACATATATATTTGACCTATTCACAAGCATCAATTAGGTTGGCCTAATTAGATGCAATCCTTAGTTACCAAAAATACCAACTGTTAGCTTCAAGCTTTCACAAAATCTTTCAAAACAATAAATCAAAATGTGTAGCACACTACATCATGTCATCATCAACCTAATATAGGTCACACATATATTTTCATAGCAAAATTAATTCACCATAGCACCAATTATCCAAGAGGTTGGATAGAGATAGGCTTAATAGCAAAAGGGAATCAACATAATAATTTTGATACACCATATGAGCACCTATGCATGAGAGATTCTAAGCGTACATGATTCCAACATCAATAAATTATTTCTGAAAAGTGCAAGCAACAATAATCAACCGCGAAGGATTACAGATGAAAATACCAAAGGATGTAAACTGTATACCGGTTCATATACCAGACCAAAATACTGGATCAAACAATGACTTAGTCTTGTAGTCACAACTCGTATAACATGGTGACATCAATGACAACACAAAAACTGTATAGCTAGCCATTCTTCTTCATTCTTCCAACATAGGAATCTCCTTTAACTTAATTGTATTACAAGAAAATTTATCTAATCTAAACAACACAACTCAGTCACATTGTTATATGATCCAATAATTTGAAAAAAATATTTATTAGTATCCATAATATCATTGACTATACTTAGCTTCTGGCCTTCAGAAAAAACATTAGCATCGCATGCATAAACAAAGCTTTCCATCTTAGGTTTAGAAAAAAGGTTTTGCATTCTTCAGATCATCACACAATCCTCCTATTGCATCAACATGAATATTTGAAGTATACTACTCATGAGGAAGACTATAATTTGCACACCTTGAAAAAAGGAACTCATATGCATCCATGTGACTAACATAACCACGTTCTTCAAGTGCAAAATCATCATAAAAATTTGCATCAATTGTACCATCATTTTTCTCTATATTTTAACTTTCATGTACAACTACATCTATGCTATCCTCATGCAAGCATTCAGTGATAATTTCAAAACCAAAAAAAGGAATGAAAGAAGGTGAAATATCAAACAAGAAATGAATTCCTTGTTCACCACTCAGATCACTAGCATATGCATGCTCTAGAAAATTGACTACCTCTTATTCTTGAAAGGATTCATAGTCATTAGGGATGTAAACATAATTGTAATCAAATTGATCATTTGAATAGGAATGTTTTTCACCCGACCTAAAGGTTTCATCATGACATACATTCTCCTCATCAATGAATGAGCATGTGCTTTCAATATCATTCACATTATTGCAACCTTCACCTAATATAGAGAGTTGGTTGTTTGTTTCTACATTTTCAAAGCAAGAAGAAGGGGTGACTTCACATATTTCACTCATTTCCTCATTCCTTCCATTCTGACTACTATAACCACATCCTTCATCTTCATTTATTTTCTTTGTAGGTTTCTCAAAAATAAAATCCTCACCACAAGATGCATTATTAATGTCTTCTTCTATACCATCTAGACTTATTCGATCAAGTCTAGAAAAGTATCATCACATAAGCTAGTTAGGAAATTGCTTCCAAACCACTCTATCATTTAGTCAATCATTGCAAGCCATTGATATCTTCACTCAAGGTTATGGGGCTTCAAGTTAGCTGGCATGGTACTAAGACCTAGGTTGTATTTCATAGAAAAAATCAATACATACTAATCCATTGGGTTTATTTAATACTATTATGTAGCAAACATAATTTTCATGAATCTATCATGAAAATCATATGAGGATTCACCCTCATTTCTTTTTATATCACATAATGCATGATCACTAGGTGACATGGATTTAACTTTCCTTTCAAACTTTTCTTTAAACCCTTCCTACATATGTAGATGTCTATTCTCAAATATCCATACAATATCTATTGATAATCCTTCTAATTGATCAATGAAAAGTAGTCTAAGCTCTCACCATGAACATATGGAATCTAGTGGTAGACTAGGAAACTAATATTCAATAGAATTTTCTAAAGCCCTCACAAAAATTTTCATGATAACATCCTCTTCTTCTATTTGATAATCTTCTATCAAATTAATGTGTAGTGTAGAAAATTGTTCACTCTTGAGAAAAGAGGTAATTTCACACTTAATTTGGACCTTATTTTTGCACCTCTACATTAATATCCCTTTAAAATCACCATTTATAGGCCCCTAAGACCCATTATTTTGGATCTTGAGGCTCATTTCACTCAAAAATCATGTAAAATCATTCAAAACACTGAAAAAACCCAAAAACCCACCTCAAAAAGCTAAGGTGGGACTCATTCACCACCTTGGGCGAATGAGTCCCCTTAGGTGGGGCCCATTTTCCAAGTGTGTTGAATGAGTCCCATTTGGGGTCTTTTTCAAATTTGAGTGAGAATTCATCAATTTAATTTAGGATTTTGGTGGATGACGACCTTTGAGATCTAAATAATGGTCAATTAGGTGTCAATGCCTATAAAATCAAGCTTCTAAGTCATTTTTCACAATCTAAGCATATCTCTAAGTCATTTTCAAGAGAAAATTCAAGAGTCAAGTGTTGAGAATCATTCACAAGAGCATTCAAGTTTCAAGAACAAGTAAAATTGAAGCATTGGAGCAACATTAAAGCATTTTTGCAGGTCTTCAAGCTCACTTTCAATCAAGATCTAACATTGTCAAGCATTGATCATGGATGCCTATGGTGAATCATGATGGATTCTAGGGTGGGGAGATGCAACTAGCCATCAAGTCAAGCCTAAATACTTGTTTCCTAAGTGATCCCATCTTCCATTATCATTCTACATTCAACCTAAGGTACATGCATCATTAGAGTTGATTAGGGGTGATTAAAGATCACCACAAGTGAGTCATTCATCTTTACATTTCCATTCTTGCACATTAAAATAAGATTGCATCATGTTTTAGATTTCCTAGTCTTTGGTACATTTAAGGCTAGGGTTTTGAAGCACATTTCATTATTTCTATTAATGTTTAATTACGAAACTAGGGGTTTGACTAAGCCAAACACCCCATTAGCAAATCAAGTTGAATTATGTTTTGTAGGTGTTTTTTTAGATTCAGATTTGGAACTCAAACTAGAAGGAAAGGGAAGGTATTGAGGTACAAATTAGAGCTTTCAAATTCTAGAAAAGTGGAATGGGATTGATTTTCCAAGAGTGGCAAATGAATCCCAGTGTAGCTATTTGCTAGATCTGTTTGTAGATTCAGATACCCTTTTTTCTTGAAACACACTCCTGAGTAGAAACCTTGATCTAGGACTGATTCACCTAGATTGGAAAATGAGTCCTAGTTGGTCAAAAAGTCAAAATTTCTAAAATTTCAAAGTTGTTTCTATTCACTTCAAGGTTTCCAGGTGCACACTTTCAGTTTCATATCTTTTTGTTACATTTTTTTCACTTTCTTAGGTCATTTAGAGTTAATTTGCATTTCACATTATGTTTTCTATTTCATTGTCTTTTCCAAGTTTACACTTGGTGGTGAACCCATCATTAGATATCATTCATTCCCTAGGACAACCTTTTTCCATATTTCAATCTCCTTTGCATTGAAATCTCAAGGGTTTGTTCTTGAGTGAAGAGTAAGGAAATTTCCTCTCTCCTTTTAGGTCCAAAACCCTAGAAGTGAAAGAGAGAACCCCAATTTTCATCTTTTCATTTTGGTGAAACCTACATTTAGATCATCATAATTTTTATTTGGAGTGCATTTACATCCTATATTTATCTTACATTAACATTGCATTAGGTTTTGCATTGGTTAATTTGTATTCTAGGGTTTCAAAATTTGCATTAGTGAAAATCTCATTTAGCTTGCATTTTTGCACTTAATTTCATTGAAAATTATTGAAAAACTGCATTTGCATCCTAGATATTGGTTATACAACATAGAAGACATAAAAATCAATAAAAAAAAGTTGAAAATTTTGAAAAAAAAACCCTACTAGGACTTATTCGCCACCTTGGGCGAATTAGTCCTAGTGCAAAATTTGAACTGTTGTTTCTAGAGTTGAATTTTAGATTTTAAGCTTTTGTTTGCTCTCATTACTTTTTTTTTTCAGTTCATTTTCTTTCTATTACACTGTAATCATTAGAAATAACATCATTTACATTTATTAAAATTGTGGATAGAATTATATTTTTACATTTTTTATTTTCAGTATTTAGATTAGACTACATTAGACATAGATTAGAAAGTAAAAGCAAATACATTACACTTAAACAAGCATAAATTTATAGTTACTTATGCATGTTAAAACCCTTTGTTAGCTTAACCTTCATGCCTTTTAGTCATGATGACTTTGATATGTTAGTTGAATCCCTTGAGGACTTCACCTCACAAGGTTCATCCACTAAGGCTTGTTCAAACAAGCATAAACAAAGAAAATTTCAACTTATTAACAAACAAAATCCTTTTAGTAGAGATGAATTTGATATGTTAGATGAATCCCTTGAGGACTTCCTCTCACAATATTCATCCACTAAGGCTTTTTATGAGAAACTAGAACCAAGAGAAGTCAATGTGATCAAACCTCAACCCTTCCTTATCCACCTTTGCATAAACCACAACCTAAAAACAAGCTTGAATTTATACTTTATCCACCTAAGAATAATCTCTTGCAGCAACTGAGTCATAATACCATTTCTCATACATACAACACTAGAAATAATCTACAACCACAACAATAAACACCAACACCATTACCTTTTCCTAATCCCATTTTTCCTAGTGCTCCTCATTTAACTTTGCATAGTGGGAAGGAGTATAATCTTATTGAACAACTTAAGAGTACTCTTGCAAAGATATCCCTATGGGACTTAATTCAAAATTCACCAAACTATCACAATATGCTTCAAACAACATTAAAACAAATAGTGGTTCCTCCTAGCACAAATGAAAATGATGTGGCAGCTCTCATACAAGGAATGAATATAGTTAATGTAGACATAATTTTGATCACGAGGGATTGCACCTAAATTCAAAGCTATAAAGCTTAGTAATCCCATGTAACATGGAAACACTTTCAAGCCTATGAGTTGCTCATAATGGAAGTGAATCTCTAGATTATGGGTTGGTTCCCCTTTTGATCAACTAGAATCTAATGTCTTATGTGGAAAAGGGAGAAAGATCAATCAATGAAACTGAAATAAACTCGAATCGTAAGTTACTTCTAGGAGGTGATGCACTAAAAAAATACTACTATGTAGACTTATTCACAACTAATATTCTCATAAATCTGTTAACACAACTCAAATTGGACACCTTGATCACAAAAATATTTCACTAAAAGGCTTTGTTTAACCTTTCCTTACTAAGGAAAATAGGGTTTTCAAAAATTAAGAGAAGAGATAAACTTTAAGAGCACAATCAATGACCTATGATAAACTACTATTGTGTACATGCATTAGTAAATGAGATAGAAATTTAAAGGGTTCTAATTTAAAACACATTAAACTTGCACCAAGTCATTTAAAAGAGACAAAACACCATAAATTGTGAAGGTGAACTCTACTTCTATTGAATATCCTAAACGAAAACTCAGCAAAACTCTAAAACAATCTACTGAAAAATAAAGTACTACAGTTTATTAATCAACTGAAAAAGAGTTACAAGATAATCTCTTTGCAGAATGCAAAGCTAGAAAATAGGAACTCCATGAGTTTTACAAGAGATACAAAAGAAAGAAAACTCTCAGGTGCAATATGGGATAGAATTGTGCAATACTATTTCAATGTTCCCAAATGTCAAAGAAGCCATGATGTTTTCACAATAATACTAATGGGAATTGGCAATCATGAAGATAAAACCATTCAAGATAGTTGACAATGAAAAAATGATTATCATACAGTATAGAGGGTAGTCATAGGATGCATATACAACCAAATAACATCAGTGGAAAATATAAGAGTTTCAAGCTTCCCAAGGAAGGAGTATGAGTTTTCTTCACAAGTATTTCACCCAGTAGCTACTTCCAGTTCATGTACTACTACTAGGAACAAAAAAATACAAAAAATGAAGCTCATGACCTACTAGTATGGTGAAACCCTAAGTATAAAAGGTTCAAAGTTTCAAAAATAGGTTTAATACCATGCATTTTACAAATTAAAGTGAGTACTATAGCATGAAACCTGTGTCCTATGCAAGGAATAATAAATTTCTTCACCATTTTTTGTAAAATCTTACATACATTGGAAAATCAAATACCCATCTCAAGGTGAGGGTTTCAAGAAGGAAAACATAGAATGAAGAGATTTTTTCTTTTTGTTTTCTTTTAGAAAGGTAAATAAAATGAGTCATGGTTGTGACCTACCCATGAAGATAAAGACACAGAAAGAAAGAAAGAGTGTTTATCACTTTGGTTCATTGTGGGGCTTGAATAGAGCATATTCTATAGAAAAGTCAAGGAAATACAAGATTATATGGAGAAAACATTACCCTCATATCCTCATAGAAAATTCTTTGAAAAATTGTGTACAGTGCTCTCACAAGGCTCTAATGGTAGCTCAAATAGTAAGTATGGCATCATCATAATCAAAATACATAAGAAATGTGTCATGGCTATGGCCAAGAAGACTGAAATGCACTTAGAATGGAGGTCAATACTCAATATTGCAATGAAGTAAACTCACCTCTGCATTTTCTCCTTGAGAATCTCAGAAAAGTGACCTAGAAACAAAAAAGTATGGTGGAAAATCGAGCTATTAAAAAACCCTACCAACAGCATGGTAGCACAACAAGTTTTCTCCAAAAAGTGCAAAATGAAGAAATATAGGAGAGTTTTAGGGTTCAAGTGTTTTGAATAATGCCCTAATTCAATGGTATTTTGGATCACATTTCTTAAATAAATCATTTCATTTTAATAATGTCATGGTCTTGACTTCAAAGTCAATTGACCTAATGAAAACCATTAGGGAGCTCATGAATTTAAAGATGAATAACATTTCTTTTAATATTATCATTTAATTTTGAAGTGAAGAGTACTTCACTTTTTTTTTGCATGATTTTAGACAAAAATCAACAATGTAATTAAATATTAAAGGTAAGATTACCTTAATATTTACTATGTAATGCATAAAGAGGAAGACTACTACATATCAAATATTATAATAATCACATTGATTATCTTTAATATTTAATCAAACAGTTACCTTTTTCCAAAATCATGTAAGAAACACAAGTGAAACAGGACTAAAGTCAACAGGAGTCATCTGGAGTATTATGCTTTCTTTGACTTGGAGTCATTTTTTTAGTCTTTTGGAGATTAAATCGATTGAGGCAATTATTCATGGAGATTTTTGAGACATATCTTCATTTTTACATTAGTTTGGGAGGTCTTTTGATCATGCACACTGAGGGGAGGAGTTTGCAACATTTGAAGTTTAGTTTGCTTCAATTGTGGGCCCTCCTTTCGAGGCTTTTCTTATTTTCTCATGAGAAGATATTTTATGATATTTTTTACTTTTAGTTGGCTTTGAGTTCCACCTCTTGGCACCTTGGAGTTATCATCTTTTTTATATATTAGAAAATACTTAGTCTTTTTCCTTAGTTCTTATTTTTTTCCTTTTCATTTTGCAAAGAGATTATCTTGTAACTAATTTTCAGTTGATTAATATACAACCATACTTTATTTTCAGCAGATTGTTTTAGAGTTTTGTAGAGTTTTCCTTCAGAAAATTCAATAGAAATGGAGTTTACCTTCACAATTTCTAGTGTTTTATCTCTTTTAAATGATGTTATGCAAGTTTAAAGTGTTTTAAATCAAAAACCTTTAAATTTCTCTCATTTACTGATGTATGTACACAATAGCAGTTTATCACAAGTCATTGATTGTGCTCTTAAATTTTTTCTCTTCTCTTTATTTGTGAAAACTTTGTTTTCCTTACTAAGGAAAGGTTAAAAAAAGCCTTTTAGTGAAATATTTTTGTGATCAAGGTGTCCAAGTTGATTTGTGTTGACAAATTTCTGAGAATATTAGTTGTGAATAAGTCTGCATAGTAGTATTTTTTCAATGCATCACCTCCTAGAAGTAACTTACCATTCAAGTTTATTTTAGTTTCATAGATTAATATTTCTCCCTTTTCCTGTACAAGACATTAGATTCTAGGAGATCAAAATGGGAACTGGCCCACAATGTGGAGATTCACTTTCATTATGAGCAACCCACAAGCTCGAAAGTGTTTCCATGTTACACAGGATTGATGAGGTTTATAGCTTTTCATTCAGGTGCAATCCCTTGTGATAACAGTTTTTGGCATGCCCAATGGGCCTCTGAAGCTCATTTTAGAGAAAGAATTCAAGTTGCAATCTGATGTTCTAGTATATACAACAATTTTTTTTTTACCTTTTAGAGGTTACAATTTATACTTGGTGACTCTGAGCACATCTACTGGTTTCAACAAGATCCAGTGTTGGTATGTTTCAAATACAAGTTTATTTCTAATTTCTAGCTTGTTTCAAATACAAGTTTATTTCTAATTTCTAGCTCTTTATATGAGTAGAAATGTCAAGTTTCATCAATATTATGAACACCCACCACCATACGATGAAAAATTTGTCCATGAACCCACTTATCAGTCACACCTAAACAACCATAATTCTGGTTTTGATCCAAATTATTACTCAACAACAAATAACTAGCATGATCAATACTCTTACCTCTTACCCACCCCTGCTCAACCTCCATATCAGCCTACACGCTCAATTTCAGCCTCGAGAGGTTATGGATATGAAAAATAGCATGAATGACAACAGGAACACATTGTTAGATTTTACAAAGCAGATAGAAGACATGAAGAGGAAAAAAGAGTATGATCAACAACAAGAAGAGATGGCCTATCAGGCCTATCTCTATGAGCAAGACTTGTTGATGTAGAGGAGACAATATGAAGAAGATCTTGCTGCTAAGGAAAATAAAATTAGAAAATTAGTTGCACAAGCACAAAGAATGGAAACCCAATCCAATTCTTGCATTTCAGATTAGCTTCAAGAGGAAGTACTTCCAAGATATGAAATTCCAAGTTTCAAGCAAATTGAAGAAGTTAATCATGTACATCCTAATATAGTTGTAGAGCAACCCATTGATCAGGATAGCTCATTGATCATGGAGAAGATTAGAAGTATAATTCCACTACATTTAGCTATAGAGTATTATTGATTAGAGTAGCAAAAGAGTAAACCAGAGAAACATGAGGTTGTTCTTGTTTGTACTATGTCCCCAACTCAATGTAACCATAGTAAATGTGAAGAGAATGTTGGATCAAACTTGCTACTAAATCCCTTGCATTCTGATTCATTTGAAAAATTTCTAATGTTGTTTATAAGATGAATGAAAGTAGAGTACATGGATTACCAGTTAAAGATCTTCACTTGTAGAGACAAGATTCCCAAGTTTCACTGGAGAAGGCACCACATGAAGAGGAACAATTGGTTTATTTGTTTGATCAAACACCTAGTTTTATTGAGCAAGTTGAAGAGAGCACGCAGGTACCTAACTTACTAGTTGATTTGGAACACCTGGAAGATATTGTATAACATGATGTACTACTAGTTCAAGATGAAACTAAAGCCTCAATCCATATGAGATAACAAGAGGTTAGTCCTATTTTGGAGGTTAATGAAAATGATCTGCATGAAGTTTCCCAAATTGAACAAGCAAGTAGATCAGAACCTATGTTTCAAAAGGATGATCTCAAATCTAAGGTAAGTTTTCTCATCCCACAAAGTAATGAATATTATGAAGAAGCTATGTTTTGGAGTGATCTTTAAACCTTTGTTTCAAACTTAGATGCCAATCGAGATCAGATTGAACATGTTTATGAAAAGAAAATAGAAGGTGGATCTCAAAGTTTTTTTGAATTGTTTGATGAAATTCCTCAATTTGTTGGTGAAAGTGAGGATATTAAATGCATGCTAGCATATATGCTTGGTATGGAATAACTAAATGATAAAACTCATTTGGATTTAATACGAAGTTATGAGTTAGATGAGAATATGTTTTTAGGAATCATAGAAGTTTTTTGCTCTAACATAGATGATAAGATAGCATCATATGTATTAATTTTGATATCAGAAATGTAGATAAGTAGAAAAATACAACACATAGAACAATAACACAATATTTAACATGGGAAAAACCTCCTACTCGAGGGAGAAAAATCAAATAAGATATTTTCTTATAAATCATAAATAGAATTGCAGAAATAACACTCAAAATTAGGCCCTAGCAAGGCCGAATCTCATACAATGAATCTTCACTTGAAGATAGTTGATTTCCTTAAGTACACAAAATAATAACTCTTCTCCTTGAAGCAAATATGCTGCCCTAGAAGGTGAACCTGCTATTGAAGAATTTGAATTGGAATGGAATGATTTGATGCTTAATTTGGAGACACCTTCTCCTTTATATAGCAAGCTAGGAGACCTCTCTTCTAGGGCCAACCTAGAAGGAATAATATTTGTTTTACAAAGAGAAAGGCCAACTTTCCTTTTATTAGTTTCTCTTAGGGAAATAACTCCTGATGCTAGGGAGGTATTCTCAAATATCCTCATCATGGAGTCTATCAACATGATGTCCACAATGGCTACACCCAATTGTGGAAAAAATAGTTGTCTCAGAGATGCGATCTTGTACAAGGGATTTCACCTTATATTTCTCCATCTTAGAGAAATATACACTATAAGGGCTTTCACCTCATATTTCTCCATCTCATAGAAATATACACTACAAGGGATTTCACCTCATATTTCTCCATCTTAGAGAAATATACTCTACAAGGGATTTCACCTCATATTTCTCCATCTTATAGAAATATACAAGGGCTTTCACCTCATATTTCTCCATCTTAGAGACATATACACTACAAGGGCTTTCACCTCATATTTCTCCATCTCAGAGAAATATACATTACAAGGGATTTAACCTCATATTTCTCTGTCTCATAGAAATATACACCACAAGAAATCTTAATGATGCTATGACTCCCTCTAGAGCTCCAAGTACCTACATCAACCTCATAACCTCCTCATCCAAGATTTCCTACAATGCTTGCCTTAAAGGAATAGTTTCTAACACACAACTCCGACATTACTAACTTGCGAGAGTCCAAGACTGTCCTCCTCAACCTCATCCTAGATTACCCTATTTTGAATAGGTTTGTGGTGCTACCAATGTCAAAACAAGGTTGACTACCTTGTGCAATTTAATTCTCTATAGCTGAGGAGGCCTTCCAAAAACTTGACCTTGCAACACCTCAACACCTTCACTTCTTCTCAGTGAGTCACTTTAGTTCCTTAATTCATAGGATACAAAACTCCATCTCAATACAGATATTACAAAAATTCCTCTAGAAGTGAACTCCCTTCCATTGACTGATCTTAGAACCTTAATCCTCTTCCTGGAAATATCTCAACTCCTTCCTTGAATTCTTAGAATCTAACTCCCTTTGAATGGAAGGAGTGTAATCAAGGGATGAATCCATATCCATAGGAGCCTCCTGCTCCTCACTAACTAATCTCCAAGAATCATCACATCAAATAATGAGGTCTTCAATATATCTTTAATAATCCAACATCCTTTTACTCCTTGATCCATCCTGCATTTTAAAGAGATTAATAATAGCTAATAAAATCAAACTACCCTAAAGAGGAATGTACAGACCAAGGCTAGTAGCATACATGATTCACCATGAATTATTATTAAATACATGATTATTTAAATTCATGATCATTATTCAAAGGTACAAACATAAAATACTTATCTCTTTATTGTTGGTCAATTCTACAGATAACCAGCCAGTGATGCCTTTCTAGATTTTGATCTCCATATCTTTCCCTACTATTAGCACCATAGTCTCTTTCACCATATTGACCACCACTATAGCGGTCATCATAGCAGTCTCCATAAATTCCCTCTAAAATGATCTCCATGACTCGTACTAGCATGCAGGGATACCATGAAGAAAAATGAAAGAGTTGGGAGTTAGACGCTATGTGTTAGTTGGTGCTGGAGGGATAGAAAAGAGAGAGTCCATATAGGGATAGTGAAGAAAAAAGATACAAAACTAGGGCTCAACAACCAACATCATTGAGCATGCATCACAACCTTACTACCAATACCCAAGCTGTTGTCACCCAAGTGACTTGAAGCCAAACCAATAGTACCACCCAACTCACCACCAACATGTTCCACCATTGATGTTGCATTAACCGAAGTGCCATCTCTACAATTAACCAAAGAAAAAAAATAAATGACATGAATTACTTCCACTGCTGCAATTGAACTAGATGAAGACTATTTAGGGAGTGCAAAGTAATTCACCTCCAACACTCCTCTTTGATGAGCCACAAATAAATGCTTTATCACCTTTCCCAAGTCAAGAAAGAAATCTTGCAAAGCCTTGATTTGATATTGAACTGATAACAAATGTAGAGGAGGCCAAAGAGACTCACTTTTTAGAAACACAATTGCATCTTCACCCAAGACTGGCATTGCTTTATTCAACTAAACCTCCTCCGTCATAGACTGAACCAGACCTAACACCACCCACCTATCCAACTTGATGCATGCACTTCACAATCCTCCTAGCGATATAAACTCAAATAATTTTGGAATGTCTTATTCCCATGCTTTTATGATACTTGGCTAGAATAGGATAGAAATTTAATACATGACTAGTATCAACAATAACTGTGATCTTCATACAAGAATAATGAATGTGATATCATAAGAACTAGCGATAGTGAGATGCTAGTGACTCTGATGAATGTCCTTGATCCTCCGCCAAGCAGCAAAGTGACCAAGCAACTTCAACAATGTTGATGTTAATCGCAATCCTCAACATAACAGACCAAATATCTTTAGTGGTAATGTTTTATCAACTTCTTCAAAGGATGGACAAACTCTATGAAGGGCCTGATAATCTCTTTTTCCTTAACAAAACCTCCAAGTAAACCCAATATGATTTGAGACTTGCATGGATGATTTGGACAGGTCAACTTCTCCACAACTCCTGAATGTCCTAATAATGCTCATGATGTCTAGATGAATTAATATTCATTGTTTCCTCAATATTAATAACCCAATCGCAAGTATGTTCCCATACAAAGATTAGATGAATAACGACTATAAGTGAATCTAGTGAATCAATTGCAAGGAATTTTATATCTTTAGTGAACATATGAAAACCATTGAATGCTCCTGTAATGCTCCCACACTGATGGTGATCATGACCTGGTAATGTGAAATGTAAAACCAATACCAAAAGAGTTATGCACAATAATCAAGGATGGTGAATATCAACAACACCGGCCATGATAGAAGTGATAGTGAAGCACAAACGTGAATTCTCAAAACCTTCAAATTATCTTTGAGCCTTAATAAAATGATCCACCCAACTATACCACTTATAATAACATCACAAGATTCATTCATATGTAAATGCTATAAATGGAACAAGGCCAATGATATGTCGAACTTTCCCCAAACCACTTTTGTGGATGAATGTTTCCCGTAAACCATCATTTTCAATAATATAATCTGAAATATATCACTTCACATGTCCTTTGACTACAACTATAAAATTAGGAAACCACAAATAAGCAAGAATGTAGACTAAGACCCTAATCACAATATTACTTTGTATTTCGCCATATGTTTGAAGCATCATTACTTCTACCAGTGATCACCATTCAAAAATGTGATCAATCCGCCAAGCAATCAAAGAATTAAGAAAAATAGCCACGCTGGGGTTATACTACTTAGCCAAATCTGATTAGATCTTTTCTAAACCCGCTCTGATACCATGTTAATTTTAGGATAAAAAATGCAGATAAGCAAAAAAATGCAACACATAGAACAATAAAACAATATTTATCCTAGGAAAACCCTCCTACTTGAGGGAGAAAAACCCAACAAGATATTCTCTTATAAATTAGAAATATAAGTGCAGAAATAACACTCAAAATTAGGCCCTAGCAAGGCTGAATCTCATACAATGAATTTGCACTTGAAGATAGTGTGATTTCCTTAAGTACAAAAAATAATAACTCTTCTCCTTGAAGAGAATATGCTGCTCTAGAAGGTGAACCTACTGCTAAAGAATTTGAATTGGAATGGAATAATTTGATGCTTAATGTGGAGAAACCTTCTCCTTTATATAGTAAGCTAGGTGACCTCTCTTCTAGGGCTGACCTAGAAGGAATAATATTTGTTTTGCAAAGAGAAAGGTCAACTTTCCTTTGATTAGTTTATCTTAGGGAAATACATCTCGATGCTATAAAAAAATAACAATATGAACCAGCAGTATGTGATCATCCTATTTAGGTCAAAGAGGTAATAATTCCTTCATTTCATTCATATGAGATAACTCTTTTAGATCATATTGAAAATGAAGAAGGTGAAATATCATCTTTGGAGGAAGAAAATATTACACTGCAAATGGAGCAGTCTAATCAGCAAGATAAAGAGACAACAATGAGAGGCCAAGTTTTATCCTCTCAAAAGGGTTTCCAACTAGATATTTATCCAAGGAAGAGTTTATAGAATTACAACAAGTCATGATTGTGCCAAAGCATGTGATTGCAACCAAGGAGCAGTAGGTTAATCTTATCTATATGCCTCAAAATAAGATCTTTGATAATCAATCAAATGAGGAAGGTGTTCTTTTTATGATGTTCCAAATTTTTTTTGTGGTAGTTAATCAAATGTTTATCATTTCCATACCTCTTTTTTGTTGATTTTGAGGATTTAAAGCATCCTTTGTTGTTACGGAAGGGTAGCTATTTCTCATAGCTAGTGAATGGTAATGTCTGAGAACTACCATTGGTGGGTAGTGTAGGGTAGGATAGTTTTCAAGCTAATAAGTTCCTGTGGAACATTTCATTTCATTTTAGTTTTGTTTTCAATAAGTGCAGATGCTGCACAATTTTTTGGCTCTCTCTTAAACAGAGTTATGCTAGTTTCTTTTAGGTTTTTTTGTTGTTGTATGGTTTCTACAACTGATTTATAGAAGTTTTGAGTCAAAAATGGAGAAAATAATGAAATCCATGCCCAATGGATATAGAAGGAAACTAATCTTATTTGTTTAGCAGGAAAAGACCCCTAGGAGGTCACCAAAAATGTTACTAATTTTTAGCTTCCAACTCAATTAGTAAATTTTTATTAGGTAGTTGTTAACATGGGGTGAGAAATTTTTTTGATACATGAACAATTCAGATAAATCAACTAGATATTCAAATATTATCATGTTCTAAAGCTAAAATACTTTCTACAGTTCATGTTTGAAGTATTTTTTGTTATTACTTATCATTACTAAGCATATGCTTCAAAAAATTTCATTTAGTTATTTCATATTATGTAAGTGATTCACAAATGAAAATACATAAATCATTATATGATATAAAATAACTAATATATTAAAAAGGAAATGTTTTTGTAATCCCACACAAGCCATGGGAGTAACTGTATCTAAAGAGACATAAGATTGCAAGTACATATAAGAAAAAATAGGCATAAAATTAGACATGGGACCCATCATTTCCTGGTGAATGACAAATACCGTTGTTGAAGATTGTGCCAACATTGTTGAGTTGTCTAGGTGTAGCTCCAGGAGAGAAATCTACAAGGGTGGAAGACGATATTTTAGAGCTCAAGGTTCCATTCATAGTTCTATGCATATCTAATCAAGGAGACACTTGCTACCTTATAACTGGTTAAGAAAAGCAAAATGAACAGTTGTATCCAAGATATCCAAAGCAAACCATCAAGAGATGTATTTATTTTAAACTAACATGTTTGTTGACTATAAAGGTACATGTACATATTTCATTGCTGGTTCATTATGTTCAACTTTTCAATATGTGGAGGAAAATAGGCTCCCACAAGGGTTGATCCTAGCATATTGCATCCTCTCATTTACAAGAGAGGAGTAAAGATAGTACAATCTTCATATTTCAATGAATAAAGGATATATGCAATGATATCATATAGTTACCAGAGTAGAGAAAATGTTCATCTAAATTAGAAAAGTGAATCAATAGTGAAGATTCATAACAATAGGTCTTGTATCAATTAACAAGACAAACAATTGCTCCTACTCTAGTAACTGTATGTTACCAAGAAGATACTCTCCTAATATGCCAATGGTATGGGAAATAATAGACATGAGAATCACATATTCATGGAGGTCATAAGTAGTCATAATGCATATCACAGTTATGTGTCAAGCATGTTCATGACAAAGGACATCAATAATCAATTACTTATCTAAATAATAAATTAATATGTAGAACAAAGATGAGATTGTATTATCTTTCATTAAGGGTTTCTATTTTGCAAGCAAAGTTCATATGTTTCATAATCCTTTTTGCTGCCTCACATCATAATTTCTTCTATTTGAGTGTTTGGAGTATCTACATTAAAGGTACAACTAGAAAGAGTCAAGGAATAATGACAAACATAGCTCATATAATGGGGCAACAACCAGAATAACATGAAATACATTCTTAAAACACTCAAAACAAGTTGAAGCCTTGCATAGTCCAGTGTTTGAGTGAAAGGAGATGTGCAGAAGAATGAAATGCAACAGTCTAAAGGAGCTATACCTGCAAGTTTGGAACAAATCATGAGTTTTAAAAGCTTCCTTAAAATATCAAAGAGCTCACAATGTGGTGATTGAACAAAGTGAACATTATTTGAAGATATACTATAAAGTGGGAAATTCTATGATGCACATTTACAAAGATAGTCATTTAAAATAAGCATCAACATAAGGAAGAGAAACACTATATTGTTGAGCTAATTTATTGAAAGAGAGATAATATCCACACACAATGACCATTGCATAAGCATGACAACCATGCTAATCCCACAAGGAGCAATAATCAAAATCAAAAGTGAATATTTCCATTAGATTTAAAAGATGACATTTAATCATGCTATAAGAATGTGTAAGGCAGCCATAGTAATTTACAGTCAAGGAGTAAACCAGAGCAATAGGAAATCCATGAGTTTTCCAAGAGATACAAAAGAAAGAAAAACACTCAGGTGCAATCTAGGATAGAATTATGTAATACTATTTCAATGTTCCCAAATGTCAAAGAAGTCGTGATGTTTTGACAACAATACTAATGGGAATTGACAATCATGAAGACCAAAGCATTCAAGGTGTTTGACAATGACAAAATGACTATCATATAGTACAAAGGGTAGTCATAGGATGTAGATACATCCAAATAACATTAGTGGACAATATAAGAGTTTCATGTTTCCCAAGGAAGAAGTATGAGTTTTCTTCACAATTATTTCACCTAGTAGCTACTCCCAATTCATGTGATGCTTCCAAGAAGGAAAAATGCAAGAATTGAAGCTCATGACTTGCTAGTATGGTGAAACCCTCAATATAAAAGGTGAAAAGTTTCAAAATAGGTTTAAAACCATATCTTTTATAAAGTAAAGTGAGTATTGTAGCATGAAACCCATGGCCTGTGCAACGAATAATAAATTTCTTCACCATTTTCTATAAAAGCTTACATACAGTGGAAAATCAAATACCCATCTCAAGGAGAGGGTTTCAAGAAGCCAAACTTAGAATGTCGATATTTTTTCTTTTTGTTTTCTTTCAGAGAGGTAAATAAAATGAGTCATGGTCGCGACCTACCCATGAAGATCAAGGCATAGAAAGAAAGAAAGAGTGTTCATCACTTTAGTTCACTGTGGGGCTTGAATAGAGCATATTCTATAGAAAAGAAAAGGAAATACAAGATTATATGGAGGAAAGCTTACCCTCATATCCTCATAGAAAATTATTTCAAAAACCACGTACAATACTCTCACAAGGATCTAATGGTGGCTCAAACAGTAAGTATGGAATCAACATAATCAAAATATATCAAAAATGTGCCATGGTCACGACCAAGATAACTAAAATGCACTTAGAATGGAGGTCAATACTCAATATTGCAATGAAGTAAACTCACCTTTGCATTTTCTCCTTCAGAATCTCAGAAAAATGACCCAAAAATAGTAAAGTATGATGGAAAATTGAGCTATTAAAAAACCCTACCAGTAGCATGGTGGCACAACAAGCTTTCTCCAGAAAGTGCAAAATGAAAAAATGGAGAGTTTTAGGGTTCGAGTGTTTTGAATAATTCCCTAATTCGATGGAATTTTTTACCACGTTTTTTAAATAAATCATTTAATTTTAATAATGCCATGGTCTTGAATTCAAAGTCAATCGACCTAATGATCACCATTAGGGAGCCTGCAAATTTAAAGATGGATGATATTGATTTAATATTATCATTTAATTTTGAAGTGAAGGAGCACTTCATTTATATTTGTTGCATGATTTTAGACAAAAATCAACAATGTAATTAAATATTAAAGGTAATATTACCTTAACATTTACTATGTAATGCATAAAGAGGAAGAATACTACATATCAAATATTAAAATAATCACATTGATTATCTTTAATATTGATCAAAATATTACCTTTTTTTCAAAATCATGCAAGAAACACGAGTGAAACAAGACTGAAGTCAATGGGAGTCATCTGGAGTATTATGCTTTCTTTGACTTGGAGTCATTTTTTCAATCTTTTGGAGATCACGTCGATAGAGGCCATTATTCATGGAGATTTTTGAGACATATCTTTAGTTTTACATTAGTGTGGGAGGTATTTTGATCATTAACATTGAGGGGAGGAGTTTGCAACATTTGAAGTTCAGTTTGCTTCAGTTGTGGGCCCTCTTTTCAAGGATTTTCTTCTTTGCTCGTGAGAAGATATTTTGGTGATATTTTTCACTTTCAGTTGGCTTTGAGTTCCACCTCTTGGTACCTTGGAGTTATCATCTTTTATATATATTGAAAAAGACTGTCGTTTTCCTTAGTTCTTGTTTTCTGCCTTTGCATTCTACAAAGAGATTATCTTGTAACTCATTTTCAGTTGATTAATATATTGTAGTACTTTATTTTCAGTAGATTGTTTTAGAGTTTTACAAAGTTTTTCTTTAGGATATTCAATAGAAATAGAGTTTACCTTCACAATTTTTGGTGTTTTGTCTCTTTTAAATGATTTGATTCAAGTTTAATGTGTTTTAAATCAGAAACCTCTAAATTTCTATCTTGTTTACTAATGCATGTACACAATAGCATTTTTTCATAGGTAATTGATTGTGCTCTTAAATTTTATCTCTTCTCTTAATTTGTGAAAACCCTATTTTCCTTAGTAAGAAAAGATTAAACAAATCCTTTTAGAGAAATATTTTGTGATCAAGGTGTCCAAATTGAGTTGTGTTAACAGATTTATAGGAATATTAGTTGTGAATAAGTCTACATAGTAGTATGTTTTTGCTCAATCACCTCCTAGAAGTAACTTACCATTCAAATTTATTTCAGTTTCATAGATCTTAATCTTTCTCCCTTTTCCCACACAAGACATTAGATTCTAGGATATCAAAAGGGGAACCGACCCACAATGTGGAGATTCACTTTCATTATGAGCAACCCATAGGCTTGAAAGTGTTTCCATGTTACATGGGATTGTTGAGCTTTACAACTTTTCATTTGGGTGCAATCCCTCATGATAACAATAACTTTTCACTAACATGAGTTGCCCCATTTGGCATTGAGAAAGAAAAATGAGGCCTTTATGATAATTGCTCAATTTCATAGAATAGACATAAAAAGGACCCTTGTTGATAATGTCTCATCCCTTAATGTGTGCAACGTGAAACTCTTAGATAGATTGTGAGTAGAAAAATCAAAGATAGAACCTGACTCTTTATCAATTTGAGGATTTAACAATGTAGTATGACAACTACTCATCATGATTACTCTACCTATTATAGGCAAAAGAGCTACCTAACAAACTCCTATTCATGTTATGCCTCATGACCTTTCATACAATCTTCTTTTGAGAAGACCATGGATTCATGAGATGCATGTGGTACCTTCGACTCTTCATCGTATTATGAAATTTGTCTATGAAAACAAGGTATACTAAGTTGAAATGGACCCTGAGCCTAAAAGATGCATACAAGGTGAAAAAGGAATGACAAGTCCTCTGAGCACATTAATTCCAACATCCAACATAGAACCTTTAAAACAAGACAAGCAAGAAATGGAAATAGTTTCAAAATTATTGGATGATGATCGGGGTTCCTTAGAGTTCACACCCTCGTTTATGGGAGAATACATAATGTAGACACCTAAAAATGACCTAGGCCTGCGAGCATCATTTTTACCACCTTCATCCTAGCATAATTATGACATTTAATTATGTCCTTGGTCCACATTCGACTATTGATTAAATAATTCATAATTATTTAATTAATTCATGTCATTTATTCTTCATGATTATTAAATAAATAAATTTTATTTATTTATTAAATCGTCATTAATTGTCTAAGTCTTCCCTTAATTAAATAAATTTCTTAATTTATTTAATTTCCCTTTCTGCATTTAATTCTTCCTGATTATTAAATAAATGAATACATTTATTTATTTAATATGTCACTAATCATCTTAATTAAATAAATTGATTAATTTATTTAATTAATTAGTCTTATCTGCTAAATTAAATAATTAAATTTAATTATTTAATTGCCAATTTAATATTCTTCTCATTTTAAATAAATTAAATTATTTAAAATGTCATCTCAATCTTAACTATCAGTCCATTTTGATAAATAATCTGAAAAGATTATTTATTATCTCTCAAAATCATTATTTTGAATTAATTTAATTCAAAATAGTAATTAATCTTCTAAAAATCAAGTAATCGGGCAGATTCTTGATTTTCCAAATCGAATCTTCAGTCCACATCTTATCTTCTTGATTTTTTGAATCTCACAAATTAGGCAATCTTATCTTCTTGATTTTTCAAAAATCTTTATTTCTTTAATTAATTTCCTCATTTATTCTCCACCGTCGATCCGATTATCTGAGACATTTTCTTGACCGTCCAATTAATAAATTTTCCCTAACCCTAATTAGGGATTCTCAGGTTTAATCTAGACCTCTCATTCTAGGTTCTCATCATCAATTAATCTCACCCGTCCATTTGAAATGACATTTTCTATAAAATTCCATTTTCCTCTCACTTTTTGATTACGCAAAGACACGCTGACATTTTATACACTTTCACACTTGCATTCTTAGATTTATCATAGCATTTATTATAGTCATTTGATCAAGTCTTGGCATTTGTTTAGGCATAGACATTGACAATTATAGTAATAGGCATAGGCATTTAGACATAGCATAAATCCTTCAAAGCTTGGTGTAGGACTTAGGTATTTGCAGATTGCTCGTACGTCCAATCTGAGGGCAACATCATCCAACAAGTAAGAAGGTATTACGAAAGGGAATCATGGAGGTATCAACGATCAGGTATAATCGTATTGTGTTTTACTTCCTTTGTGTTTCGTAAGATCTTTGGGTTTCACTGTCATTTATTGTTGTTGCTAACACTCCTAATCAAACCTAAAAGAAATCCCTTGATTACACATAATCACAAGAAAATAAGACAAAAGAAAAAAGCAACCAATGGTCATGTCAACTTAGAACTTTGAATAAAATTCACAAACACCCAATTTATCCACTCTTGAAGAGGATAAAATTTATACAACTAACTTTGATGAGATCGATTATCAACAACCACCAAACCCAAAAGAAATGGAAAAACTTTACAAGAGATGTTATGAGCTTGTAAAACAATTGAGTTACAATGGTAGAGGATGTGGAAAGAAAGAACAAGGAATTCGAGTTCCTATAGAACCTAACACATAAGAGATAAAAGCTGGTTTGGGATATTTTCCTTCTAAGATTACACAAGCATCAAACAGACCATTGTTAAACATCAACACTATCATGTGCAAACCAAAAATCAAACTCACTATGAAGCATCTTGAATTGCTTGATATGGATTTACCACCATCATGGGAGTAATTTGAATATGAAGCCTTGAAACAAAGGATAGGATTTTATGATAAATCATCTACTCCCACTCACAAGAAAAAAATTACATGTGCTATGATAAGTACCAAACAAAAATATGGAGCAAAAGAGAGTGGTGAGACAGACATGAACAATGAATAATACAATCCCAAATTTCCAAGATCAAATAGACTTCCTTTAGGAGAAAAAATGGATATAGTAATGGACATCAATGATAAAGAGAAACTCACTAAAATAGGACAATGCCTTGATGATGAAGAGCAAGAGGATACTGCAACCTTGCTTCATGACTTTCCTAAACTTTTTGCTTGGACTTACTCGAACATACCGGGAATTGATCTTAAGATTGTAACACACAACATATTCCTTGCTGAAAATCCTAAGCTTGTTTGAAAAAGATTCAAAAAATGAGCCCTAAAATAGCCTTGCTAGTTAAGGATTAAATTAAAAAACTTCTTGACGCTAGTTTCATAAGACCTATATATTATTCTCCTTGTATCTCAAACATTGTTGCAATCACAAAACCTGACAATTGTATTACGATATGTATGGATTTTCATGATTTGAATAAATAATATTTAAAGGATGACTTTCCCCTTCCTAATATTGACATGATAGTAGAATCAACTAAGAGACATGCTTTTTTGTCATTCATGGATGGATTTTCTAGATGCAATCAAATTTTCATCAACCCTCAAGATCAGTATGAAACAACATTTACAACTATTTGGGGAACATTTTGTTGGGTTATGATGCCTTTTGGATTGAAGAATGTGGGCACAACATATCAACGAGCTATGACACTGATATTCCATGATTACATACATAAGATTTTGGAAGATTACGTTGATGACATTCTAGCCAAATTGTTAACAAGACAAGACAATGTGAATGTCCTTTAGAAATTTTTTGAGCAAATGGAAAA
This sequence comes from Sequoia sempervirens, assembly GCA_007258455.2. Classification (NCBI taxonomy): domain Eukaryota; kingdom Viridiplantae; phylum Streptophyta; class Pinopsida; order Cupressales; family Cupressaceae; genus Sequoia; species Sequoia sempervirens. The sequence continues at coordinate 214,224,241 of VDFB02270651.1, read as the reverse complement.
ATACATGAGATTGAATCCAAAAAAATGTCTTTGGTGTAGATAGTGGGAAACTCCTAGGTTTTATCATATCTCACAGAGGCATTGAAGTGGATACAAAGAAGATTGATACTATCATCAACATGCCACCACCTCAAAGCATTTCTCAATTGGGTATGTGTAGGATCATCATGGAAAAAATAGGCCCTTAAGTGGAAAAAAAATTAGAAAAATCAGAGTTAAGCAACTTGACGTAAAAATTTGAATAATTTATCTATATTATTTCAAAAATATTTAAGAATAGAATGTATAGAAAATTGAATGTAGTTTCTAAACTACTAGGTTTATTCAAAAAAAAAAATCTATTTGGTGAAAATTTGAAATTGCAATGCAGTAGTACTTAAATTTTAGGGAAAAAATAAGTAGGTGTCTATCTGACCACCCTAACCACAATAAAATGATAATATTTTTTTTATAATATTTTAGATATAAGTAGGCGACTCATGTACCGATCGAAGCATATTTTTGTAATTTTTTTCCAAGTAAATAATTAATTATGAATTTTTATTACAACTTTTAAAAATATAAAAATGTATGTCTTACCACCTTAACTTGGTCAAAACTTCATGAAATTCATCTTTTTTTTAATCCTATAGTATGAGAAGCATAGAGTGTGATGCATATTTTAGATTCAAAAAATGTGATACCATTTGAAAGTTATAAATGTTTTTCAATCAACCTATCAATCAAGACTTTAGTCGTATTTCAAATAGAAAATGAATAATAATAATTTATTAAATTCAAAGTAAAGAATAATTTATATTGGTGGAAAGCTGAGAATCTCCTTTAAAAACCCTTTTCATTTCATCAATTTTGGGTAAAAAAAAGTCGTCAGCCACATACCCATCATATCGCCACATTTTGGCCCATCATGATCCTACACATACCCAATTGTGCACGTTACAAGGAAGAATTCAAGCCATCCATCATTTTATCACATCTTTAGCTAATCAAACATTACCATTTACACATCTCCTCAAAAAGGATGTGCATTTTGACTGGAACACAAAGTGTAAATAGGATTTTGAGAGTTTGAAGGAATATCTTGCAACTCCATCTGTTTTACAACCTGTTATGCAAAACAAACCATTCATCCTTTATATAGCTGCATCAGCCCATTCCCTTGTGGAATTGTTGGCTCAACAAGATGAAAATAGTAAAGAACATCCAGTCTATTACATTAGCTGAACCTTGATAGATTATGAGAAACGATACACAAAAATATAAAAACAATGTTTGGCTCTTGTATTCACTACTAGTAAATTGCAACATTATTTAATGAATGCAAAAAATACGTGTGATGACGAAATTTTGTGATGCAAGAAAATATACCAAAAAAAATCAACCATCAGGGTACTTTTTCCCCAAACTCAAAAGAGAAGATCAAATTAAACAAGCACCAAAAATTCACTATTCATTTTGCCAAACTCCATGAAAATCATTTGAAATTACAAGGCTACCAATGAGCCAACTCACCACATCAATACTACACACCTTTATCAGATTCCAATTCACCTTAACCAACATTAAACTATCTGTACCAAAACAATAACCTGATTGAGAAACTGAACCATTTACCTCTTTCCTTATTCATCAATTTATCCATTCAATACAACTAACTCCTCAAGGAAAATTGACAACTAACCATACATTCTTACTTTCATACTATCACCAGACTCCCAAATCATTGTAATCATCATCATTTTTATTGAAAAAAACCAAGATCATATTCACATATCACTATTCTTAATAGATCCTTTACTTGTTGCAGTTAAAACACCATTTTACCCCTTCGGACCATATTACTTAAAACACCAAATTTGCAAGTTTTCTTTCCAAACCTTTCCCTAAACATTTAGACACCTTTAGGAACATCATTTAGACAAGTTCCAATCAATATTCACCATCTACATCTCAGTTTATACAAAGATCTCATTTTCTTGCATTCTTACACCCAAACCCTAGTAGCACTGCCTTATGACAAAAGTGGGTATATCAAGAAACCCTTATTGAAAATCCTTAAACCAAACATGCCATTAGGAACCCATTTCAGTCCATTACAACACACTTTAAAACCATTAGCATTTATTTTGGAAAATATATGCAAACCAATAGGTTGTCCACTGGTAAAACACACCAATTAGCCCAAAATTATAAAGAAACCACCATTAATTCATCTTGAAACTACCAATAACCCTGGGCAGCATTATAACAGGTTACAAAACTTACATTTCACCAACTTTTAGAAATAGATAGGTCCAATTATGCACTGAACAATAAAACCCTCATTCTAAGCTACTTTCAATCAAACAACCAAGGGTTTATTGAAAATACCCTTTACAAACTTCAACCGTCTTTTAAAATTCTTCAAACAAATTAGAATTGGTCAGCAAGGTATGTGCAGGATCATGATGGGCCAAAAAGTGGCAATATGATGGGTATGTGGCTGATGACATTTTTTTACCCAAAATTAATGAAACGAAAAGGGTTTTTAAAGGAGATTCTTAGCTTTCCACCAATATAAATTATGCTTTACTTTGAATTTAATAAGTAATTATTATTCATTTTCTATTTGAAGTACAACTAAAGTATTAATTGATAGGTTGATTGAAAAACATCTATAGCTTTCAAATGGTATCACATTTTTTCAATCTAAAACATGCATCACATTTTCTGCTTTGCATACTATAGGATTAAAAAGAAAAATTGAATTTCATGAAGTTTTGACCTAGTTAAGGTGGTTACATACAAGTTTTTATATTTTTTAAAAGTTGTAATAAAAAATTCATAATTAATTATTTACTTGGAAAAAAATTACAAAAAATATGCATCACATCAAGACATGAGTCCTCTACTTATATCTAAAATATTATAAAAAATATTATCATTTTATTGTGGTTAGGGTGGTCGGATAGACACCTACTTCTTATTTTTTCCTGAAATTTAAGTACTACTGCATTGAAATTTCAAATTTTCACCAAATAGATTTTTTTTAAACAAACCTAGTAGTTTAGAAACTACATTCAATTTGCTACAAATTCTATTCTTACATATTTTTGAAATAATATAAATAACTTATTCAAATTTTTACGTCAAGTTGCTTAACTCTAATTTTTCTAATTTTTTGCCACTTAAGGGCCTATTTTTTCCATGATGATCCTACACATACCCTACACAAACATAATACACTACCTTTCAACCCTTTCCATCAACAATTCTTCATGTCACCACTTGGAGGCATCCTTACATGCATGGGAATTATGAAACTCTATAGGGAAGCAACCATAACTTTGCATTATTTCCTTCCATTGACCTGCCATCACACACATACACCAAACACACAAAAATAAAATTTATTTAATCCATCCCATTGACCAAATAAATCTACAATGATGGGATGGAGGCTTTATTCCTTAAATGACTCTCAAAACACTAAATGGAGATTACAGACCAAATTTTGTAAATGGGCTCTCAATCCTTTTATTTTCAATGAAACAATCTAAAACCTTTTCCAAAAAAGAGAAGACTCCCTACAATACAAGATACAGACAAGAATGAAGCCTAAAAGGTACTTGTTTATTTGTACAATGACTAAAACTAGAAGAGAAAAACACAAATTCATAAGATAGAGTGTTTTATTTATCAAAATTTGATGGCAAGTTACAAAATCTGAGTTTTTCTTGCCTTACAAATGCTTTTATAGATGTTTCCCAACCAATAACTTCTTTTTCAACTTCTTTCATCGACCTATCCGTTCAATTTTCCCACAAAGACTCTTCATCTTCTGATTTTTTCATTTTACATAATTGGCAACTTTTAACATTTTTGCAAATTTTACGTTTTCCATCCTTTTGCCAACCTATGACCTATTTGTGACCTCAAATACATTATTTATGACCTCCTAAGACCTTTTTACAATGCTTTTACAATTGAAAGTTCATTTTTTACAAATTTTCCAATTAAAGGCATCTAGTGAGCAAGGTGCTCCTACACCATTTTGTAACGCCCCACCAAGGAACCCCAGAGGACAACTAAATAACGAAACATTTTTTTTATAAGAAATAATAGTGAACGACTTAACGTAACAGGTAAACTAAACTAAGTCTTCTAAGGTTCCATGAATGCATTACTAACACAACTATAAACAAGAACTAGAATTATTCCATTAACAAATATGTTTACATGATTTGTCTAATAAACAAGTACATTTTAATCCTCCATATTAGATTATTCAACAATATGAATTTCCATAACATGACATTGGATAAAGAGCATTAAAGATCATTTACAAATAACTAACAAATATATACAAATTCCATTACATGAGAATACATCATAATCTCTTACATCGATACATTGTTTTCAATAATGCTTCCCTAAATACAATTGAGAAGAATACATCAAATTACATTAAATGGAACAACTGGAGTATATTCCATTACATATACATAGAAGACTATCTTCTCGAACTGGAACATGAACTAGAATCTGCTGCACTAGTTACATCCTCCACACACATGAGCAAGCAACAAGGAAACCCAATGGACGAATAAAAACCAACCTCTTGACCATGTGGAACCTTAGAAGGCCCACCCCCTGTGCTAGGAGATAACATAAGGTCCTACTACAAAAAAATAATCAAGAAGACAATAGGCTAACATAAACAAGACTATACATGGCTTCAACACAACACTAAAACAACTTTAATATCACATGCAATAGAGACACAACTTCAAACACTGGCTTCACTTCCAGAGGCACACACACAACATGAGGATAAAATACAACTAGGGAATGCTAGATTGAAATAGGGAAAAGTGTCATCGCATGGTCCTATCATGGATTACCCTAACAATCTCTCACTAGATGTCGACCCCATAGGGTGACACATATGGTACCAACATTCCTTTCGTGAGGAAAAGGAAGTTTATCTTGCCAACTGGGCCTTCTCAACCCATCCTTAGCATAAATGAGCACTATAGGCATGGGTGAGGCATCCAATTATCTTGATTAATTTGAAATCTACCCAATCCCCTATTACATTAGTTAGGTTATCACTGAATTAAGAAACTCCCAAATGGGTTACCTTGGACACCACTTTTGGTTTTGGCCCCCATTGAGAGCCACTCCCCCGACTTGTGTAGTACCCCTCCACTTTTGACCCTTCCTAATGTGTGAGTAAGTTGTTTATTGGTGACTTGTGACGTCATGTTGATTTTTTCGTTCAAGTTAATTGGTCAATTAATGTGTTTCAATTATTTGTCATGGTCGTGGTTCAATGTCGTTCAAGTGTTGTTTCAGGTTTCATTGCTCGTATTTGTAAGGATAATTTAATTAAAGTAATGAATTAAATTATTAAATCTTTAAGAGAATTTTAGTAATTAATTATTAAATTAATTTTAAGGGGTATAATGATTTGATAGTTTATACTATTATTTTATTAAAAATGAATATGTACATAAAAACATAATTTTACATTATAAATAATGTTTATTTTAAATTTAATTTATAGTGGATTAATAATCCACTTATTAATAGATTTTTTTAAAAAATTTAAAATATTTGGATAAAGAGGTATTTAATAAAATATCAAAATTGATATTTTATTGGATATTATAATTTGGAAAATGATAAATTTCAAAAATAATTTAAAAGGATTTATGATAATAGTATGATTTATTAAATTTAATAGTGGAAGTTAGGTTTCTTAATTAACTAAAATGTAAAGATTAACTTACAAGTGGAAAAACCAAGTTAGGAGAAAATGTCAGGTGCACTCTCAGAAACTATAAATTTATTAGAAAATTGCCATCTGTCCATGGGTTCATCAAAAAACTTTAGAGACTTTTCCTTATTTTATTTGGGAATTTTGTGGAAATCAAAACATTCGAGAGTGAAACAAATTTTTTTAACTCTTAACTGCACTCTGGTAAAAATTTAGGAATTTTACAGCTCTGGGTAATCTTGCTAGGTAAAAAGTGAAAGAAAATATTATAGCTCTGGGTAATCTTGTTGGAAAATCTTGTTGGTTAAAAAGTGAAAGAAAATATTATAGCCCGAGAATTTGGGGGAAAAGAAGTTGCTTGAACAAGTTTGGATTTTTGTGAAAGAAGGATTGATGTAGGACTTCATCTCCATTTTTAGTGAGGGTCTAGGTTGGTCAATTATTATTCTTTTTGTGTGAATTTCATTTTCAATAGTATCAACTAGTATTTTGGTATAGCGTTGCTTTATCTTGCTCAACCATTTACTTGACTTTCAATTGTTATTTTAAGAGTTTTCCTATCTTCTTTTATTTCTTCCCATTTTATTGCATTGTATACCAACTATTTCGATGCTATGCTATATATCTCTATTTCCTTCATGGTATATGATATTTTCATTCTTATGCGTATGCTGACCCATAGTATAATGGAGGATTTTTCAACGGGGAATTTATTCTTTGCCAATGCTTGGAGTTTAGGGTAGCGTCTGCTTAAAGTCTATCATTTATTTGTTGATTGTGTCTAATTTTTTTGTTAATTTTTTTGTCTTGAGAAAGTATTTGTGCAAGTATGAGTGTTTATCCTATGCTCCATATCTTACTATTAAGTATTTTTTAGTATACTTTAATTGGTCTATGAGTGTTTTGTTGGCATCATGCATGCACATATTTATGTTAAATTGTGGTTATTATTATTATTTATATAGTGAGTAAATCTTCATCCACAAATGAGTGCAATAATAAAATGTGACTTGCCGACTTTAATGTATTTCTTGAAATTACGACTTTTAAATATATAAGTGAAATTAAAGAGAATGGTATCTTTCAAATGGTTTTCTGAAAATTGATGTAGGTTTATAATTTTATATAAAAATATTTATGTGTTAGCTTATATTTTCCTATTTACAATATGTTTGGTTGACTTCCTTACAAACAAAAAATTATTATTTTTTAATCCTCTCCTACAGAATTATAAAATAAATATAATTATATATATTTGTGTGTATTTATATATTTATATTTTAATTATATGTTTATATTTGTATGTGTAAACATTATTAGAAGTGGATAATTCTAGAAAAGAGGTATTGAAGTTGATGAAACTATGAAGTTAAGTAAAATAATTTAAATGGGTCATTTTATTACAAAGTGAATATGACTTTCTAGAATGGTAAGAAAAATATTTAATTAAATTATTTATTTATTTTTATGTAAACAAATGTATATGTTAGGACTCATAAAATTTAGAGAAATTGGTTTGTACAAATATGTAGTTGGGTATTCGTTGTTATGCTCAATTAAATTTATTTATTTATTTTTATTTAAACAAATGCATATATTAGGAATCATAAAATTTAGATAAATTAGTTTGTACACATGTATAGTTGGGTATTCATTGTTATGCTTAATTAAATTTATTTATTTATTTTTCAGTAAAAAAATGTATATGTTAGGAGTCATAAATTAAGAGAAACCTATTGGTTTAAATAATATAAGATTTCATAGTTCTCTATTTATTTAAATGATTTCCAATATGGATGTGTAAACGAAATAAATTTTTTGAATTTTGATTATTTAATAATCTTAAAAGTTATTAGGTGGGATTTGATTGTTATTACGTTTAAGTGAGTGGATATGTAATTATTCTTGAAAATGTATAGATAGTTATGTGATTTTCTAGGATACTCATTGAAATTAATACCTTATAATGGATATTGTAGTTTCCTGTTGATTGTACTTTCCTTTTTATATTATTCTGTTAGTTGAGGAGGTTTTATGAATGGTCATGTTTTGATGTTGGTCGAGAACTCGATATGTGTGAATACTCTCAATAGGGAGCTCATGGGTAGTTGTTCTAGAGACTTCTAGAGGTAATTGGGAAACTTGTTTTTATGTGGATTTCCATGGTTGATCTTTATGATTCATTGGTTGCTTTTTCAGATTTGTCTCATGTGGGTTTTACCTTGATCTGTTGTGTTGCCTTTTGTTATGACTATTTGACGAGATGGTTCATGCCTCACATTTATACTCGAACTTGTGATTTTTGGTGTTTGTGCTTTGGTACACCCTTGGTGTTGTGAGTTTTGTTTTGGGGCTATTAGGGAGAGTGGCTCTTCATGGGGGTCGACGTACAAAGGGGCAACCTGGATAACCCATGGAAGAGTTAGGTAAATAAGTGAAAACCTAATAAAATAAACTAGTGGGTATGGGTAGGTACACATTAATTAAAGATAAGTAAGATACCTCACCCACATCGTTAGTGATTTCACATACTAAGGGTGGGTTGAGAAGGCTATGGTTGGCAAGATTGCTACCTCGTCCTCATGAGAGGCTAGTGGTATTTCATGTGTCACCCTATGGGGTCAGCTCCTAGTGAGAGACAGTCAAGGTATCCACAGATGGGGGTTGACACCTGTTGAGAGGTAGCCAAGGTAACCCATGATAGGGTCATGCAATTACACTCTCGCATAGTATCTCTTGCCTTTTCCTTTGTTTTCCTCTAGAATTAGTCATTTTGTAAGTAGTTGTTGAGATTGTTGTTTGTTATGTTCTGGTTGCTCTTTTGTGGTTTGTTCTTGTGGTTGTTCTGCTCAACTGTCTTGGTCGTGGGTCTTTCTTGTCATCTCCTAGTACGGGGGTGGGCCTTCGAGTCCACGTGGTCAGGTGGAACGTTCTTTGCAACCCATTGGGTTCCTAGTTAGTGTTTTCAAAGCACGAAGTTCGTGTTGTTGTAGATGATCTAGAGCTTCGCCACAGTTCAATTTTATCATGTCCAGTTATGTATTACTCTAGTATTTGATGTATCTTTCCCTCTATGTGTCGAGAAGCATGGATGTGCATATGTACTCCTGAAACGATGTGATGTACTCCTGAAACGATGCAATGTACTCCTGAAGTGATGTGATGTACTCCTGAAATGGATGTAATGTATTATTTTACCTTTGTAACCCTTATGTGGTTAATGATTTGTGGTAGCCGTTATTTGATGTGTTGTATCTATGGAAATATGCTCCATAGAATTATCATGAAGATAATATGTTTATGGTTATTAGGAATAATTTAATCTTGTTTATGTTGAGTTATTATTTGATGATGTTTTCTTAATTGATGGATTATAATGGATGTATGATAATTGTAAACATATGATATATCTTGGTTTACAATGAAGTCTTGGAACTCGTTCATTATTGTTAGGGTATGAGTTTAGGTTTCATAATGTCGCCGTGTGTACCCCAGAGGATGTAGTTGATATTGTAATTGTATAATTTCTTTACTTGTAGTGTATATTAATGTTTATCTTATGTAATTTTCTAATTTCAAAAAAAAAAATTGTACGATAATTTGTTAGTTTTAGTTGTCCTTTAGGGTTAGCATGGCAAGGCATTACAGCTTGCAACTATTAAACCCTACAAACCAAACAAAGCATTTACCATATTGCATACACATGACATCATCACATGAATCCAATAGAGCAAGGCATTAACCATCTTGCTCACATATCACATTCACAAGAATCTAAACACAGTGCAAGGAAATGTCCATCTTGCACATTTACCATGGTCACATGATACCATACCAAGATAAAAAAACACACCCTTAGGGTTTTCAACTTGCACAAAGCACATAACCCAAAAACTTACCATACCACCTCTAAATTGAAAACCATTAGAAAACCATACACACTACAATATTCCCTCCTAGCCTTCAGAAAATGACCTTACCAACTTTGCACAAATGACTCCCATTTTTAACAATGACCCAAAATCACCTTGATTTCCCTAATCAAACACCATATTTAATGCAAGTACACAAAACAACAATGCAACAATGAAATACACTATTTCCACATAGAAAATATATTCTTCATGACACAACACTTAACATCATCTAGTAAACATTCAAGATCACAAGTTAGGTGACTTCCAATCTACAAATATCATATATATTTGCAAATCAACATTCCAAACAATTGACGATAAAAAAACATTGTGCACCTTAATGCCCAATCCTATAATATATACCACAAGACATTAAAGACTAGATTTACATAATCTTGTCAAGCATTTATACTTCCCTCAAGTCTAATTACTCAATTTAAGTTCAACCCACAACTCTTACCTATTCTATAAGGTTTAACGAAAGTAAAATTCAAGTGATAATTCAATCCTACCTCAACACATTCTACTCTACTCAATATTTCAACCCTAAAATATATATATTAGTTAAGACACGAAATCCATCATGTAACTTGCATTCATTTAAACTCATCCAATTAGTTCAACTCAAGAGATTATTTACTCCAAATATTTATACTTGAAAGTATCTATGGTAGCAATATTCCAATTATTTAAATTACACAACTCTCTTAAATAATTATAAATAATTAATTCCTAAACTTTTACTCTTAAATAATATTAACTTTTTTTATTTAAATTAAGCAAACGAAACTACATAATTGTAGATTCATTCATCTCTTTTAACGGACCCTAATTTTCAGCTATCTAAGAAGTAAATCAATTCATTTTAACTATTTACCCAATTCATCTATCTATGACCAATTAGTTACTTGATTACAATAGTGATGTCTACTCATGTAGATTACAATAATTGACTTAAATTGAAGTAAAAACATAAAACCTATTAGAAGGTTTATCTTCAAATTCATTCATAAAGATAAAAAGGCAAAACCTAATATGATCATAAAATTTTAACATCTAATAAACAACTTATTTGCCAATTTGTAATAACCCTCCTGGTTGCTAGTTGGACTCAGTAGTGTTATGTTTTGTTTTGATGCTCAGATACTAGGATGATACTGTTATTGTTTGATGTGGTTAGTCAGATACTATGATGATACTGTTATTGTTTGATATGGTTAGTTAGATGCTAGATGATGCTGTTATTTCATTTTGGACATGATTACTTTATATGACATTATGGTTGATTATATCAGTTGATTTTCTGAATTATGATATGATGCAGTGATTTAATTTAATATGTTATGAGATGATTGTTAGCTAGAAATGTAATTCATTGATTATGTTATAATTGTTAGAATAGGTGTGACGAAGGACAATATAGCATCACTCGTTCGCGAGTGCCCTGTTATGTTGCGATTCCGTCTCACAATACAGTATTTTGATTTAATGTTTTGATATTTATGTATATATGCACATGTACACAACTTCGTTTGTATGCAAGATTGCAGGTACAAGTCTCGATTCCACCTGCTTCGGCAGGACAGGGCGAGCACCAAATAACCCAACGGATAAATGTTGATACAGAGGTGACGATGAAGTCCTCCCATTCCATGATGTCAGGTCGTCTCATTTGTTTGGTATAGTCGATTTTGTGTAATTGTCGTCATTGTCTGTTGTGTTATGTGTTTTGTCTTATTTTATTTATGAGGGCATTTATAGTTATGATTTATCTTAATGATTGAAATAAATTATTTATTTTAATGTTGGATTAAATGGTATTTAAATATTTAAATAATTTAATTATTTTTGAAAATCATACATTGCAATTAAATAATAATTAAATATTAAATATGGATTAATTATTTTAATCAAGTAAATTGGTGGTGGATAATTATGAGAATAATTTATTTAAAATAAATATGTAATGTGAGGTGCAAGAAAAGTTGCAAAACAGGAATTAAAGCAATAAAAGAATAAAAAGATAGTGTGAGCCAATAGGAATTGAGAGTGAGGAAAAAACTAGTTTTAAAGAATTGATTTTTCTTTTAATCTGGGATTTTTGGAGAGTGTTGAAGAATGGGCAATATATTTTATTTAATTATGAATTTTTGAGAAGTTCTCACACACCCATAGAAGATCAGAAAGTTGAAGTTGCTCAAGTGATTGTTGAGTTCGTTCTGGACTAAAGATTGGAATCGGGTTCGAGGGCATCAGAGTCAAGTAGGCATCTTCACATTTGCATCGGACTCCAGGTTCCTCTCGTAGTTTTCTTTTCGTACCCTTTTTCTTTTATCTGTCTGCTTCAGAAAAGGAAAATATATCTTATTAAAAATGATTCTTGTGAATATAGAAAAACATCTGTTGATTGAAAACTAGGGAAAATTATTAGACTAGAAAACAAAGAAAATCATAGTTATTATACTGTACAAATTCTTGTCAAGACAAAAACTCAGATCTTCTGAAACATTCAATTTATAAAAAAAAAAAAATAGGATTGTAGAAAAGATGATTTAATTATTGATGGAAATATAATTGAAATTTTCTCAATATTTTTATCTATGAAAGATCTATGTGGTATTCTGTATTTTACACTCGATTATTATATTTATGCAAATTGAATATATACACATATATACATATATATATATATATATTCTTATATATATATATATATATATATTTATATGTATATATTAATATATATGGATCTTTTATATTTCTTTTAACTCTAAGCGCCGCCGTCAGCCGTATCGACTGTGAGTTCTTTTTAAATTTTTGTTCTGGAATCGAAATTGTTTATACATGTAATTTCGTTTGTTTCTACATCGAATTTTTTTTAATAAAAAATATGAAAATAAAAAAATTTAAATTTGTTTGTAGCGATGAGGGAAGGGAGGGCCGCAGCTCTCCCCTATCCTCTCCTCGCGCAGGGTATAAACAAACTGGATGCCGTATCCATGGATGGCCCTACCTTAGGGGCTTGCGCCTGCCTGTTTATTTTAAGTTTTTTTTTTATATATATTAATTTTTGTATATTTTTTAATTTTATAAATATATATTTATATATATATATATATATATATTTTAATATATATATATATAGAGGTAGTTATAAAATAATAAAAATAAAATTGAGATTATAATTTTGTTTTTTTTTAAAAGAAGAATAATGATTATTTAAATTTTAATGTTAAATTATTACATTGTAAAAACGTAATTTTATATTGGATTTAAATGTATTAATTTTGTTTAGATCTTGGTAATGTTTTTTTTATATAGTTTAAATGGGCAATGTTAAATATTATCTTGATTAAATAAATATTTAGACAAGAATTAGCTTTTAGTTGTAATTGTGGAGTTTATTGAGACGATCATTTTAGTTACATAATTGGGATTAGAATCGAACTTAAATGTGCAATTTTGCAAAATGTGATGTGAGTTTCCTTGTATGTTATGTTTTGCTTTATTGTTTTGTTGTCGATGTGGGAACCCTATCGTATTTTAATCCTGTTCCAGAGGCTTGTGATTTAAAGTGTATTTATCTTGTTTATGCTTTTTGAGCATTTTTGGGGTTATGTTAGGAAGGGTTGGACGGGTTTGCAAGTTTTTTGTTTATGTGTAGTTGCGAGATGGTTAATGCCTCGTGTATTGGATTTTGGTTTTATGACTTATATGTGTTAGTCCAACCCTTGCCTGTTTTGAGATATGTTAGGGGTCATAGGAGGGAGAGTGGCTCTTCGTGGGCACTGGCGCCTCGGATGAGGAAGGGCCAGGATAACCCACGAAAGAGTAGTAAACAAGTGATAACCTAAACAATAGATTTAGGGGGTTGGGTAGTTTAAAAACATAAGATAATAAAACATTGGATTCCTCGGCTATGCATTAGGGCTACCTTAGACTAGTGATAGACTAAGAAGGCCGTGGTCGGCATAGTCATAGTCTCGTCTTCACGAGAGACTGTTGGCTCCGCATCAGCTACCCTATGGTGCCGGCGCCTCAGTTAGGAGGAAGGGCCAGGAGATCCATAGATGGGTGCCGGCGCCTCAATTGGAGGAAGGGCCAGGAGAATCCCATGAGAGCGATGCGATGACACTCTCCACTTGACACCCTTGTTGCTTTGTGTTGTTGCCTCTGGATGTTATCTCTTTATGATGTTTCTTCGAATTCTTGTGAATTTGATTCATGATTGTTAAGAGATAGTACTTCATGTTATCGTGATGAGTTTCTTGGTTTTACTTGTTATGTGATTTGAGTACGTCGATGGTTGTGCACTGCATGCTTGAGTTGTACTTGTTTTGTATCATGTTGTTGTTGAGTCGGTTGACATTCATGGTCGGGTTCACTTCCTCGTCACCTCTGAGCACGGGGGGTGAGTTACTTGTAATTCACATGGTTGGGTGGAACGTGCTCCGCACCCGTTGGGTTCCCCATCAGCGTCTTGTCTTCTCAGCTTTCTGCAGTGGAGGTGTTCCAGAGATCAGTTGTACTTTATATTTCATTATACTTGTATCAATCCCCATGTTGGGAAATTCAATGTAATTCTTGTATCAAAGAAAATTTGTAATGTAATATTGAAACAATGATGTAATAGTTAGGTTTAATTGGATCTTGTTAAAAGATTTATCATGGGTGTAATTATGCGATGTCTATCTTACTCGCATCATGATTATCGGATGTATCATTGTATATGGTTATCTTAAAGTAAATGGTTATGTTATATTCTTTATCTTTATTTTGTTTAGTTGTTGCGATGTAACCTCGCGTGCCCCAGAGAACCAAGTGTATTAATGCTATGTGTTATGCTTTATGGTTATGGTTTAATGTTATTGCATGTTTACTTTTATTATTTTAAAAAAAAAATTATTCGCATTATGTGTGTTCTCTGGGGTTTGCATGACGGGCGTTACACAATTGACCTCACAACTATTAAATAAAGATACATTAGATGAAACCAATTATTATTAAACCTTCACATACCAAAAATAAATACAATACTCAAACAAGAAATCACACAAACAATATATTATGACACGATGTGAGATCTCCTAATTAAAGTAAGAATGGAAACATAAACAAGTGACAAACTACTTTAAAAGATGAATTGAGCATGGATTATAAGTATTGCAAGATACACACAAAAACATTAAGATCCATTTATAAGGAATGCACTATTACATACTTTTTAACATTTCTATAAAAAATAAAACCATAAATAATTATTAATATTTAAACAATAAAAGAAACCCAAAAATATCTTGTAAGAACAACTAGCCGATTGAAATGCTAGAGAATAAAGGTACAACACTATAATGTAAGTTCAATGAAAAACGTAAAAATTCAAGACACACTGAAGGAGATTTATCAAGATAGCCTAACCTCAATCATTTTAAATTGGGCTTTGGTTTAAATAAAATAATAATAATTTTCTAAGTCGAGGAAACAATGATGAAATTCAGACGTATGCAAGAATTACATTTAAGGGTATGTGCAGGATCATGATGGGCCAAAAAGTGGCAATATGATGAGTATTTGGCTGATGACTATTTTTTTACCCAAAATTGATGAAATAAAAAGGGTTTTTAAAGGAGATTCTCAGCTTTCCACTTATATAAATTATGCTTTACTTTTAATTTAATAAGTAATTATTATTCATTTTCTATTCAAATTACGACTAAAGTCCTGATTGATAGGCTGATTGAAAAACATCTATAGCTTTCAAACGGTATCACATTTTTTGAATCCAAAACATGCATCACATTCCATGCTTTGCATACTATAGGATTAAACAAAGAAAAAATTAATTTCATGAAATTTTGACCAAGTTAAGGTGGTCAGACATACGAGTTTTTATATTTTTTAAAAAGTTGTAATAAAAAAATCATAATTAATTATTTACTTGGAAAAAAATTACAAAAAAAATGCATGACATCGGGGCACGAGTCCTCTACTTATATCTAAAATATTATAAAAAAATATTGTCATTTGATTGTGTTAGGGTGGTCAGACATACACCTACTTCTTATTTTTTCCCTGAAATTTAAGTACCACTACATTGAAATTTCAAATTTTCACCAAATAGATTTAAAAAAACTTAGTAGTTTAGAAACTACATTCAATTTGCTACAGATTCTATTCTTACATATTTTTGAAATAATATAGATAACTCATTCAAATTTTTACGTCAAGTTGCCTAACTTTGATTTTTCTGAATTTTTTGCCACTTAAGGGCCTATTTTTTCCATGATGATCCTACACATACCCTTAAGTAACACATTTCAAAAATTAATTAGATAAAGTTACTACTAAAATTAGGGTGATGACATACAACATACAATATTAAACATACCAATGAATTGAGATGAAATTTGATGCTTCATTCAATTCAATCTGGGGCAACCACGGTAGGAGGGTCCTCAAAGAGAACAATCTAGACTGTGCAGCAAGAGTAACTCAATGAAAGTAACACATCCAACATGGAGGTAAATGTATATGTAAATATTCTTATTAACAAAAATTTCAATTACAATTAGCCAACAACATCTGGGCTGACAGATTCAGCTCCCAGGCCTCATATAATTGGTTCAACTTACAACATTCCAATATGGTCCTCTATGTGAGCTGAAATCTTATAGATCAGGTCTATCTTACTCTACTCAATAAAATATTTCCTTTCTAATGATTGATTACAAGCTTGATATCATATCTACAATTCTAGAAACATATGTGTCAGCCAAAGATCATCACATTATCCAAGGAAAGAAAATGTAATGTACACAAGAATAGGTCAGCCTCAAATTTGAATTACTCCTCGGTGAATGCATAGGATGAAGTGTGGACCTATAATGAAGGTCAAGGACACTCCATGAAACAATTAAAATCACACCATTTAGATCCACAAGTCATAGGGACGATCCACAATGATCAAACTAGCCAAAAAGTTTGAAATTATTTTGGTGCCGATTCAAGAAACTGCCATGAAACCTGGAAGTGGCAACTTGCCAGAAAAAGATCCAATTGCGCTCAAATATTGGAACAAGAAAAATGAACATGTCGATGATGTACACAAAGATCCAGAGGTTTTGGTGAGAAAAGATGACGAATCCACCAACATGAACTGAGCAAGAACAAAACAAGAACAAAAAATTGAAAGAAAATATTTTTGGTTGATGCAAGATTGCCAAAAACCAAGGATGCTCCTGCATCAGACATTCAGGGTTAATGAAAAGTGAGTCCCTCACTTAGCTAGGGCTAAAGGAAAACTGAAATGGTCTACCTCAGCCTAAGAAATCCAAGAAGAATCCTCCACTGGTATGTCTTTCCACTTCACAAGATATTGTTTGTACTGTCTTCCATGAGTCTTCCTCCCATCTCTAATATCCAGAATCTCTTCAATCTCATCCTATTGTTGCTTAGGAAACTAGTTCTCCAATTTTTCTTTACTGTCTTCACCAAATTATACTTCATGGTGTTGATGTAGGTCTGAAATGTTGAATATAGGTGATATACCCATGCCATCTATTAACTCTACTTCATATGCATTTCTTGAATCAAATTTCCTCAAAATCTTACAGGGTCCAAACTTCCTCATCTTAAACTTATTGTATGTTTCAACTGGAAATATTTCCTTCCTCAAATATACCATCACTTCATCTCCAACTTTGAACTCCTTATGTCTCCTCTTTTCATCTGCTTTCTCCTTATAATTTATGTTCATATCCTTCAATTGTTGTTTCACTTGAGTATGCATTTTCTTCATATGTTCTACAAATTCCTCTAGTTCTACACTCCTTTTATCTTCCATACTAATGTTTCTCAATTCTGATACACCTCTAGGATGAATTTCATTAACAATCTCAAAAGGTGTCTTTCTAGTACTTCTATTCACTGAATTGTTGTAGGAAAACTCTTCTTGTGCAAGGACTAAATTCCAACTTTCGTTCTTCTCTCCAACCAAACATCTCAGCAAATTTTCCAAACTCCTATTCATTGTAGGTCTATTTTTCCATCATTTTGTGGGTGAAAAGTAGAACTGAACTTCAAATCTGTCTTCAACTTCTTCCAAAGTGTTCTCCAAAAGTATCCAACAAACTTTACATCTATGTCTGAAACAATACTCCTAGGTAATCCATGTAATCTGACTACTTATTTGAAAAAAAAATCTGCTACATGTACTGCATCTATTGTCTTCTTACAAGGTATGAAATGTGCCATCTTAGAAAATATATCTACCACCAAAAATATAGAATCATTACCTCTTTGTGTCTTCGGAAAACTAAGTATGAAATCCACGTTGATATCTGTTGATGGGTGTTTTGCACACTTTCTCAACACATGCAGTACACGAATGCACTACCTCTCTTGAAAGGAAATTTCCCATGACAAGTTGCTGAAAATCTCCCCAAGGTCTCTCGGGTGTCAGGTCATGACTTGCATGGAAATCCTCAGTTGATTTTGATGTGATTTTGCTGGTAATCACAGGGTGGACTTACGTAGTTGGATGTGAGGTGGATCTTCAAATATGAAGTTTCTAAGATGGAGGTCGAGTTTCACCTTGTTGTAGGTTTAGACAGCAATCCAAAACTTCAATGTTTCTTCAAATTTAGCTTTACAATGTGCAATGAACCTTGGTACAGGTTATTTCTAAAAAAATGGGAAAAGGAGTGGGGGAGATGGAGGGTTCCCGGATCTACAAATAACCGTGAACAGTAATCATGGAGTTCCTGCAATGGACAACTTCCTGGAAACAATATTCCACTTAACCAGAAATCTCACAGTCTCATAGAATTTGTGCTATCTTCTAAGGTTTGCAAATATTTCACCTTTCATTCACCATTTGCATGCATGAACGGAGACGAAAGTGTGGAGCAGCTTTGAATTTAAGCCTAGGCTAACTTTACACAACCATCTACCAGCAGCAAACAACAAAAAGTATGGACTAAGAAGGAATCTACACATCATGAATTTTCACAACTACAGAACAACATTTCCAAAATCTATCAAAGCAAGAATAAAACTAACTAGAATAGCAATACAAATCTAAGTAAAGCATCAAACAATGGAGGTTGAATCAAGTAACATGTGAAAAACTTAGAAAATGCACCAAGTCAATGTATTTTCATTATAAATTTCTCCAGCATGTCTTTACAACAACTCAACTCTCTCTTTCAAATGAGAGGAGACCCCTATTTATAGTGCCCCAAAAGTTAGATGAATGGCTGAGATTGATTCTCATTGTGTGGCCAAGATTCATTACAAAATAGGGTTTCACCAACCCTCAATATATTATAATTTAAAATTACATTTTGTCTTCTCCCTATTTCGTCATCTAGTGCTAGTCACTGTAGCAATTTCATCTTTTGATGATTGTTGTTTTACTGTAGCTACTCCTTAGGGAGCTCTTCATTGATAATAGGGTTGTCTTCTTGCTTCTTTGAAGCCATATACTCCATGAACTTTAGAATGACTGGTTGGAGCTTGTCTACCTCAATAATCTCATACCACATCATTTGGTAGCTCCATTCCTTAGCATTATCTTCCAGCTTCTTCCAGTCCTTATCATATTTTGTGCCCTGATCCCTGAACAATTCTGATTGGTCGAATGCATGGGGCGGAAAAACTCATGAATTCCACCGTTATTTCACTAGATATCTTGTCCTCCATCTTCTTCTGGAAGTAAGGTTTTACCTTTTCTGGATCCATCTGTATTGTGGGCATGCCATATTCCGTCATTAGTTTGAGGTATCGAGCGCATTCTGCTCTAATTTCCTTGATCCACTCGATGTCTAGATCCACTCTACTCATTATCGGCTCTAGCCTTTCTTTCTTGTTGTCAAAATCCCGCTGCCACACATCCATCAGATAGTGATCGGCCTTGTTGAATGCAAGCTCCTTCTCCCATGTGGCTTTTGGCAACTGAAAGATGGCTTTGATCTTTGGATAGGTAGAGTCGTATGTTGCAGGGAAGTCGATGTAGAGCTTCCTTGTGCTTTCCAAAGATTGAAGTAGATCCAAGAACTTGTTGGTTGTCCAAATAGCCTGGCTAATACCCATGTTCCTGACATACAGGAGCTGTCGAAACCAGCTCTCTATAGTCTTTTCCAAGTTCTTTCTTCTCTCCATCTTATCAATCTGTTCTTTGGAAAGCAGTTGGGGTGGAACCGTGGACGTTGTAGGTAGGTCATCCACTGAAGACCATTGCTGGATATAATCTGTCAAAGCAGCTACTTGTGCTTTAATCTCATCTTTTGAAACTTTGTCTTGCTTTATCAGATGAACCACCGTAGCCACTGACTCTTCAAGGTGTCCTACCTTCTATTCCCTGGTAGCGGTTCCTAGATCCATGGTGGAGATGTTGTAGGTTATTCCCTCTTGGCCTACCATAGGCGTTGCTTTTTGCACAGCTCGAGACCCAGAAGCATCCATTGTTACCTTGGATATGATCTTAGGCCTCTTCTCTTTTCTAGTTGTGATTTGCACTTGGGCTAAGATAGCTTCCAACCTCGCTCTTGGGTCCTTCAACATGGGGGTTTTCTTTTCAAGCTATCTTTCCAGCCACTCAGGCATAGCAACCTTCTATTTAGGTGATTCATGATCACCTTTGCCCCCCTCGGCTAGGGTTTCTATTTTCTTATCTTTTGGGGCCCTTTCTTCCTCCTTAGCAGTATCTCCTTCTTCTTCATCGGAGTCCTGGATGAACACAAGGCACTTAATAGGAGGCTTGGTAGATAATTGTTTCTTGGGACTTTCTTTCTTTTCCATTTCCTTCCTCTCCTTTCCTTCGATTTTCTCAATTTCGAGGCTCTTGACAGTTTGAGCCTCACCCTTAGGCTTATCTTCCTATTGCTTTCCTTCCCTAAGAGGCAACCTTTCTGCCTCTTCTTCAGTACCCCTCAGCTGTCGGGCCATTTCTTCTTCAAGATCATCATCGAAGGTTTGCATGATGACCTTACCACCAGCATCATCCTCCTCATCCCCACTCTCGGAGGAGCCCGTTCCTTCTTCCTCGTAGGCCACCCTATCGATTGTGCGGTGTTCATACTTGGGGTGCTCATGGTATTCATTAGCCTCCTCTTCAAATGGCTTCGAGGCATCTTGTTCTCACCTCTCCCACTCCTCAGAAATCAACATGGTGGCTACCATAGCCGGTGGTCTTGTTGGAGGTTGTGAAGGTTTAGTACTAGTGAGGACCTGCGCTAGGGCAGCCTAAAGAGTGGGGTCCATAAGGATTTGGGAGAGCTCAAAAGGGAGATTTTGCATGTGCCTGGAGAAGGCCTTAGGCAAGGCAAAGGTGGGTATTGGTGTCGTCACCATAGCTAAAGGGAGCGATGTGGTAGGTGACATGGCAGCAGAGGAAGAATCAATGACTATTACAGGCTCGACCGGAGGTGAAGGGGTGAGATGGATGGAGATGTCCACTACTAGTGAGGATGTGGCGACCAATGCTAGGGAGGTAGATGATGGGTCAGTCACAACAGGGAGGGCCGAAAGATATTTTACTTGGTCTGTACCTTTTGCTTCTTCCTCTTGGATTAAGGGCTGCTCTACAGTGCCCACTATTTGCTTAAGCCTTTTAGAAGGCGAGTCCCTTGGATCTTTCCTCGTATAAACTTTGGGATCAGGAGACTACTCCATTTTTGTCTCTTTCCTCTTCTTGGATCTAGTGACTGGAGGGGACTTGGATGTCCACCCATTGAAGTAGTGGCAGCGGCCTCCTCCATGGCACTTGGTTCACTTTTGAGCCCCTCGTATATCAGGACCATCCCTTGTTGTTTTAGTCAGACCACTTGTCCATCCACCCACTCCTTAGTATGGGCCAAGATTGGCTTGGTTATAATATCAAGGTCATTGACCTCTTGCTCATCCCAGTCTATTGTTGGTATCAGCAAATTGGCGACTGTGGGGTACCTGGGGTCCATTATGTTGCTTTTGTCCTCTTTGACTTGGTCTGGTATGAGAAATGGCTACACCTTTCTTATAAAATACGTAGTCATCTGCATATAGTGCCTTTCATGCACCTCCTTATCATCCTAACAATCCCCCAAAAAGTCCTCAATGTGGTGCAGATGAGTGAACCCTGGTCCTAGTGCCTTCCTTACATTCCCATATGGGTCCATTCGCGGGTGAGCAGTGTTCAGGTGAAAATGATAATCCTTCAATTCTTTCTCAGACTTACCAGTGCACTGGGAAGTTTGTAATTTATACATGCCCTGACCAAGGGTCAAGGGATAAGAGATTCTTGCTATGTGTTTGCCGTTGAAGACTGCCTGTATGTGTTGGAGCTGCCGAGAAAGCTCTAATAAGATAATTCAGTCATTGGGGTATCGAGGCAACTTGTTTGGCCTTTCGGTGAAGCCCTGGGCACAGATGTATGTGAACTTTGGATATTGAATGAAGAGGAAGGCGTACTGCTTCAAGAATTCTTGAGCACTGTGGGAAACCCTTCTCTCAAAGTCCCCAGTAATCATTCTGATGATATGGCCAATGAAGGCGTCATTTACCCTGTAATATTCCTTCTTGAAGTTTCGGTACTGGAGCTAGGGATACCTGTCATAGGCCTTCAGTCTTTGACCCTACTCCTCATCGGGTGCCATGAACAACCCATTGTATTGTCTCTAGTCTGCCAAGGAGTAGACGAGATATGAAGTCATGTAGAACTTGGAACTCTTCTTCACATTGACGAACTACTCATGGAAGCAGTCACTTATTATACCTCCCCAGTAGAATGAGGACTTTGTAGTGACATCCTCATTCCCACGAAGGATCTGTTCGATGAAGTACAACATCCACTTCTAAAAGAAGCTAGTTGTAGGAAGACCCATAACCCTGCTTAGCATTGTAACCAAGTCGTGGTAATCTTCATGGAAATCACTGTGAAAGAGTTGTGAGGAACCTTCGCAGCGCTGCCCCATTTTTCTTTAAGCCAATGATGATTTATCAATTTCTTGCAGCCCGCCGGGTTATCATCCCATGTTGCCTAGCATTCCTCTATGGTAGGTGTTTCCATTTCTTGAAAAGTGGGAATATGGAAGGTCTTTGTGATTTCTTCAACCGACATGTCGGTGAGAATGTTACCATCTCTGTCAATTATGGTCCTTATGTCTGGTTGATATGTCTGCCGACAAGCCATGACCAACTCAGGGGCCATGAGGGATGGAGAGAAGCCTTCAGCTTTTGCAATTCCACTTTGTCTTATCAGCCTCGCATTCTTGGTCGTTGGAATGACCCTGACCCTTTGTGTAAACTCGTCAATATTGACATGGCCGATATTGGTGTTGGTGACTTCTTTCCAATCCGTGGCAACCTTTCAATGTAGAGGTTCACCCTGGAACTGGTACTTCATTTGGTCCTTGTCCTCTTTTCGTCAAGGAGTCTTACCCGACTTCTTTCCATATATTCTACAAGCAAAGATGTAGTCAGTGCATCTAATCATGAAAGTATTCATGTTAGTTAAAATCCCATGGGCGAAGTCAAATTTAAACAATTTATCATTCACAAAATGATACTTCTACTTCTCGATGTCATTAGTCTTTTAATTGAGGGCTTTCAGACAATCCAGACCCGAAGGCCTAGACTTCCCTGGCAGGAATGTCATTTTGAAAGGGAAAACAAGGTAGAGCGACTCGAGAGATTTTTCCCAAACCAAATTTTGATGGTTCAAAGGCTCATAAGGAAGAGGGCCAAAATTAAGCACATGTGTCGAGATCAGATTTCAAATTTGAGGTCATTTGGATTGATTTGGGAGCAACCGGAGGTACGAGGCCAGAAAGCCATCAAGAGTTGGCCGTTTGGAACGTCCGAACAGAAACAGAGTTCCGAGGGCGGAACTCCAGGGTCCGGGACCCAGCGGATCTAAGGGCAACTGGCAGTTTTGCAATTTTAAAGTGTTCGGGCCTGAGGAGCCTGGAAGCTTTCATGCCTTTGCCATTCGGGACAGCGATCGTCAAATGGAAGTCCGGAGGGGGTGGCCCAGACTCGGCATCATGGTAAGATGTCAGATTATATTTTGAGCTTCCACGATGAGTAGGGAGGCAGAGCCCATAACTCAGAAGGGTGGCCATGAATTTCCCTTTCGGAACGGCGGAGGAGGGACAGAGTCCCTAAGACCGGAGCCTGGAAGGGGCGAGGTCATTTAAAGTTCAATGCCAAACTCCAAGCGGCAAATGGAGGCTTGGGACTCGAGAGCTAGGGGGTCGCTAAAGGTTCACCATTCAGAATGGCGAAGATGGAACGAAAGTCCGCATACTAGGACCTAGGAGGGCAATAGGTAGTTGAGTTTGCTCACAAAGTGGACGGTGAGAGGATAGGCAGACTCCGGAGCTCGGGCAGATAGGGTGACTCTACCATTTGGAACAATGACATCTTCACGAGCTTCTGGACACGGAGGTCCAGGGGTTCAGGCCCGAAGAGCCAAAATGGCAGCCAAGTTTGGATGTTCAAGTTTTCAACCTCGATGGTGAAGGGATGATGGAGGTCCAAGGAGTCGGTCCGAGGGGGTGACAGCCATTTTTGGGAAATCTTCGTTGTTTTTTGTTTTGACCACCAAGAGGAGACCTGGCCCCAGAGGGCGAGAACACCCTTGGGCGATGAACGACTGCGATGAGGTGAAATTCCGGTGGCGAATTTGAGGGCATTTTGGAGGTTTTTCGAAGAATCAAAAACATGGGTTTTGTGTGTTTCATTGTGTTTTATCAATCACATGTCCTTTTAACCCGTGTTGTTCATTTTTAAGCTTTAAAATTATGAAAAATTGCTCAGGAGGGAAAACGGTAAACCTACCTCGAACACTCGATGCGGTAAAGCATGAAATCGACTAACGGTCGGCAAGTGACAGCAACGAGTGTGAGGGTGACAATCAATGAAGATAGGGATCCTCTCTGGCAATTTCTTTGACCTCTCTCTACAACCCTGACAAGTGAGAATGATAGGTTTGCTCAAGATATTTATACTCCCACCACCATTAATGGCTTCATTAAATGCAAGTATGGCATAGCAGATGGTTGGTGGATTCAAATTAATGGACGGCGGTGGGAGTCCCAGGGCCCAGAGGGCGGAGTTCCGCTAGAGGTCCGCCGTTTGGAATGACAACATCTTCGTGGACTTCCAGACACGGAAGTCCGACGGGTCGGGCCCGACGGATCTGAAAGTAGCCAAAACTTTTTGCAAATTTCAACTGATAGAGAATAGGGGGCTAGGACCCGAGGCCCGAGAAGTCGTGAGCCCTTCACCATTTGGGACAGCTGACAGGAAGGGGAAACCCGGCCAAGGAAACACGGCGGGGCGGGCCCGGCAGGCCCCAAGGCTGTTGGTAGAGGAAAATTGCCAGAGAGACCCTGCAAGGGGCTAGAACTTGACAAAATTAAAAGGGGGAAACATGGTCAACTTAAGATGAGACTTCAGAGGCATGCTGACTACCCAAGACACCAAAATAGGGCACGCAAAATGAGGTAGCAACAAAAACGACCCGTCAAGGCGAAAGAAAATAGGGTCCCCATTCCAAACGGGGCATGTGTGCTGAGGGCACAATAATATCTTCCCAAGGTCTCTTCAAAACTATCAAAGGTTTATACAATCCAACATTCTAACTACTCCCTTTTGCAACTTGACAAACTATGCAACTCTGCACAAATTTCCTAACATCTTTATGAATCCGTGGCTAAAAGTAATTTTCACTTACCAATGCTACTGTCCTATCAATTCCAAAGTGTCCTTACAATCCTCCACTATGCTTTTCTTTCACCAAGTTATCCCTCATTGAAATTTGGGGTATACACAACTGGTTACCTCTGAACAATATATCTTGAATGAAATAATCCAACCATTGACTCATATCCCCCATGACTGGTTCTCTACAAGCTGTCCAAGGTTCTACAAAATCTGACTCTTCCTGATATATGTTCTTCAATTCATAAAATCCTAATACTTCCACTCTCATCTCTACCAATAAATTCCTTCTCCTGCTCAAAGAATCAACAACTCTTTTTGACTTTCCAATCCTATGCTTCAAAACAAAAGTATAACATTGCAAGAACTCTACCCATCTCATGTGTCTTTGATTCAACTTACCTTGACTATTAAAATATTGCAATGCTTGATGATCCGTATACAACACAAACTCCTTAGGAAAGAAGTAATGTCTCCACTTCTTCAAGGCTTGAACTATGGCATAAAACTCCTGATCATACAATGAATATCTTCTCCTAGCATCATTCAATTTCTCACTGAAATAAACTACCAGTCTCCCTTCTTGACTTAGTACTACTCCAATTGCATTTCCACTTGCATCACAGATACCTTATTGAAATATGGTAAAGCCAACACAGGCTGCTCAGTCACCTTTTGTTTCAACAACTCAAAACTTTGGTCAGTTTCAAATGTCCATCTAAATTCCTTCTTATCTCCTCTCATTGTTTCTGTCATAGGACTACAAATAGAACTGAAATTCTTGATGAACTTTCGGCAGAAACTAGCCAATCCATGAAATGATCTTACCTCTCCAATACTATCCAATGTAGGCCACTCAAGAATTGCTCTTACCTTCTTAGGATCCATCTTCAACCCATCCACAAAGATCACAAATCCCATATATACCAATTCTTCCTGCATGAAACTACACTTCTTAATGTTTATCAACAACTGCTCTTCTCTCAACCTTTGAAAAACTTGTCTTATATGCAACAAATGTTCTTCTCTACTCATACTGAAAATCAATATGTCATCCAAATAAACAATCACAAACTTACCCAATAATTTCTTCAATACCTCATTCATCAACCTCATAAAAGTACTTGGTGCATTGGTTAGTCCAAAAGGCATCACCAACCACTCATACAATCCTTCATTTATCTTGAATGTTTTTTTCCACTCATCCCACTCTCTAATTCTGATATGATGATATACACTCTTCAAATCTATCTTTGCAAAGTATTTAGCTCCACTCAAAAAATCCATAATGTCATCCATCTAGGGCAAAGGACACCTATACTTCACCATGATATTGTTTATGGCTCTCAAATCTGTACACATCCTCCATTCTCTATCCTTCTTAGGTGCAATCATAATAGGTATTGCACAAGGACTAAGACTTTCTCTGATCAAACCCTTCCTCAACAATTCTTGCACTTGTCTATTCAATTCTTCATTCTCTGTTGGTGTCATCTGATGTTTTACTTTATTAGGAAAATTAGCTCAAGGAATTAGGTCCATTCAATGACTAATAATCCTCATAGGTGGTAATCCATCAAGATCATTATTTGAAATGATCTCTTCATACTCTATCAACATCTCATCTAGTTGTTCTTCTACACGCTTCAAGTTTTCAGTATTTTTACGAACCAAGGCATAGCACATATTCTCATGTCTCAGTCGATTGAAAAATCTCCTTCCATCAACCAAACAAACCCTAGTACTCGTACAAACCTTAACTATAGGAACATCTTCCAATGGCAACAAAGTCAGCTTCATCCCATTATCAACAATGGTATATATTTTCTTCTTTCCATCATGAATAGCATGTCTATCATATTGCCAAGGTCTTCCCAACAAAACATGGCATACATCCATAGGCATGATATCACACAAAACTTCATCATGATAATTTCATATCTTCAATTTCACCAAACATTTTTCACTTACTAGTATCTTATGCTCATCTTGAATGCATGCTATTTGATAGGGCTTCAGGTGTTTCAATCTTTCCAACTTCAATTTAGTCACTATCTCTTCAGAAACTAGGTTCTTAGAAGTTCCACTATCAACAATCACTTTGCAACATTTACCATTCACCTTGCATCTAGTCCAAAACAAATTATTTCTCTACAATGGCTCCTTTTCCGACTCACTTTGACACAATACTTTTCTATTCACCAGCACTTCTCCCTCTTCCAATTTGTTAGATGATCTAGTATGTTCTTCATCAACAAAGGATGTTCTTCTACTATTTTTTTTCTTTCTGCTTGTCTCTCCTTGATTACATTCAAATGCCCTATGTCCTTCTCCACCACACTTATAACAAGTTCCCTTGAATATCCTTTTCTCATGTCCTCTATCATCTCTTCTATAACCTTCATTTTGGTAACCACCATATCCTCCTCTTCTGTAAGAGTTACCATCACCTCTCTAGTTTGAATTGCCATTCTTACTAACCTCCTTATCCTTGTTTTGATCTAGAAAATATCCTCTTCCTCCTCTAGTAAAAGTTCTTCCTCTCTAAAATCTTCCACCTCTTCCTCTTTGTCTCTTCTCATGTCTTTTATTCAACTTCTCTTCTACCTTTAGGGCACACTGATATGCCTCTTCCACACTCATCAACTTGATCAAACTGATTTCATCCTGTATAGATGACCTCAAACTACTCACATATCTAGCTACTTGCTCAATTTCCTCCTCAAAATGTCCAGATCTGATATTCAACTTATAGAACTCTTCAGTATACTATGTCACACTTGACTCTTTCTACTTCAAATTTTGCAACTTTCAGAACACTGATATGATAATCTGCAGGCATAAACTTTGTCTTTAACTTATTCACCATTCGATCCCATGACTTTATCTTTTCTTTTCCCCTTCTTTTCCTATCTATCTGCAAATTTTTTGACCAAAGGGATGCATGTCCTCTCAAATTTGTACAAGAAAACTTCACCTTATTATCTTCAGTGGTACCCTCAAATTTAAAATACTTTTCCATATTTGTTATCCAATCAAGCAATTCCTCTGAATCCAACTCACCATTATAATCTGGTGATTGAAATGTGGTCTTGTGTTCACTTTAGTTCGGGATCTTACGAACCTTTCTTCTCCCTTATCCAGGCTAGGTTGCTCTTCTCTTCCTCTTTCTTCTTGTACTTCTACCTCTTCATCACTCACATCATCAACTAGTCAACCTCTCCTCTAGGTCATTTCAACTGCATCTAAATTCGCCACCCCACAACAAATCTTCATCGGGACTTCACAAACTCTAAAAATTGCACAAGGAATGAAACCTGGCTCTCATACAAATCTAGCATAGCCACAATAGGAGGCTCCTCAAAGAGAAAAATCTGAACCGTGCATAAAGAGTAACTCAACAAAAGCATCACAAAACATGGAGGAAAATGAAAATGCAAATATTCTTATTAACAAAAATCTCAATTACAAATAGCCGACAACATCTGGGCTTATAGATTCAACTCACAGGCCTCATATAATAGGTTCAACTTACAACATTTCAATATGCTCCTATATGCGAGCTGAAATCTTGCAGATTAAGTCTATCTTACTCTACTCAATCAACTACTGCCTTTCTAATGATTGATTACAAGCTTTATATCATATCTGCAATTATGGAAACATCTACGTTGGCCAAAGATCATCACATTATCCAAGGAAAGAAAATGTAACATGCGCAAGAATAGGTCAGCCTCAAATTTGAATTACTCCTCGGTGAAGGCATAGGATGAAGGGTGGAACTATATAATAAAGGTTAGGGACACTCCACAGAATAATTAAAATCACACTATTTAGATCCGCAAGTTACAGGGACAATCTGCAATGATCGAACTAGCTGAAAAGTTTGAAATTATTCTTGTGTCGGTTGAAGAAATTGCCATGAAATCCAAAAGTGATAACTTGCCAGAAAAAGATCCAATCGCACTAAAATCTTAGAACAAGAAAAATGAACATGGCAACAATGTACACAAAGATCCACAGGGTCTGGTGAGCAAAGATGATGAATCCACAAACATGAACTGAGCAAGAACAGAACAAGAACAAAAAAGTGAAAGAAAATATTTTTGGTTGATGCAATATTTTCAAGAATCAAGGATGCTCCTAGATCACAATCAATGATTGCTTTTACCAAAATTGACTAAGGTTCCATTTAGAATAAAAAGAGTAGTGTTTTAATCATACCATCAACCATTCAAGAAAAAAGCTAGTCAAATATAACTATAATTTCGGATATGTGGGAGATTGAGCATGGCATTGGTAAAATCCCTATGATACAGAAGCAAGAGGCTTTGTCACAAATGAATAAATCAAATTAGATGATGATTGTCCAAAACTATAGTGTAAATTCCCAGTGACATTTTTTTATGAACATAGTACCTAATATTCCCCAAGTTTGTATCTAAGAATGTTCTCCATCCAATACAGAAGCAAGACACTCAGAATCAATAAACTTTTATCACACAGGTCTACAAATAAATTAATGGAGTAGATGATGAATGTGTAGCACTATATTATAAACTCTTGAAATTTGAATTTTTGGGATAGAATATCTAATTTTCCAAGGCTCGAATCATATCTCATAATGTTTTCATCTTACATAATGAGTATCCAAGGTTAAACACCAGCATGAATTCACATATTGTAGCTTGAAAAGACTTAAGAACCCTCCCATAGAAAGGAAATCGGTTAGAAAGGAAAGGTGTATGACAACAATATAAGCATAGATGTATTGATGCAAAAGCTAAGAAACTTTCATGGCAATGCAGTGATTGGTGTAACACTAATTTTTCCTTGTAGGGAATGTATGAATAAAGAAAATTTTGTGGATTTTACCACCTTGTAAAAATCGGCCACAAGGAGAAGTAAATCAGTTGCTTTTAATAGAATACCTCAAATAGATATCATCTGATAAAGTGCAATGACTACAGGATTCCATAAATTGGATTTATTGAAAAGGATTTAGAAACTTTCAAAGAAAGAAATCAGTTGAGGGGAGAAGTAATCGACACTCTAATGAGGTGCAAGATTGCAAGATATGCAAAAAAATTGAATACCAAGGATAGACTTATCCAAATAACAACAAAGTATCCAATATCATATGCAATACTCAAGACTTCAAATGACTTCTAAGGGATGCGATTAGTAGGTGAAAATCGATGCTTATAGGATACACATGAAGAAGGCTTAGGAAACTTTCAAGAATGAATTAGGAAGGCATAGTGGAATGTTGTATCATGGAATGCAAGGACTATGCTAGATGATATACACAAAAGATATTTATTGAAAAGGAAAAGAAACTTTCAACCAAATGCATTTAGCACAAGAAGGGAGATTTTATCTCATCGAATGTAGTGATTGCAAGATATACCCAAGTTGGACTTATTAATCTACTAGGAAAGCAATTGGAAAATATAAATGGATGTTTTCTCATGAATTTAATGGCCATAGAATAAGCATAAAATATATTTGCACCAAGATGATAAACAAAATAATTGAATCGTTAAACAAACAAAAAAATAGCACGAATGTAAGAAGAATGAAAAACTCATTTGAAATTTCATTTCCTCAAATTGATTTTAAATAATGCCTCTCTTCTCCTGTCCTTCTACATTCCTCCCTTTCAAAAATCAACAATGGAGAACAATTGTGTGACAAAAAATTTCTTCTCAAAACTCATAATTAATTTTCTTCTTGAATTCTCCCTTTTTCCACAACAACCAGAATACATAAAATATGCAGACCAATTATTACCTCTCTTCCCCAAAAACCAAAAATCAATAATAATGAAAATCTCTACAAAAGATAATTATTCACAAAAAGGAAGGCCATTTGATTTTTCGAAAAGAAAAATCTAATAAAACTCCAAAATCTCCAACAAAACATTAAGTTTCCATTTCCACAATCTATTTGAAATTGTACAAGTGCTCCATAAAAGATCCTTTCTATATTTTATATTATATTTACTATTTATCCAATATCACATCTCATTACAATTTGTTTTGATTTTATTTTATTTAATATTAAATTACACTTTTAAATTTATTATAACCATAATTCTTAATAAATATATTTATATTTAATTACCAAAATACTTGTTAATAATTTAATTTAATGAATCAATTAACCAAGAACAACATTTATCATTGAAATTTAAATTAGACAACCCAAATATCAACAAAAATTACCTAAACTTTAACCAGGGTTGAAGAGTGAGACTAACTAACCACAAAGATCAAACAACCTTGATGAGGTGGTAGACCAAATACTCATCCTCTTCGAGGATGATGGGTAGGGTAGGGGACCACATGCTATCTTTGAACAACTATTCCACTACGTTTAAGGCATACTTAGACTTTCCATTTTAGGTGGAGTTGATGTCTAGTACCTACAATCTATAGCACACAAAATGGTCTAGCATATACATAATCATACAATCAGGAACACCGTGAAAGGAATTGATAGGGTAGTAGGGTACTAACAAGTGAGTAATGTGACATTGTCCCTTTCACCCAAAAAAATCAATCAAGTAACCATATCCACTCAACAATCAAAATGATAATCAAATAATGGTCATGATAAAATAATCACATACTAATCATAACAAGGCATCTAACATCATATAGTATATCATAAAATAGATCAACTACTTAACATCACTAGCACATACCTTTAATTATCCCTATTATTTACCTTCATCTCCTAGTTCCAAAACCAAACTACTTGCACATCCATGGTGAGAATGGAGGGGCACTACATCCCCCCCCTAAAACTTGACTTACTCCTAGAAGTCACAAACTACGGTGGAAACATAATACATTAGTACCAATCATCAAAGCTGATTCATTACATCAAAATGATACACTTCCATAAAACACAACATAATCATGCACACAAAGTACACATTTTTCATTAAATATCCCTCATTTTCACGTAAGACATTCCACTTTATTAAGTATACAAAAATAGATCTCGTATATATGCAACACAAGATCATGATTTTACACCTTTTTAGAAACATGAAAACATAATTTATCATCTTATAGGTGTTACTAACATACATTCTTCACATACACACACAAATTAACATCTCTAGGAAACACATCACAAGGCTACACAAGGGTGAATAATGCATCCCTGATAGAAAGAATATTGGTGCATTGCACACTACATCGAGGGTCCTATCCTTTCCACCAGTTTTCTGCACCATTGGAAAAACATCACCAAAGGATAAGTCTAAGTTTGTTAGGTGAGGATGACAAAAAGGGGAAAAACATAATATCAAGAGTACAAGAAACTAAGATAACATAATGGGCTCATATGAAACCAAAGTACCCAGTGTTAGAACTTGGGCTCTGATACAAGGTGTAATGCCCCACCAAGGAACCCTAGAGGACAACTAAATAATGGAACATTTTTTTTATAAGAAATAACAGTGAACTGCTTAACATAACATGTAAACTAAACTAAGTCCTCTAAGGTTCCATGACTACATTACTAACACAAAAATAATCAAGAACTAGAATTATTCCATTAATAAATATGTTTACATGATTTGTCTAATGAAAAAGTACATTTTAATCCTCCACATTAGATGATTCAACAATATGAATTTCCATAACATGACATCAGATAAAAATAAATAAAGATCATTTAGAAACAACTAACAAATATATACAAATTCCATTACATGAGAATACATCATAATTTGTTACATCGATACATTATTTACAATAATGCTACCCTAAATGCAATTGAGAAGAATACATTAAATTACAATCAATTGAACAACGGGAGTACATTCCATTACATATACATAGAAGACTATCTTCCCAAACTAGAACATGAACTTTAATTTGCTACACAAGGTACATCCTCCATGCACATGAACAAGTAGCACAGAAACCCAATCGAGGAAAAAGTACCAACATCCCAACCATGTGGAACCCTAACATCCATCCTTCATGCTAGGAGATAACATAAGGTCCCACTACAAACAAACAGTCGAGAAGAAAATAGGCTAACATAAACAAGGCTATGCATGGCTTCAATGCAACACTGTAACAACATTAACATCACACGCAATAGAGACACAACTTCAAACACTAACTTCACTTCCAGAGGCGCACACACAATAGGAGGAGAAAATAAAACTAGGGAATGCTAGACTACAATACGGAAGAGTGTCATCACATGGTCTTGGCATGGGTTACCTTGGAAGTCTCTCACTAGATGTTGAACCCCATCTATGGTTACCTTGAATGTCTCTCACTAGACACCGACCCCATAGGGTGACAAATGAAAAACCAACATTCCTTTTGTGAGGAAAAGGAAGTTGATCTTTCCACTCAAGCCTTCTCAATCCATCCTTAGCCTAAACAATCACTACAAGCATGGGTAATGCATCTAATTATCTTGATTAATGTGAAATCTACTCAACTCCCTAATTCAGTAATTAGGATTTTAATGAATTAAGAAACTCCCAAATAGGTTACCTTGGACACCACTTTGGATTTCAGCCCCTATTGAGAGCCACTCCCCCTAATTGCAACTAGTAAACCCTAAAAACTAAGAAAAGCATTTACCATCTTGCATACACATGATATAATCATATGAATCCAACAAAGCAAGACATTAACCATCTCGCTCACATATCACATTCACAAGAATCTAAACATAGTGCAAGGCATTGTCCATCTTGCACATTTACCATGGACACATGATGATACCATACCAAGATAAAAAGGCACACCCTTAGGGTTTTCCACTTGCACAAAGCACATAAACCAAAACATTATCATACCACCTCTAAAGTGAAAACCATCATAAAACCATACACACTACAATATTCCCTCCTAGCCTCTGGAAACTGACCTTACCAACTTTGTACAAATGACTCCCATTTTTAACAATGACCCAAAATCACCTTGATTTCCCTAATCAAACACCATATTTAATGCAAGCACACAAAACAACAATGCAACCATGAAATATATTATTTCCACATAGAAAATCTATTCTTCATGACACAACACTTAGCATATCCAATAAACATTCAAGATCACAAGTTAGATAACTTCCAATCTACAAATATCATATTTATTTGCAAATCAGCATTCCAAACAATTGAAGATAAAACAACATTGTGCAGCTGAATGTCCAATCCTATAATATATACCATAAGACATTAAAGACTAAATTTCCATAATCTTGTCAAGAATTTACACTTCCCTCAAATCTAATTACTCAATTTAAGTTCAACCCACAACTCTTATCTATGGTATAAGGTTTAACTAAATTAATTTCAAGTGATAAGTCAATCCTACCTCAACACATTCTACTCTACTCAAAATTTCAACCCTAAACTATATATATATATTCCTTAATACACAAAATTCATCATCTTACTTTCTTTCATTAATTTAAACTTATCCAATTAGTTCAATTCAATAGATTATTTACCTTGAATATTTATACTTGAGAATATCTATAGTACCAATATTCCAATTATTTAAATTACACAACTCTATTAAATAATTATAAATAATTAATTCCTAAACTTTTACAAATAAATAATATTAACTTTTTTTTATTTAACTTAAGAAAACAAAACTACATA
This sequence comes from Sequoia sempervirens, assembly GCA_007258455.2. Lineage (NCBI taxonomy): Eukaryota > Viridiplantae > Streptophyta > Pinopsida > Cupressales > Cupressaceae > Sequoia > Sequoia sempervirens. The sequence goes on along the minus strand of VDFB02270651.1, from coordinate 214,189,203 downwards.
AGTGTAGATTCATCCATCTCTTTTAACGACCCCTAATTTTCAGCTATCTAAGAAGTAAATCAATTCATTTTAACTATTTACCCACTTCATCTATCTATGACCAATTAGTTACTTGATTACAACAGCAATGTCTCCTCATGTAGATTACAAGAATTGACTTAAATTGAAGTAAAAACACAAAACCTATTAGAAAGTTTATCTTTAAATTCATTCATAAAGATAAAAAGGAAAAACCTAATATGATCATAAAATTTTAACATCTAAATGAACAAATTATTTGCCAATGGAACTCACAACTATTAAATAAGGATACATTACATGAAACCAATTATCATTCAACCTTCACATCCAAAAAAAAACACAATACTCAAACAAGCAATCACTCAAACAATACATTACGACACAATGCGAGATCTCCTAACTAAAGTAATAATGGAAACATAAACAAGCAACAAACTACTTCATAAGATGAATTGAGACTGGATTATAAGTGTTGCAAGATACTCACAAAAACATTAAGATCCATTTATAAGGCATGCACTATTACAGACTTTTTAACATTTCTATAAATAACAAAACCATAAATAATTATTAATCTTTAAACAATAAATGAAACCCAAAAGTATCTTCTAAGAACAACTAGCTAATTGAAATGCTAGAGAATAAAGGTACAACACTGTAATCCAAATTCAATGAAAAATGAAAAAATTCAAGACATACCGAAGGATATTTATCAAGATAGCCCAACCTCAATTGTTTTAAATTAGGTTCTGGTTTAAATAGAATAATAATAATTTTCTAAGTCAAGGAATCAATGATGGAATTCAGATGTATGCAAGAATTACATTTAAGTAACCCATTTCAAAACTTAAGTAGACAAAGTTACTACTAAAATGAGGGCGATGACATACAACATACAGGATTAAACATACCAATGAATTGAGGCAAAATTCGATGCTTCATTCAATACAATCAATGATTTGTTTTACCCAAATCGACTAAGGTTCCATTTAGAATAAAAAGAGTATCGTTTTGATCATACCATCAACCATTTAGGAAAAAATCCAGTCGAATATAACTATAATTTCAGATATGTGGGAGATTGAGCATAGCATTGGTAAAAAAATTATAATACAGAAGCAAGAGGCTTTATCACAAATGAATAAATCAAATTAGATGATGATTGTGTAGAACTATGCTATAAATTCCCAATGACATTTTTTTACAAACATAGTACCTAATTTTCCCCAAGTTTGTATCTAAGAATTTTCTCCATCCAATACAAAAGCAAGACCCTTAGAATCAATAAAATTTAATCAAATTGAGAAATAAACGAATGGATTAGATAATGAATGTGTAGCACTATACTATAACTCCTAAAATCCAAACTTTTGAGATAGAATATCTTATTTTCCAAGGCTCGAATCATATCTAAGAATGTTTTCATCTTACATAATGAGTATCCATGGTAAAACGCCAACATGAATTTGTGTATTGTAGCTTGCAAAGACTTAATAACTCTCCCACAGAAAGGCAATCGATTGCAAATACTTAAGAACCCTCCCACAAGGAGAAGTCAATCGGTTACTTTTAACAAAATATATCAAATAGATATCATCTCATAAGGTGCAATGACTGCAAGACTGCATAAATTGGATTTATTGAAAAGGCTTTAGAAACTTTTGGAGAAATAAATTGGTTGAGGGGAGAAGTAATCGATGCTCTGATGAGGTGCAAGATTGCAGGATATGCACAAAAATTGAATACCAAGGATAGAGTTATTGAAATAACAAAAAAGTATCCAATATCAAATACAATACTCAAGACTTCAAATGACTTCCAAGGGATGCGATTAGTAGGTGAAAATCGATGCTTACAGGATGCACGCGAAGAAGGCTTAGGAAACTTTCAAGAATGCATAAGGAAGGTGTAGTGGAATGTCGTATCATGGAATGCAAGGAGTGCATGATATTCACAAAAGCTATTTATTGAAAAGGTGAAGAAACTTTCAAGCAAATCCATTTAGCACAAGAAGAGAGGTTTTATCTCATCGAATGCATTGATTGCAAGATATACCCAAGTTGAGCTTATTAATCTACCAGAAAAGCAATTGGAAAATATAAATGATTTTTTTCTCATGAATGCAATGATGATAGAATAAGCATACAATATATTTTCACCAAGATGATAAACAACACAATTAAATCATTAAACAAACAAAACAATAGCACTAACATAAATAGAATGAAAAACTCATCTAAAAATTCATTTCCTCAAATTGATTTGAAACAATGCCTCTCTTCGCCTATACTTCTACGTTCCTCCCTTTCGAAAATCAACAATGAAAATCAATTGTCTCACAAAAAAATTCTTCTCAAAACTCTAGATTAGTTTTCTTCTCAAATTCCCCCTTTTTCCACAACAACTATAATATGTAAAATATGCATACCAATTATTAACTCTCTTTCCCAAAAACCAAAAATCAATAATAATGAAAATCTCTCCAAAATATAATTATTCACAAAAAGGAAGGCCATTTGATTTTTCAAAAGCAAAAATATAATAAAATTCCAAAATATCCAATAAAACATCAAGTTTCCATTTGAACAATCTATTCGAAACTACGATGTGCTCCATAAAAGATCCTTTCTATCTTTTATATTATTTGTATTATTTATCCAATATCACATCTCATTTCAATTCAATTTTATTTGATTTTATTTAATATTACATTACACTTTTTAATTTATTATAACCATAATTCTTAATAAATATATTTATGTTTAATTACCAAAATACTTGTTACTTAATAATTTAATTTAATGAATCAATTAACCAAGAACAACATTTATCAATCAAATTTAAATTAAACAGCCCAAATATCAACAACAATTACATAAACTCTAACCAGGGTCGAAGAGCAAGACCAACTGACCACAAACATCAAACAACCTTGATAAGGTGATGGACTAGATACTCATCATCTTCGAGAATGATGGGTAGGGTAGGGGATCAAATGCTTTCTTTGAACAACTATTCCATTGGGTTTAAGGCATGCTTAGACCTACCATTTTAGGTGGAGTCGATGTCTAGTACCTGCAACCTATAGCACACAAAACGGTCGAACATATACATGATCATACAATCGGGCATACTATGAAAGGAATTCGTTGCGTAGTAGGGTACTAACAAGTGAGTAATGTGATTGGGCCGATCAGGGCATGGTTCAGTGCTCAAGTCACTTGGTTGTAGTGACAACCACCAAGGTTCAAACTGTCACTGGGCCAAAGTGCTCGTAGGCCTTGTGCCTTCACTAGGCCAATGCACTTGTGGGTTTTGTTGTACCTTGTGGTTTCTAGTACCTGGTTTATAGCTCTGATCAAAAGCGTTTACTCCTAATAATATGGGTGTCTTAGGTGTCAGGTCATGACATGCCATGAATTTATCAGTTAGTTCAATGTGAACTTGCTAGTAATCACAGGGTAGCCTTACAGGCTTAAACTGGAAGAGAATTGGATCCTTGGATGGAGTTTATAAATTTTTTTGAAGGGTTGCTCTATTGCTATAATTCATGAAAATAGTCTCAAACTCCATTTTGATCTTCAAATTTGGCTTTACAATGTGTAATGAACATTATCTAAAGCACCTATTTAAAAAAAAATTCAAAAGGGCAGGGAAGAGAGCAAGTTCCTAGACCTAAAACTACCAAGGAACAGTGATAATGGAGGACCCTACAATGTATAGCCTTTCGAAAACAAAGTTCCACTTAACCAAATCAACTTACAGTCTCATGAAACTAGTGCAATCTTCTAAGGTTTGTAGATTTTCAACCTTTCATTCACCATAAAGCATGAACAAGAGATAGAATTTAAGTGAAACATTCATATAATGTTTAGACTAGCTTTACACTGTAGTTTATCATCAATAAACAACAAAAAGCATGAACAAGGAAAGGCATCAACAAAACAAAATTCTTAACTAGCAATGAACAATATTAACTAATCTACCAAAGCAAGTTAAAAAACATAGAACAACAAAGTAAATCTATCCAAATTCACTAACTATGAGAAGAAGAACCATGCAACATGAAGTTGGAACCCAAGACTGCACTAAATCAATGAATTTCTATTAAAATTCTAGTAGCATGTCTTTACAACAACTCAACTCTCTCTTGAAAATAAGAGGAGACCCCCCATATATAGTGTCCAAAAAGAAAAATGAATGGCCAAGATTTAATCTCATTGTGTGGCCAAGATTCACTACAAACTAGGGTTTCACCTACCCCCAAATATTTTACAATTTAAAATTATATTTTGTCTTTTAGGCTATTTTGTCCTCTTGTGGGAAACAATGTATCTTTTTTTGTCTTTTAGTTGATTGCCTTGCTATAGCTACTTTGTGAGGAATTCATCATCAATAATCAGATTTCCCTCTTGCTTCCTCGCAACAGTGTATTCTATGAACTTGCTGATCAATGCTTGGAGCTTGTTCCATTCCATTATATCTGACTAAAGCACCTGGAAGTTCAATTTCCTAGATTTTTCTATAATCTCATCCTAGTCGTTGTCACATTTTTGTGTATTATTTATCACCTGCTCTGATTTAGTGAAGGATCGAGCAAAAAAATCCATAAAATCATATGTAAGTACATCTGTGGTCCCGTTCTCCATCTTCTTATGAAAGTATGGCTTTATTTTCTCTGGGTCTATCTTAACAACAGGAATATCAAAATCTATCATTAGTCTCAAATATTCTTCACAGGCCATCCTGATTTCTTTGACCCAATCAATATCAAGCTCCACTTCATGGAGCACGCATTCCAATATTTCCTTCCTGTGCTCTAAGCCTAGTTCCATGTCTCCATGAGCTAGTGGTCATATTTTACCAAAGCAAGCTCCTTCTTCCAAGATTTCTTAGGTATCTTGAGGATAGCCTCAAGCTTGTGATATGTAATCTTGTATAACTCTGGGAAGTTAGTGAATTTTTTTTTTTTCCCTCGAGTAGCTTTTGCACCTCCAGGAACTTATTTTCCATCCTAATAGTGCAACCTATACCCATATTTCCATTGTAGAGGACCTACTAGAACCAATCCTCTGTGGCCTTCGTCCAATTCTTTCTCCTTTCTATCTTTTCAATGTGGTGCTTGGACAACAGTTGGGGTGGTGTTGACAAAATCATGGGTAGTTCTTCAGCCGATGACCATTGCTGAATGTAGGCTATCAGATCTACCACTTGCACTTTAAACCCCCCCTTGTAGGATTTGTCTTTATGCATTTGGTGAACGATGGTGGTGACTGATCCTTGAAAATGGTCAATTTTTTGTTCTCTTGTTGTTGTCCCCAAATCAAAGGTAGAAATATTGTAGTTGACTCCCTCTTCTCCCATCACCAGAGTAGCTACCTGTACTATCCTAGATCCCAAAGTTTCCATTGTCAGATGGGATCTGACCTTCGGTTTCTTCTCTTTCCTTGTACTTATTTATGCTAGAGCAAAGATGGCTTCTAGTCTTGCCTTTGGATCCCTTGGGGTTGGGGTTTTCTTTTCTAACTGCTTCTCAAGCCACTCAAGAATCTGAGGCCCCTCCTTTGGTGATTCATGATCACCCTCTCCTTCTATTTGAATATACCTAATTTCTATTTCTTTATTCCCAGTGGTCTCTTGTTTTGTCTTTGATTCTTCTTCTTCATCTGAATCTTAAATGAATACTATTTCTTCTTCATGATGCTCCGCATCTAGGCTCTTTCTCATCTTGGCTTGTTCTTCTTGCTTGTCTTCTTCTTTCTCTTCTAGAGGAGGAATTTCTTCACCATGTTTGGGGCTTTTATCTTGTTCCCTAGTTGGAGGTTTAGTGTCCTTGTCCATTTTCTCATTTGTATCCTTCTCTTCATCAGAGGGCTACCCTTCAGCTTCTTCTTTGACATTCTTGAGTTGTTGGGCCAACTCTTCCTCGAGATCAGGGTCAAATTTTTCCACAATATAATTTATACCTGACCCCTCAATGTCTTCTTCAGATGATTGAATGTCCTCCTCTTCCTCACATGCCACTTTATAAATCACCAGATGCTGATATTTAGGGTGCTCATGGTAGTCATCTACTTTTTCTTCCATCTCTTTGGTTGCTTCCCTCTCTTTCCTTTCTAATTCTTCGGATATCTGCATTTTCACCTCCATCGTAGGTGGTTTTGTTAGAGGAGGAGGGATAGGGAGGTTAGCAACAACCTGTGCCATGGCAGCTTGTACTGTTGGGTTCATTAGTATTCCAGACAGCTTTGTTGGTATGTTTTGCATGTGTCGAGCAAAATCTTCTAGGAGCAAGAGAGTGGGCATCAACATTGTTGCAATAGCTAGTGGGAGGGTTGATGATGGAGACATGGAGGAGGAGGAGAGCTGAGAAGTGGTGGTAGATGAGGAATCTATAACCATTACTTGTGTTGCAGGGGAAGTGGAGGCAAGGTGGACTCAAATGTCCACCGTAGGAAGAGAAGAGGCAACCAATTCCTAAGAAGCAAGCAAAGGAGAAACAGTAGTGGCAATGATAGCAGGTGGGGACTTTGGTTTCTCAGTCTCTTCTTATTCTCCTTCACAGAGTGGGTCCTCCTGTATAGTGGGAATTTCTGTGAAACTGCCTGACTTCCTTGGTTTCTTGGAAGGTTCACCTTCTAATGCTTTCCTTGAGTACAACCTTGTCTTTGGTTTTCATTCAGATGTTTCTTTCCACTTCCTAGATCGTGTAGTGGGAGGAGATACTGAAGCCTCTCCTATCAGGGAAGCAGTGGCAGAGGTGCCATCAGTTTCACTCTCAGGTTCATCCTCGAGCTCACCATATGTTAGAGCAACCCCTTGTAGATTTAATTATGCAATTTTCCCATCAATCCATTGTTTTGTCCTTGCCTCTACAGGTTTCATTAGGAGATCAAATTCATTGACCTCTTCCTCATTCTAGTCAACTAGGAGCAGCGGTAAATTGACAACTACATCATATCGAGGATCAACCACTATGTTTTCATTCTCCACTATTTGATCTAGCACATAAAATAATTTGATTGTCTTGAAAAAGTGTCATCCAGCACATGTAGTGCCTCATTCGCACTTCTTTGTCATCACAACAATTGGCCTAGAAGTCTTCAACATTATGCAGATGGGAATACTCTATCCCAACTGCCTTCTTCAGCTTGCCATATGGGTCCATTCATGGCCGGGAAGTGTAGAGCTCCAAGTTGTATTCAACTAACTCCTTATTAGAATACTCTACACACTGGGATGTGGGGAGTGCATACATTTCTTGATCAAATGTGATGGGATAAGGGATTCTCACCCTATGTTTGTCACTTAGAAGGGTATGTGCATGCTGCAGTTGTCGGGAGAGTTCCAGTAATATCAACTGGTCATTTGGGTACCAGCGCAACTTATATGGTTTCTCTAAGAAACCATTAGCTCACATATAAGTAAACATGGGAAATTGAATAAATAGGAAACTGAACCGATGGATGTAGGAATTTGCACTATGGGTGACTCTCCTTTCAAAATTTCCTCCAAGTAATTTGATTATATGCCCTATGAAGGCATCGTTGACCTGACAGTAGTCCTTTTTGAAATTTTAGAATTGAAGTTGGAGATATCTATCATATACCTTCAATTCCCTCCCCGGAGTGTGGATTAGTACTACAAAAAATCCCCTGTATTGGGCATAGTCGGTGAGAAAATAGACCAGGTATGATTTCATATAAAATTGTGAAGTATTTTTCACTGCCACAAATTGCTCATGTAGGCATTGGCTAATTATTCCTGCCTAGTAGAATTTGGTCTCTCCCGGGATTATTTCTTCTACAAAGTAAAGCATCCATTCCTAAAAGAAATCTATGGTAGGGAGGCCCATAATCTGACTCAATAAGGTTACCAAATCATGGTAATCTTTGTGAAAATCACTTTTGAAGAGTTCTTGGAGCATTTTGTTTGCACTTCTCGTCTTCTCCTTTAACCAGTATTGATTAATAAGTTTCTTCCATTTGAGGGGGTCAGAATCCCACATCTGCTTGGAATATTCTTTGGACATTTCTTCCATTTCATCGAAGTTAGGGATATGGAAGGTTTTCCTTATTGACTTGGTAGACAAATCAACTAGTACATTGCCATCCTTGTCTACAATTCTTCTAGTATCTTCTTGATATGCCTCTTTGTAGGCGATCACGAGCTCAGGAGCAATGAGAGCAGGTGGGAAACAAGAATCCTTGGCTAACCCACTTCCTCTAATTCTCTTGGAATTCTCTATGGTGGGGTTGAACTTGATCCTCTGCTTGAACTCATCAATATTTATATGCCCCAAGTTGGTATCTGAGATCTCTTTCCAATCTGTGGTGACCTTTGACCTAAGGGTCTCCCCTTGGAACTTGTATTTCATTTGGTCTTTATCTTCTTTACCTTGGGGTTCCTTGGAAACTTTCTTACCCTTTTCCTCTTCCATGGTGGCCTCTGAAGGTCCTACAGCTGGTTCCATATATCCTATACACAAGAGAGCAGTGACCATATTCAATCATAAAAACATGAGGAACGTTAGCCAAAATATAGCAAAATGATGTTAGATCACGTAATTCATTATTTAAAGATTCTAACATATATTTCAGATCAACGTTAACCATTCATTTAGGGAAGTTATGGCCATGTGGGCCCAGGGGTTTGGACTTCCCTGGGCTGGAAGCCATTCTGAAGACAACTATGGATGGATGACAGACAGGGCATGGTGGCCCACATGGTTGCTTTCGCATTAGGATTTAGCTGTAAAGTGGGGTCCACTAAGGAGACCAATCTATTTTAGCATGTGGGTCAAAATCACTTTGAAGTTTTTAAAGCATTAAGGTGCTCATTTAGGTGTGCAGAAGTAGAGGGTAACTTGGTTGTTTGAAACTTTGCCATTGAAACGGCACTGGCAGAGCGAGAACTTGGAAGTAGTATCCTGCAAGGCAAGATCTGTGATCTCGAGGGATGGTAGGCATCGTTTTAAGTTCACATAGCTTAGAATAGTGTGGGCTGAGTGGTGTGGAAAGGCATCGAACATTTTTCATTTGGAACGGCATAGGTGGGATGAAAGTCTGGCTGGAGAGGCCCGTACTATCAGGTCCGTAGGAGACTCATGCTTTAATTGATTGTTCACGGATAGTCGAAGGGAAATAGCTAGGTTAGGCCCCACAGAGCAGGTCAATGGAAGCCTTTGGGCGTTTAGACTCGGCAATGATAATACAACTATCTATAGGTGGCTACCCACATAGGGAAGCCCATAGAATTTTCTACTTTGTTATTGTTCATTTTCTTGAGCTTGGATGGTGAGAAAGGGCGCAAGCTCCATGGGGTGGAGAGACATCATGAGTAGGCCATTTGGGATGATAAAATTGAAGCGGAGACCTGCAGAAAGAGGCCCACAATAGGGGACCCGCTTGAAGTCCATCACTTAGTCAATTTTGGCATAGGGGAGATCAGAGGGCAATGACTGAGTCAAGACCCTTCAGTCAAAAGGATGCTTTGGTTTCACCGTTTTGAGTGGTCATTTGAATAGTGACAAAGGACTAGTGGAGGTCCACATTGGATGGTCCACATCACATTCATTGTTTGTTTTTAACTTGGATGGAAAACCCAATGACAGGGTCCATTGGGTGGACAGACGAGTTATGATGGTCATTCAAAATGATGAAGCCAGGGCATAAATCCGTGGATGGAAGTCCACAAGGATAACTCCATCGTGAGTTAAGACCTAGGCAGTTTGTTGAGGTCAAGTTTGATTGGCGATAACTGGGGCAGGACCCACCTAATGGGAGGATGTGATCAAATAGCTATTTGGACTGGCGAGGCTCAAAGGGAATTCCATAGGTGGAGGCCCGTGCTATTGGACCCAAGAGGGCAGAAGGATCTTCATTTTGGGCTCATGAATTTTAGCTAAGTTCAGGATGACCAAGTTGAGGGGGCCTCTCACGAGGGTGGGCTTGATGAAGGTGTCCACTACTTTGGGGTTTAAATATTTGAAGGAAAAGTTGACGATGGTGGTCATGCTGCAAGCCCGCATGTTATGAATGCCCTGGTCCAAGAATGGCCATGGGGAGTCAGAGTCCTACAAGCCCCCCATGAAGGATTTCAAAGGTTTTCTCAAAATTTGAACACATGGGTTTTGATCGCTGATGCTTTCTTTAGCTAGATTTCAAGTTTTCCTTGTTGAGATTTTAGCAAATCTTAAGGGAATAAAAGAAAACTTAGAAAGTGAATGGTGATAGTGGACCAACCTGAAAACCGTGATGAAATTGATGAAATGGTTGCAAATGGAGACCCTGAATCGATAAAGGAGCTTGGCGGGCATGGCGACAACATTGGCAAGAGGCTCAAACTGGTTTGTCAACTTCTAACAGGTGAAAATGACAACTCAAAATGGTCTATTTATATGGTTTTCATCATTTAATGCATCCCATTAAAGTGGGTATGATGGTGGCTTCCATTGGTGAGCACACATTTTGAAAATAGCAGTGGGACAGTAGAGTTCGCTAAGCAGACGACATTCAAGAGTTGGTTGTCTGATAGATCAGTAGTGAAGATAGTGGGTGAGGGAGTGGGTCTCACGGGGCTGGAAGATGTTGAGAGTTGGTTACTTGAACTGGCAAAGGCGCTAGGGAATCCAACCAAGGGCGACTCACAGGGACAGACATGCTTGATGCAAAAGACATCCATTTCAAAGTTCAAAGGCATACTACCAACAGAACCTCACCAACGATAAAGACCTAGAAATTTGGGAAGTGGTGAAAGTTGGTCAGCTCAAGGTGATTCTTCTAAGACTTGTTGACCTCTTAGGACTCAAAAATAGGGGGTACGCAAAATGAGGCAATGACAAAAGCAACCCAGTGAAGCGAAAAGAGGAAGAGCGAGGGTCCCTATTTCAAATGAGGCATGTGTGATATAGGCACAACAAATGGCAACTTTTTCAGGGAATGTTCTTGAGCGTTCTAAGGATAAATTCTCATTCAAAACCTAGAATATCCAGTTTCACAGACCAAGGGTCGGTTTTTGAAGTGAACTGGGGGACTGAAAGGAGAATGAGATCCTTGGCTAAACCAAATCATGAAAGCATCTCGAAAGTGTGTGTAAGTAGTGAATTCATTCCTTTTCTTAGGAGATTATAACAAATGGTAGTTAATTAAACCAAACAAGCTACAGATTGTCTAACTCCAAAAGTAAGCTGGACATTTCTCTGTTGTCAGTCAGGCATCCATAGCCTTGACGAAGTTGTCGATGTGACCCCACAAACATTTCTCTACTACTAGCCGAGCGTCCATAGCCCTAGTAGAGTTGTCTATACACCCACACGGTTGCTTGATTTGAATATTTCATTCTTCTTTCCTTTTGATATCCTTTTGATACTATTTCTTTTTCTCAACCATGTAAGCTTTGAAGCTTATAGTGGGCTTGGGACCATAGTGGTTATTGAAGCAGACTTATGATTTTTTCTTGTTAGGTCATCACAATAACCATTGCACAACTCTTCAAAAGCAATTAATGTTTATCTTGTGTAGGATCAGAGATGAAATGTGATAAGACTCAACTAAGGGTCACGTTCTGGGTCAAGTCAATGTTCAAAGAAGGAGACCATTCCATAGCCGCAATCAAAGACCAATAGTCGGGAATGAATATTTATCCAAAGAACACTAAAAGCATTCAGTAGAGTGAACCATTCATCGAGACAAGCATGACCACCGCATCAGCAACAAAGAGACACTCTCAACAAAATAAAAGTGGCTGGGAAACAAGCAAAACAAAGGCAAACCAAAAGCAACCTAAACTAACCTATATATAGGTATTTACAAGAACAAATTGAGAGATCTCAAGCTTGGAAATAATGCTTAAGGTGCTACCCATTGACAGGAAATGGGACATCTTCACCAGTTAATGTCTTGAGGCGGATAGCATTATATCCAAGGATTTCAACAATTTGAAAGGGGCCAAGCCAAAGCTTGTCAAATTTGTCATGTACCCCCTTCTTCTCATGGGCCTTGTCCCAACATAAGACTAGATCAAAAATTCTAAAGGCCTTTACTTTGGCTTGTCTATCAAACCATCTTTTAACCATGCCCTAATGTTTGGAAAAAAATTCTATTGCATGGTCATGTACTTCTTCCAAGTGAAGTAACTCAGCTAAGCGAGCTTCTCATCGATCCCCTTCTTCATAAAAGGTATTGATGAACTAGAGGGTTGGGATCTTGAGGTGAATGGGGAATATAGGCTCTAAGCCATAGATGAGGTGAAATGGGGAATCACCTAAGGCATCCTTGTGATGTGTACGATCTACCCAAAGGGAAAAATGGAGTTGGGTATGCCAGTCCTTGGGGTTCTTATCAATTAGTTTTTTGATGATAGTGATCAAGTTTTTATTTGTGGATTCTGCCAAGCCATTACCTTGAGGGTAGTAGTTGGATGAAAACTAAAGGGAAATCCCATAGTCAAAGGACCAACTAGTGAATTTAAGTGAAGAAAAGGTAGGGCCATTATCGAAAACTAACGCATACAGGAAACTAAAATGATTTAAAATGAAAGTTTCAAGGAAAATTGTAACTACCTCTGTGGTACATTGCCTACATGCAGTAGCTTTTGTCCATCTTGTGCAATAATCAAAGGAGGTTAGAATGTACCTATGAACTATAGAAGATGGTGGGCTTACTCAACCAATGAATTCTAGACTCCATTTTGCAAACGGTCTTACCTCCAAAACTGGTTGTAGCGGGACAACAACGTTCCTTTCTTTGGTTGCGGTAGTCTAGCAGACATGGCACAGAGGAACATGATTATGTGCATCCTTGAAGATAGTTGGATAGTATTATCCTACTCACAGAATTTGATGAGCAGTAGACGGACCAGATCCATGACTGGTGTTGAATTTATCATGAAATTCCTTTAGAACCCGCACTGCTTCTTTTCCAAGGAACCTAAGATAGACGCCTTCATGATTCTTCTTGTAAAGTATAGATCCTCATAGCATGTAGTTGCTACTTCTAATTCTGAGAGCATGCTTTTGGAACCCTTGTAGATGGGATGGGCATTTGTGATTCAACAAGTAGTAGATGATATTGTCATACCACTCTCTGGGAGAGACATCTTCGAGCTAGTATTGCTGAACTATAAGCTCAGGTCCTACTTCAGCTATAGTTTCATCTATCTTTTGGGTGAGGTATTTTCATCTTACTAATTTCATTAGCTAAATTTTCATGTCGTATTCTTGTAGCAGGGTCACCCACTTTTCTCTTCTTTCACCCAATTCATTCTGCATCAACAAGGTCTTTACTGTCAGATTAGGGACGATGTCAAACACTTTGTTCTGTAGGATATAGTGTCTAATTTTTTTAACTCGTCTAACCAGAACATATGCCTACTTTTCTATAGTGTGATACTTCAGTTCAACATCCTTCAATGGAGCACTCTTGAAAGCAATTGGGTACTTGTTCCCCTCATCATCCTTTTGGGTCAGAATGCTAGTACATGAATGGTCTAAAGCAAATGAGTAAATATAGAATGGCTTCAGGTAGTTAGGACTAACTAGCATAGGTGCTTCAACAATATCTTTCTTGATCTCTTCAAAGGCCTACTTTTCCTCCAAAGTCCACTCAATTTTGTCATCTTGCTTCAACATGGTGTTGAGTGGTTTAATGATTTCAACAAAGCCTATAATAAATTTTTGGACAAAATTTATCTTTCCGAAGAAATATTTCAGCTCTTTCTTGCTACTTGGTAGCTCAATCTTTAAGAGGGACTGGATGCACTTGGGGTCTATTGAGATTCCTCATTCTAAAATAACATGCCAGAGTAGCTTGCCTTCTATGAATCTGAAGATGCACTTCTTTAGATTAAGGGAAATCTTAAATTCTCTACATTTCTAAAAATCTTTGCACAGATCAGAAACATGATCACCTCGCTTCTTTGAGAACATGGTAAGATCATCTATGTAGATGATTATGCACTTTCTGATCAGATCCTTGAAGGCTATGTCCATTGTACATTGGAAGGTGGTGCCCATGTTGATGGTCCTAAATGACATTCTCGCATAGGCAAAGGTTCCCCACTTGGTGATGAACATTTTCTTGTTCCTATCTTCGTATTGCACCATCACTTGATTATATCCAGAGTACCCATCTAGAAAGTAAATCATCTGTGAACCATTGATGATCTATAACACCTCATCCAATGAAGGAACGAGATCATTATGTTTCTCTCAAGCTTTGTTCAAATTGTGGAAATCCACACACAATTTGATTTCTCCATTCTTTTTCCTAACTGGGACCAAATTGGCCACCCATGTGGAGTGCCTGACTGGAAATATGATTCAGGCTGAAAGTAGCTTTTGCACTTCTTTGTAAATGGTGGGCTCCAACAATGCATTTATGGGACGTTGTCATTGTCAGAATGTGCATACATCTGGCTTAAGAGGAATGGTGTGTGTAATAATGAAGGTATCATACATCTTTAAATATTTGTAGCTCCATGCCACCACATCATGATACTTCCACAAAGCATCAAAATTTCCTTTTCATTCTTCTAACATGCAAACTTTACCAATAAATACATTTCTAACCTCCTCGGTTGTTGTGAGGTTGTGAGTGTTGCACTAGTTGTTGATTGAATCCTTCTTTTCCTACTGATCTTGGTCTTAGATCTGGTGTATGTCAAAAATTCATTCAAGTTGAGCCAAGCCCCTAGGAATGGTGTTCGTTTTGAGATTGATGACCCCTTCTATATCTAATTCAGCTTCCTCAAGATTGACTTCATCAATTATATGACTAGAAAACACATCGGAAATGGTGTTAAATTCCAAGATGTTTTTTTTGTCATTGAACAACTAAAAATGAGTGATATTGTTCGGCACAAATGGAGTGGAAGTCAACTCAACAGTGAACCTTTTAAGGACAGACAAAGAGAGGGTTTGTAGTGTGTTGGATACTTGAGCTAAGGCATTAGTAGTGTGGTTTTTTGAGCAAGGGATCAACTAGATATTAAAGGCATCTAGGCTTTCTAGAAGATCCCAAACTATATGCCTATAGTTTTCTAGTCTTCGGTAATGGCATCAATATAATTTCCTAAATCATTTTACTACCAATTCTAAGTCACCAAAGACTTGCAACATTTTAAAATTCTTCCTTAAAGCCATTAAGAGCCCATGAACTAATGCTTCATACTCTGCTACATTATTGGTGCAATAAAATTGAAGTCTATGAGCTGCGAAGTAGGTCTTACCTGTAGGGCTGATGAGCTTGAATCCGGCTCTGGCTCCCTTCTTGGACTTAGATCCATCAAATAATAGAATCCAAAACTTGGAAGGTTCCCTAACTTCAGGGCCAATTATGTATTCTTTCCTCCTTGGCTGCATGCTTGCATCTGCAATCTTCAGAGTAGATATTGGCTCAACATGATTGAAGGAAAGATTCCCTATTGGCATCTCCTTTTGAGAAGTGACATGTTCTACTATTTTCTAACACAAGCAACACTAAAATTTTTAATGGGAAACATTATACACTCTACACCAACTAGGTAGCAAGAGTTCCTGAAAATCCATTCTTGCCCCTAGACTAACCTAATCTTTTCTACATTTTTCCATGAAATCCTGGAATCCATCCAATAGTCGTAAGTTACCATCTTCGCAAGACTCATCGTCTTTTGATTCCCCCAACATTTTTGTGCTCTGGGATGCACAAGCTAAATAAGCAGGAGGGATACATAGCACCAAGAAGACCTCTTCAGTCATCTCTTCTTCTTGAAGTTTTGATTCTTCTTGATACATTATGGGAGAATAATTTTCCAGCTTGGTTTCAGCAAACAAAACCTCATTAGTGTTGTTATATTTCGTAATCATGAATTTCATGCATGGCTCTTGATCTATGTGGATCTAGTTTGGCAGCCCTTTCCATGATAGCCACATGTGAGAGAAATCAGTTGCGACATACCTGTCCAAGGCTCGGGCGAAGTCTCGTCCTAAGATTATTTTGTATGTGTCAGGAATATCCACAACTTGGATGTCACTTACCTGTTTTACCCTTGGATTTGCAACAATCTGCATAGGGATGCGATTGATTTCTTCAGTGATGTTCACCTTAGTTTTTTCTAGCTGAGTTACTTTTCTTCTTGAAGGTGTGGGGACAATACTGATAGCCTTTCATACAACCAAGGGCATGACATGAGGTAATGCTCCTAAGTCAATCAAACAATTATGTAGGTTCTTCCCAAATACTTGGATGGTGGTAAGGAAAGGGGCCATTTCAAACCTTCCCTGGAAGAGTCCCATAGGTGTGTCAGCCTAGGCCACTTGACCTTTGTCCTTCTCATTTGTCTTTTCCTTAGTTTTCCCCTAACTTTTCTCCCTAGTAAGCTATTTTCCAACTTGCTAATTTGTAGGGACATCTTTATTTTTACCTATGATCTCTCAAATTACAGGATCATGTTGAAGCTCTTCAAAAGATACTTTCTTGGTTGGTGTTTCTTGTGTTGCCTTGGAGGAAGGGGTCCCATTAATAACTATAAAGAAGGCATGCCTAACTACAAGAACCTTGAGTAACTAAAAGCTAAACAAGCTGATTTTGATCTTCTTGAACTCTTTAGCAACATACTCACCCATTTGCTCTATTTCAGCCTTGAAGGCTCTACCTATGGAAGAGCTAGCTGACTGGTTTTGTGTTTGACTCAGTTGTTTTTTTTGTCAAAGTATTGAGTAGGCACATGGGGAAAACCTAGATTATTTTTGGCATTAGGGTTAGGCAAGGTGCTAAAGTTATTGGGAGGAGTGGAAGTAGTGAAAGGTCACCCCGCTTGTCTATTTCTTAAGTAATATGTAGTTTCCATTTGATGAAACATTTGGACTTCATCTTCATGAAACTCTTCCTCATAAACTAGATCATTGTCTATTGAATTAAATAGCTGAGATAGAGTTTCTTCATTACTTATCTCTTTCACTTCTTTGTTCTTTGGAGAGGAAGCCTCAATTTCTAGTGCGTTGATTTCACTCTGTGGAAAGGGGGCTTGATTGACCATGAGCACGAAGGAGTCATAGGGCTATAACGGGACTAGATCTCGGTAGCCAATGTTTTCCATGACTTTCTAAACCTCTACTTACAAGATATCTGTAGCTGTGAGAAACTCTGGGCAATCCAACTCGGAGTGCCTACTGGTCTTGTGAATCTGACACCAACTGGAAAAAGCTTCCTCTATGAGGTACACCCCACTAGTTGTCTTTTATGTGTTGGTAGGCTAATCAAGAGGGGTGGGAACACCTCTGTTGTTTGGCCTTTTATTCCAAGTCTTATTTTTCCTTTGGGAAGGTCTTCTATCAAAACTATGATTGGAGCCTTGCCCTCGTTCATAATTTCTCCCTGAGGAGGTGCTGGCCTCACGGTTGTCCCTATTGTCTTAGTTGAGGTTAGCCTGAATGCTGTGCTGAGAAGCTTGTAGCTGATTATTTTGGTTCCTAAGATGAGTCATTTCTTTGGACATTTTTCTAATCATCTCTATCAACTCATCCAACTAATCTTTCTCAACATTGCTTGGCTGCGATGTTTGGTTTTTGGACAAAGACGAGTTGTGCCGCCGGTTGATTCTGCTGAGTGGACAGGAATTCAGGTCCTTGTAGGTATAGTGTTACCAAGGGCTATTGTTGTTGTGGTTGAAAATAATGAGGCACATAGGTACCTGATTCATAGGATGTCTTGGATGAGGCACTATAGGTAGCTGCGAAACTAGATTCATGAGGGGTGTCTAATGTTGTAGAGCTTGAGTAAGTCCTTGAATCTACATAGGATGGGAAATATTCCCTAAGGAGGGCAGTGGACCAGAGGTGTTTTTCCCCAAATCGGTACTGGATATAACTACCTCGGCATAGGCATCCACCAATCGGGCTAGTGGTGGGTTCATTCTTTTCAACAATGTTGCGATAAGGTTGTCTAAGGTAGCATAGTATGCAGGCAAGATAGCGGCATCGTTAAGTGCATATGGAGCTTTTAACATTGTGTATGCCATATGAAACTAATCATTGAAGGAGCTGATTGCTTCATTAACCTCCCTTTGAATTGCCATGAATTGTTGATATAGTTCTAAGGGGTTGATCAAAATCTTGTACTTCCTCAAGAATGCATTCTTCAAAAGATCCCAAGTGGTGATAGATCTGGTACGTAGGTTGATATACCAGTAGAAAGCGTCTTCCCCCAAGGAATAAGGAAATATTCTACATTCCATGTCCTCATGGTTGATCTACATATCATTTAGTGTTGTTTGAAATATCTTGATGTGTTCTTCAGCTGTCCTTTATGGCTGAGGATTGAACTTTGTATAAAAATCCTCCAAGTACTTGGGCATGTCATGGTAATCATTGAACATCACTGGAGAAGGATTATTCCCTAGCCAAGCCATGAGGGGAGGTGGAGGTGGTATTTTCTATTGAACAAAAAATTGAGGCTGCATAGGGGTAGTGGCAGTTGGGATTGTGCGTTGGACTTGAAGGGCAGGGACAGGGGCAACACCCTCGGCGTGGTAAGTGAGCGATTGGAATGCAGTTTGAGGTGGCTGAATAGAAGAGGTGGAAGTGGGAAATGAAGGATGATTATTGGGAAAGTGGAAGGAGTATGGAGGTGAAGATGAAGATGAGGTGGATATAATGGAGGAGGAAGAAGAGGTCACACCACCTCTTTTAGTCCTTCTATCCCTTGTAGGGGGCTATAGTTCCTGAAATTCCCCTTTGTTGGGTGTGGATCTTAGAAATATGTGAAACCTTTCAGGGTAAAATGATTCAATTCGATCCAGCTTAACTCAAAAGGCCCTCCTAGCACCATTTTTTGTTGATGGGTGTTTTTGCACTTCTCAACACAGGTAATGCATAGGTGCATCACCTCTCTTGAAAGGTAATTTCCTACAAGCAAGTTGCAAAAAATCACCCCAAGCTCTCTCGGGTGTCAGGTCATGACATGATGAGAATTTCTTAGTTAGTTCAATGTGATCTTCCTGGTAATCACAGGTTATCCTTACAGGGTTAAACTGGAAGAGAATTGGATCCTTGGATGGAGTTTATAAAATTTTCTGAAGGGTTGCTCTATTGCTGTAAGTTCAGGACAGTAGTCTCAAACTCCACTTTGATCTTCAAATTTGGCTTTAAAATTTGCAATGAACTTTATCTAAAGCACCTATTTAAGAAAAAGTCAAAAGGGCAGGGAAGAGAGCAAATTCCTAGACCTGAAACTACTGATGAATAGTGATAATGGAGGACCCTATAGTGGAAAGCCTTCCCAAAACAAAGTTCCACTTAACCAAATCAACTTACAATCTCATGAAACCAGTGCAATCTTCTAAGGTCTATAGATTTTCAACCTTTCATTCACCATAAAGCATGAACAAGAGATAGAATTTAAGCACAAAATTCATATAATGTTAAGACTAGCTTTACACTACAATTTCTCATCAATAAACAACAACAAACATGAACAAGGAAAGGCATCAACATAGCAAAATTCTTCACTACCAATGAACAACATTAACTAATCTACCAAAGCAAGTTAAAACACATAGAACAACAAAGTAAATCTATCCAAATTCACTAACTATGAGAAGGAGAATCATGCAACATGAAGTTGGAACCCAAGAATCCACCAAATCAATGAATTTCTATTAAAATTCCAGTAACATGTCTTTACAACAACTCAACTCTCTCTTGAAAATGAGAGGAAACCCCCTATTTATAGTGTCCAAAAATAAAAATGAATGGCCAAGATTTAATCTCATTGTGTGGACAAGATTCACAACAAACTAGGGTTTCACCTACCCCTAAATATTTTACAATTTAAAATTACATTTTGTCTTTTGGCCTATTTTGTCGTCTTGTGGGCAGCACTGTAGCTTTTTTGTATTTTAGTTGATTGCCTTGCTATAGCTACTTTGTGAGGAATTCATCATCAATAATCGTATTTCCCTCTTTCTTCCTCACAGTAGTGTATTCTATGAACATGCCGATCAATGCTTGGAGCTTGTTCCATTCCATTATATCTGATTGAAGCACCTGGAAGTTCAATTTCTTAGATTTTCCCATAATCTCATCCCAGTCCTTGTCACATTTTTGTGTATTCTTTATCACCTGCTTTGATTGAGTGAAGGCTCAAGTAGAAAAACCCATAAAATTAGGCATAAGTACATCTACGGTCCCATTCTCCATCTTCTTATGTAAGTATGGCTTTATTTTCTCTGGGTCTAGCTCAATGGCAGGCATATCAAAATATATCATTAGTCTCAAATATTCTTCACAGGTCGTCCTAGTTTCTTTGACCCAATCAATATCAAGTTCCACTTGATGGTGTACTCATTCCAATATTTCCTTCCTATGGTCTAAGCCCAACTTCCATGTCTCCATGATCCAGTGGTCATATTTTACCAAAGCAAGCTCCTTCTCCTAGTATTTCTCAGGTATCTTGAGGATAGCCTCAAGTATGGGAAGTCAATGCAAAATTTCTTTATTCCCTCGAGTAGCTTTTGCACCTCTAGGAACTTATTTTCCATCCTGACAATGCGACCTATACCCATATTTCCATTGTAGAGGACTTATAGGAACTAATTGTCTATGGCCTTCATCCAATTCTCTCCCACTTCTATCTTGTGAATGTGTTCCTTGGACAATAGCTAGGGTGGTGTTGATGACATGATGAGTAGTTCTTTGCCTAATGACCATTGCTAAATGTAGGTTGTCAGATCCGCCACCTGCTCTTTTAACTCCTCCTTGGAGGATTTTTCTTTATGCATTTGGTGTAGGATGGTGGTGACTGATCTTTGAAGATGGTTGATTTTATGTTCTCTTGTTGCTAAACTATAATTAGAGGTTTACAAAATAACTTGCAAATTAATCCTAATTACAGTTTTTCCCCGATCGCAACATAATTATGTGACTATGTTGTTTAACTATTGAAATTATAAAAAAAATTCACATTTATATAACTAATTACTGAAATGTTGTAAATAGAACTCAAATAGAAAATTGAAAAATAAACTAAAATGAAATTAGGGAGAATATAAGATAGGAGATAGAAAAAGAATGAGATGGATGATAGAAAGATCAGACGCAGGTTGATAAAAAAGTTTGTCCTTTAAAGGACTACTTCTCTGGGTCCGCTTCTCAATGTTGGACTGCTTTCATTCTTATTTCCAAGCACCTAAAGATTCCTTCTTACAATATTCAAGCTTCAAAACTTGCACAAAATTCCTCACAATCTCTCTCATTTTTACAATTTTGGTGTATAATAACACCTTGTAATTCTTCTCCAAAATTTCTCTCCTCAAACTCTCTCAATTCCAAAAATTTTCCCATAAAAATAATTGATTTCCTTTACAAGCCAAAAACTCCCTTTTATACAAATTCATTTGCTAATATGGGCTAAAACCATATGATTTTGTAAATATTGCCATATCTCCTAAATTTACATCATGAAATTTTACAAATCTCCCTTATTTGCAAAATAATCTTCAAATCCCCTTAAAATCTCTTAAAAATTCCTAAACCCCCTTAAAATGTTTCTAATAATCTTTAAATATTATTTACATTTTATTCAAGCCCCTCTTATTAACATTATTCAAGCTTGGCATTCTCAAAAAGGGTTTAAGTTAAAATTTAAAGAGAATCCCTCTTTAATTATAGGGGGTTTTGTTTTAAATTTGGAGATTTTAGTTTTAAAGTAATCTTTAAAACCAACCCAAATCCTTATTATACGCCGAAGAGAATATGGTCCAATAGCTAAGGTGGGGGATTTTTTGGCTAAAGGTTGGCGGTTCAAACTTCCTCCCCCACAATTTCAGCTTTATCCTCTTTTCATAAGTTAAGAAAACAAACTGCCCACTATATTAAAATATGAGTGGAGCATGTGGTGTAATGGTGAGGAGGATTTATAGGAATTGGGTGGTCATGAGTTCAACCCCCAAAATAGCCATTTTTTGTTGAACAGAACAACTTGCAACAGAATAAATTAGGTGCCATGTGGTAGCCTTGAATGGGCCACATGGCACAATTTAATTAGTTGTCTTCTACCACATGTCAAAACATGATTGGCCCATCCTTGGAACATGTCAACATGTTGTTGGATGGAGAAGTGCCATGTGTCAACATATGAATTGTCCATGTCATCATCTGCCACATCATCAAAGTCAACCAAAGTCAAACTTTTGACCAACCTTTGACCAGCCATAACTTTCACATACGAGCTCTGTTTTTGAAACTGAATGTAGTTCCAGAATCAGCATGAAAAGCACTACGACTTGGCATCATTTTTTTTTCCTTTTTGAATGCCTGATTTTCCTATTTGATCGGGCCTTTGACTATGCATAACTTCTGCATATGGACTCCTTTTGAGCCCATTCAAGTTGTGTTAGGACCATGTTGGCGAGCTCTATGCGATGAAGCTAGTTTTGTGAGATTCTAAGATTGTGAAATTTTCAGGTTTCCTGGATCCTCCTGGATCATTCCTCCCCATTGAGAAGCTTTTGGACCTCCAAAAGGTTTGTTTTATGTACAATTTGACCTAGGGAAATGTTGCCCCACTTACCTAGTATCATTTGTCCTTCCTACTAAAATTTTGCACATCTAATCCATCACAAACACAAAGAAATATGAGATAGCTTTGTTGATATAATCAATTGCATGCTCATCAATATCCACTGTCACATTCATCATCCACATAGAAATAACTAGCAGAATAAAAAGAAACAGTATTGAATACGTTGATGTGAAGGAAATAGTATCAACATTCTGGATCTCCTGAATAGGAACATTGTTAGAAAATGAAACATTCAAACCCTCTTTTACCACCTCTAGTTGAAGGCTTGACTCTACTTGCAACTGATCCTCACATTGTGCTATATGTGACACCTTATCATCTTCATGCTTAGTATCACTAGCTATTACAGGCATGAGAGTTAAGGCATTGCTTACATTTACAATCCTTTTCATATGCCCTATATTTACAACAGATCTTTCATTATTCATGTGATGAGCTTTTACAATATATTCAATTTCATCCTTAAACAAATGATACTTGTTATGTTCCCTATAGAAAATGGATTTTTTGTCATACAAGTAAGGACTACCTAGAACCATCTCATTGATGTCTAGCGGAATTACATCTAACTCTACCTCATCTACAAACTTGGATGTGATTGCAAATCGGAGTTTAGATTGATTTGAAACATGTAGTTGAGAATTATCATGCACCCAACCCAATGGATATGGTTTAGGATGAGGAGTTTTTTTTAATCTCAATTGCTTAACAACTTGTTTAGAGATTAAGTTCATTTTCGATCCGCTATCTATGAGTGTATCAATTTTGCTTTGTTTTGCAATAGCCCTTATACAAAACAATTCATTCCTCTTACATTCAATAGGTACTTCATTACACTTTGATGAAGAAGTATAGGAACTAGTATTGACAAAAGGAATATTACCTTTGATACCCACAACTGAGATCTTGGTTTCATCATCAGAACCAGATATAAGATCCTGCATGATAGTGTTGTAAATATTGCCTCAATCTCACAGGCTGAAAACTCTAAGAAAGCATGGTCGCTATGACATTCCTGGTGTCTGGTTGACTGGCAGTTTACCTTGTGTTTTGCTCATGTCAATGAGATAGAGCTGATGTCTTGCCAAATCAAGTCTATCGCTATAACTCAAGTGTGTCGGTATGTGGTCCTAGTGACTGGGAGATGTCTCACTGATTGAAGTCATCGGGGTGACTTGAACACTCAGGAGAATGCTCTTATTGGGCGTCGAGGAGAAGTCCTAGTGACTGGTGAAAGTCTCACCGATAGCATATGGCTATCGGGATAATCACAAGGGCTTCAGTAAGATGTCCCAATGAGAATGAAAGGTCACGCCGACAGGGAAAATCTTGGGTTCATCAGAGTAGCTCAAGGCGATCGGTATGATGTCCCAGCGACAATGGAGAAGTCTCGGCGACAGTGCTTGGGGTCTTCACAGTGACTCAAAAGACTTCACTATGAAGTCTTGGCGAAGGGCGTTTGTCTCACCGACGGTGTGGGATGTGTTTGGAATGACTCCTAGTGAAAGGTAGGCTCAGGGTAACCTGGAAACTTCAGCGTGAGGTCTTGGCAAAGGTCAAATGTCTTACCTACTCGATAAGACTTGGGTGCTCAATGTGAGGTTTCGGCGAAAGACAAAAGTCTTGCCGACTGGTGATTGGGGTGCTCAGTATGACTTAGGACCTCGGTATGAAGTCCTGGCAAAAGTGATGAGTCTCACCGACTGGTGGATGCTTTGAAACAACATGAAGAATCGCTTTGAGGTCTTGGCGAGAGTGGAATGTCTGGCCGCAAGAAGACTTCAGGGTAACTTGAAGGAATTGGTATGATGTCTTGGCGAAGAGTGTTTGTCTTGCTGATGGGAATCTTGATGTCGGTATGACTCTTGGTGACTGCTCGGTGACATCGGTATAACATAAAGAGCTCGGTATGATCTCTTAGCGAAGGCCGGTAAGTCTTGCCTACTTGGTATGACATGTTTTGCTTAATGTGAGGTCTTGGCGAAAGACTAATGTCTTGCCGACTATCGGGTGCTTTGGTGAAACTTGAGGAGACTCGGTATAACCTCTTGGCGATAGTTGGATGTCTTAGCGATAGCGTTGGCGGATGAGTTCAACTAGAGGTTGGTGAGAGATCTCACTGATCATGCCGATGAAGAGACTCTTGCCAATAGATGAATGTCAATACAATGGGTTTTGGTATGACTTGAAGGCTCGATGTGACTCCTGGCGATAGCGATAGTCTCACCTATGTGCATGCTGAGGTCGATACAACTTGTAAAGCTCAATGGAACCTCTTGCCAATGGAGATGAATCTTGGTGACAACATGTAAATGGGTCTTGTGGCATTGGGGAGACATTTCTTGTGTCTCACCGACATGCAACACAAGTTGATTGTTGTTGACTGAGTGAAGATTGTCTAAGGTGGTATGATGTGGACCAATCCGAGAAAGTAGGATGTGAATCATTTGTTGAACTGTTTCTGTCTGGAAGTTGGAAAACTAAAACACAAGGAAGTGGAAACATCTAATGATGTTGGGCTGGATGATTCGTAAGTTCTGATCTAACAGCTGGAAAAGAACAATTTCATAGAGCCTGTAGAGAATGAATGTATATACGTATGCATTGGATGTTTTGAAGATGAGAGAGGGTGGCTGATAAGCCCAGGAGCTGAAGAGCCAAGAGCCAAAGAGAGAGTGATAGAGTGAGGACTGAGTGGCTGGCCGAAAAGGTTGAAGTAGAGGAAGAGAGAGGCAATGTTA
This sequence comes from Sequoia sempervirens, assembly GCA_007258455.2. Taxonomy (NCBI): domain Eukaryota; kingdom Viridiplantae; phylum Streptophyta; class Pinopsida; order Cupressales; family Cupressaceae; genus Sequoia; species Sequoia sempervirens. Next base: position 214,163,882 of record VDFB02270651.1, on the reverse strand, counting down.
TGCTGGAATCTCTCCTGATCTCTCAGGGATAGTTTGCTACCAGTTGTATCCAAAATGAACAAGATGTAATCTCTGAAAAGGCTATGAGCCTGAATTGTATTGTAACCTTCAGTTGCTGAATAATACAATGGCTCGATCTTTGGAGAGTGGGGTTTTTTATCTGAGAGGATTTTTCCCACGTAAAATCTTTGTGTTCTGTGTTATGTAGTATCTTTCATCTGTGTTGTTGCTTGCTATTGAATTTACATGTGTTTCTCTCAGAAGGATTAATGTGGGAAATAAACTATCTATTTCTACTTTAGGACATAGTTGTACATGTCGTTAAGGTAAATCAAAATTGAAATACTTGAAGACACCAAAGATTTCCTTACAAGTGGTATCAGAGCCTTCTTCTAGTTGTTGGTTCTGGATATTTCTCCTGTGAAGATTTCTCAGCTTGATGGGCTAGAAGAAATCTGGAGGAATGGAATGATGTATTGATCCTTTGATGAGTGGAAACCTTGTGGTATTCTAAGATAGCATGCAGCTTGAAGGATGGTCAAGATGGAAAAGGGAGTTGGTCATGTTGTGATCTGTGTCTCCTGGCTGGTAGTAGTATAACTTTGGAGTATGAAGTGGATTTCTTTTCTCTATGGTTGTGTAGCACTAAAGCTTTCATATTGGGCATCTGTGTGTCAGGCTCCTGGGTGATATGGAGAAGCCTAGGTTGTTTCTGAGTCATGGAAGAGAGTTCTTATGCTAGGTGGTGGTTCCTGGTGTTGGAAGGAACTATTTCCTATTAACCTCGAATACTTAAAGGCTATGGAATTAATCATTAGTTGATTTGCAAACTTCTAGAATAGCCTTTCTCTCTTTCTCAGATGCATGTACATGGTGGTGGTTTAGATTTGGCCTGAAAGGGGCCTGGATTTTCTTGAACTGCTATTTCCTTTTTAAGGATGATTTGTATTTGCATGGCTCTATGGTTTTGTAGGTTTTGGACGGTTAAGCAAAACTTCTGGTTATGTGGAACTATTGATAAGCTATTTTCTAGAGACTAACTTTTGGGGTGTTGCTGGATGAGATAGTTGCAGTTCTACATGCATGATTTGTGCATGGTTTGAGAAGGTATGATTTCTTCTCTACATGGGAGTGTTGGTACTTGGTTAGTCACTTAGCATTCCTATGGTGGTACTTGTGAGTTCCTTGATTATGGTGCTTGTTGTGGACATGATTGGCAAATCAGATTTGGTATGATCTGGTGTTTGAGTCATGTTGTCTACATGATTATTCTCTTTGATATCTCAGTTTTGCATTTCCAATGTGATGATGGGTTTGCATGTTTTTTTTGAATGGATCTACAGGTTGTGCAATGTTGTGGGCTATCTTTACCTACATGGTTGTTGTGAGACAACTCGGAAGTGGACTTTCTATATCCACGAGGTTGATTCATTGTTGGTGCCAATTTGTTAGTTGGCCTTGTTTGTGGTCACTTGTGCATTGGTGTGGTGCTTTGAGATGAGAGGATGGATATTATTGAGTACCTGAATAGTTGGTTATGGGAACCTGTAGGAGGTAGTCATGATGCTTGGAGAGCTCGGGTGTCACGTTTCAGTGGGAGATCTAGCAGTGACTGTGGATTCATCACGTGGTGGTGAATGGTCTTCTTTAGTGCTGTAGATGTTTCTTGGGAGAGCTCTTGGATCCTGTTGCTACAAAAGGGTTCTTTTGCATTTGCATGGACATTACTTGAAGATGTGCAACATCTTGGATCCATGGAGGACACTTGGATTTTTTGGCTAAGGTGTTGGTGGTGCTTGATAGGTGATGTTTTTGAGTCTATTTGCTTTATGTCATGGTATACTCTTGCTTGTGCATTGGAGTTTTGGCATTATGCATTGTACTTAAGACAATGGTGAGGTCACTTGAAGCATGGAATCTCCTATGGGGATGTGTAGATCATGGTGTCATGATAAGTTCCTAATTCAGATGATTGGAGCCTTGACAGTGGTCTTGTAATTCTTTGTGTATTGGGTGCTTTGATTATTTGCGTGGTACTCCATGATAGTGCAGTAATGCAGTTGAAGTTTAGCATGAGATGATCAGTTGCTAGTACTCATGGATACATGAACAATAAGGTGAGGCTATCTTTCTCTTATGAGAGAAGTGTTGCTACTTGTTATTCTTGGTGAAGTTTTTAGCAGAAATTCTGAGAAGCCTACACCTTGGTTGAACGTGAGTTTAATAAGAGACCTATGAGGAGATTGCTCTTGAATTAGTCATGATGGCTTGTATATCTTGAAGGAGTATTCTCATTCCCACTCTTGGTCTACTCGGTTGTCTATCTAAAAGGTATTTGGCCCATTATATTTTTTAGATGTGTTTTATTAAGTTCACTTTCATGATATGGATCTTGAATTGTAGTGGTTTTGGAAGATTCATAGTGAAAGATGTACAATTTTGTTTTATCTCTTTGTTACTAATGAGAATAGATAGGAGATAATGTATGGGCTGATTTCCTAAAATGGGGAATGAAGTAGCTTGATCTTCTTTGAGATGCTTACATCCATGTTGATTTTAAAGTCGATTTGATCTTGGTGGTTGAATGGATGGATGTTGTTAAAGTTTTCTTTTGGGATGTGAAGAAGATCATTCTTGGCATAGCTGGCTATTAGAAGTGTATGTAGGGGGATGTTCTACAGGAAGATGGTGTGCATAGTTTCTCTCTGTGGCCGTGATGGTTTGTGGTGAGAGAAATGTTTCTTATGGTAGGTTGTGCATATCATTGTGGATATTTCCTTGGTAATACATGGTTGCATTCTCTATGTGTTATTATTGGTAGACTTGTGATGCCTTTTGACCTTTCAGATATGGATTACTCAGTAAGTGGGAGTTCATGTATGTGTCTTGTCTTCTTCGACTGGTTGACACTGGAACTTGTATTTGTTGTTAATGGATTGGAAGAAGTTTACTAATGGTGATACCTGTGAGGTATGTGAGATTGGATGGAATAGCATGAGCTATGGGTGCTAGTTCCAGTCACGTGGGTTATCAGTTGGATGGAAGCGGTCAGTTTGTTTGGTGTTCTAACTGATGTTTAGTTTCTTGTTTCTGGATAATGACTTCACTGTTTTGTTCTGATTGAAGCTTTGAAGTTGATATTGCTTTTGTATAGCGTCTGAGCATAGTGAAGTGGTAGTAGTATCTTGTTGGTGATATCATTGGGATCTTTTTCTTGTGTTCATTGGAATGGTGCTTATACACCTTGTCTTTGTATTCTTCTTCCACAGGTGGTATGTTGGAAGATGACAGGATTGTTGCCTGAAGGTGAACATCTTGGATGTTGGAGTATAATTCTTAATGGAGCATGAGAGCATGTTCGAGATCTATGTGGTTTCCTAGAAGGCTGTGATCAGTTTTCTTTGTTGGTCATTGAGTTGCAGTTGGATGCCTAGTCTTTGTTGTAGATTGTTGGGTCGACTATTATCTTTGGAATCATGTTGATCGGGTGTCTTGAGTATTGCGAGGTTTGAACTAGTGGAGCTAGTGTGATCCTAGTTTCTAGTTGCTTTGGAGGTTCCTGTGTGATCTTCGTCAAGTGGGAGATTGTTGGAAATATTGCCTCAATCTCACAGGCTGAAACCTCTAAGAAAGCATGGTTGCTGTGACATTCCTGGTGTCTGGCCGACTGGTAGTTTACCTTGTGTTTTTCTCATGTCGTTGAGATAGAGCTGATGTCTTTCCGAATCAAGTCTATCGCTATAAGTCAAGTGTGTCGGTATGTGGTCCTAGCGACTAGGAGATGTCTCACCAGTTGTAGTCATTGGGGTGACTTGAACACTTGGGAGAATGCTCTTATCGAGCATCGGGGAGAAGTCCTAGTGACTGGTGAAAGTCTCACCGATAGCATATGGCTATCGGGGTAATCACAAGGGCTTCGGTAAGATCTCCCAGCGAGAATGAAAGGTCACACTAACTGGGAAAATCTTGGGGTCATATGAGTAGCTCAAGGCGATCAATATGATGTCCCAACGACAATGGAGAAGTCTCAGCGACAATGCTTGGGGTTTTTTGCAATGACTCAAAAGACTTCGCTATGAAGTCTTGACGATGGGCATTTGTCTCATCGACAGTGTGGGATGTGTTCAGCATGACTCCTGGTGAAAGGTAGGCTCGGGGTAACCTAGAGACTTTGGCGTGAGGTCTTGGCAAAGGTTAAATGTCTTACCGACTCGGTAAGAATTGGGTGCTTGATGTGAAGTTTCGGCAAAAGACAAAAGTCTTGCCAATTGGTGATTGGGGCGCTCGGTATGACTTAGGACCTTGGTATGAAGTCCTGGTGAAAGTGGTGAGTCTCACCGACTAGTGGATGCTTTGGAACAACATGAAGACTCGATAAGAGGTCTTGAAGAGAGTGGAATGTCTGGCTGACAGAAGACTTCTAGGTAACTTGAAGGCATCGGTATGATGTCTTGGCAAAGAGTGTTTGACTTGCCGATGGGAAACCTGATATCGGTATGACTCTTGGTGACTACTCGGTGACATCGGTATAACATAAAGAGCTCGGTATGATCTCTCAGTGAAGGTCGATAAGTCTTGCTGACTCGGTATGACATGTTTTGCTCAATGTGAGGTCTTGGCGAAAGACTAATGTCTATCTGACTGTCAGGTGCTTCAATAAAACTTGAGGAGACTCGGTATAACCTCTTGGCGATAGTTGGATGTCTTAGCGATAGCGTTGGCGGATGAGTTCAATTGGAGGTCAGTGAGAGGTCTCACCAATCATGCCAATGAAGAGACTCTTGTCGATAGATGAATGTCGATACAATGGGTTTTGGTATGACTTGAAGGCTTGATGTGACTCCTAGTGATAGCGATAGTCTCACCCATGTGCATGTTAAGGTCGATGCAACTTGTAAAGCTTGGTGAAACCTCTTTATGATGGAGATGACTCTTGGTGCCAACATGTAAACGGGTCTTGTGGCATCGGGGAGACACTTCCTGTGTCTCACCGACATGCGACACAAGCTGATCGCTATTGACCGAGTGAAGATTGTCCGACACGGTACGACGTGGACCAATCCAAGAAAGCAGGATGTGAACCGTTTGTTGAACCGTTTCTGTGTGGAAGTTGGAAAACTAAAACATGAGTAAGTGGAAACATCTAATGATGCTGGGCTGGATGATTTGTAAGTTCAGATCCAACAGTTGGAAAAGAATGATTTCATAGAGCCTGTAGAGAATGAATGTATATACGTATGCATTTGACGTTATGAAGATGAGAGAGGGTGGCTGATAAGCCAAGGAGTTGAAGAGCCGAGAGCCAGAGAGAGCAATAGAGTGAGAACCGAGTGGCTGGCCAAAAGGCCGAAGCCATGAGGTCGAAGCAGAGGAAGAGAGAGGCAATGTTATGCTAGAATCTCTCCTGATCTCTTAGGGATAGTTTGTTACTAGTTGTATCTAGAATGAACAAGATGTAATCTCTAAAAAGGATATGAGCCTAAATTGTATTGTAACCTTCAGTTGCTGAATAATACAATGGCTCGATCTTTGGAGAGTGGGGTTTTTTATCCGAGAGGATTTTCCCCATGTAAAATCTTTGTAATCTGTGTTCTATAGTATCTTTCATCTATGTTGTTGCTTGCTGTTCAATTTACATGTGTTTCTCTCAGAAGGATTAATGTGGGAAATAAACTGTGTCTATTTCTGCTTTAGGACATAGTTGTACGTGTCTTTGAGGTAAATCAAAATTGAAATACTTGAAGACACCAAAGATTTCCTTATAGATAGTTGCAGTCTTCTACTCACCCTTTCAATCCTTGAACCACTTTGGCTTCTGATCAAGATGCGGTTTTCAACATCTTGAATCTTCCTGCCCTTCCTTCTTGCAATGTGAGCAATAAGGCTTTTCATCCTCTTTCTTTGTAGTAGTTGTTTGCTGTGATTTCTCTTTCCCTTTCTTGCCTCCTTTTTGCTTACTTGAGCTCGTCAATAGATTATCATGGCTATTCCTTGAGCTTGTTTCCAAATGGATAGCTTTCACACTAACTTTATCAATGTTAGTTGGATTAAACATAAGTATTGTATGTCTCAAACTTTCATGTAATCCACCTATATACTTTAACAAATTTTCTTATGTGTATAAAGGAATGCCCAAAATTAAAACCCTCTTCCTAAAATCCTGTGTATATTCTTGCACACTTTGTCCTTTCTCTTGTCTTAATGATTGCCAGTTCATTACTTCCTTTTGCATATATCCTAATGGATAGAACTATTTCTTAAGTGCAGTTATAAACTCAAACCAAGAAGAAAGAATTTTTCATAACTTAGATCCTCCTATGTTCTACTCTCCCACCAAATTAAATTTGTGCCTCCTAGGCAAAGAGTAGCTAATTGGATTTTTTGAGAATCCTCAGTAAACTTCTGAATTCTACAATAAACTTCAATTTGCTTAATCTAATTATCTAGTTTATTTGCATCTAGTTCTCCATTATAGATTGGAAAATCAAATTTAACTTCAAGCTTTAACAAAGGTGCATTAGTTTGCATAGGTTGTTTCTTTTTAGAAGAGTTAGATGAAGAGGAAGAAGAGGATGAAGAATATGAAGAGGACAGAGATGGAGGTTCAAGAGGGTCACTACCACCTCCTACTCCTTTACCTTTGTCATATTTTGAAGATTCACCTCCCTCCTTCTTTATGTTCTTGAGTTCATTTTTCCTCTATCGTTCTTGCCTCTCTTGGAAAAGAACTTCCACCATAGCCTTCATTTCAAGAAATGCTTTCTAGAAAGCTTTCTCATCAAGATTTGTAGGACTTTGTTCAATTGCCATTTCTGATCATGGAAAAAACCTTCATTTTCCAATCTCAGGATTGAACTCTGTAAGTGCACCTTCTCCTTGCTTCAATTTAAACCTCGTTAACATTCACTTTTGCAATTTCTCGTTAAGAGGCTCTGATACCAATTTGATCTGTAATTAGAGGTTTACAAAATAACTTGCAAATTAATCTTAATTATAGTTTTTCCTCGATTACAATAGAATTGCGTGACTATGTTGTTTAACTATTGAAATTGCAAAATAAATTCACATTTATATAACTAATTACTAAAATGTTGTAATTAGAACTCAAATAGCGAATTGCAAAATAAACTGAAATGAAATTAGGGAGAATATAAGACAAGATATAGAAAAAGAATGAGACAGATGATAGAAAGATCAGACGCAGGTTGATAAAAAAATTCATCCTTCAAAGGACTACGTCTTTGGGTCCGCTTCTCAATGTTGGATCACTTTCATTAACATCGCTAAGCACTTGAAGATGCCTTCTTACAATATTCAAGCTTCAAAACCTGCACAAAATTCCTCACAATCTCTCACTTTTACAATTTTGGTGTATAATAACACCTTGTAATTCTTCTTCTCCAAAAATTCTCTCCTCAAACTCTCTCAATTCCAAAAATTTTCCCATCAAAACAATTGATTGCCTTTACAAGCCAAAAACTCCCTTTTATACAAATTTATTTGCTAATATGGGCTAAAACCATATGATTTTGAAAATATTGCCATATCTCCCAAATTTACATCGTGAAATTTTACAAATCTCCTTTTTTTGCAAAATAATCTTCAAATCCTCTTAAAATCTCTTAAGAAATCCTAAACCCCCTTAAAATGTTTCTAATAATCTTTAAATATTATTTACATTTTATTCAAGCCCCTCTTATTAACATTATTCGGGCTTGGCATTCTCAAAAAGGGTTTAAGTTAAAATTTAAAGAGATTCCCTCTTTAATTATAGGGGGTTTTGTTTTAAATTTGTAGATTTTAGTTTTAAGGTAATCTTTAAAAACCCTATCCTTATTATACATTGAAGAGCATATGGTCTAGTGGCTAAGGTGGAAGATTTATTGGCTAAAGGTCGGGGGTTCAAACTTCCTCCCGCACAATTTTAGCTTTATCCTCTTTTAATAAGTTAAGAAAACAAACTACCCACTATATTAAAACATGATTGGAGCATGAGGTGTAATGGTGAGGAGGATTTATAGGAGTTGGGTGGTCATGAGTTCAACCCCCCAAATAGCCAGTTTTTGTTGAACATAACAACTTGTAGGAGAATAAACTGGGTGCCATGTGGCACAATTTAATTAGTTGTCTTCTGCCACATGTCAAAACATGATTGGCCCATCCTTACCATGTGTCAACATGCTTTTGGTTGGAGAAGTGACACATGTCAACATATGACTTTTCCATGTCATCATTTTCCACATCATCATCTGCCACATCATCAAAGTCAACTAGAGTCAAACTTTTGACCAACATTTGACCATCTGTAACTTTCACATACGAGCTCCAGTTTCAAAACTGAATATAGTTCCAAAATTAGCACGACAAGCACTACGACTTGGTGTCATTATTGTTTCATTTTGAGACAATCAATTTTTCCTTTCTGAACGGCTGGTTCACCTATTTGACTGAGGCTTTGACTGCGCATAACTTCTACATACAAACTCCTTTTGAGCTCGTTCAAGTTGTGTTAGGACCGTGTCGGCAAGCTCTATGCGATGAAGCTAGTTTCATGAGATTCTGAGACTGTGAAATTTGTAGGTTTCCTAGATCCACCTGGATCATTGTTGTCCCCAAATCAATGGTAGAAATATTGTAGCTAAATCCATCTTCCCCCATCACCAGAGTAGCTACCTGTACTATCCTGGATCCTGAAGCATCCATTGTTAGATGGGATTTGACCTTCAGTTTCTTCTCTTTCCTTGTACTTATTTGTGCTCGAGCCAAAATGGCTTCGAGTCTTGCCTTTGGATCCCTTGGGATCACGGTTTTCTTTTCTAACTGCTTCTCAAGCCACTTACACATCTAAGACCCCTCCTTTGGTGATTCATGATCACCCTCTCCTTCTATTTGAATATGCCTAATTTCTATTTCTTTATTCCCAGTAGCCTCTTGTTTTGTCTTTTCTTCTTCTTCTTTATCTGAATCTTGGATGAATACCATTTCTTTTCTCGGGGATTCGGTGGTTGTATGCTCTTTGGGGCTATCCTCACCCTCAGAGGTTTTCTTTTCTTCTCTTGCTCATTTTTTTTTCTTCATGATGCTCTACTTCTGGGCTTTTTCTCATCTTGGCCTCTTCTTCTTACTTGTCTTCTTCTTTCTCGTTTGAAGGAGGAATTTCTTCACCATGTTTGGGACCTTTATCTCATTCCCTAGTTGGAGGTTCATTGTGCTCCATTTTCTCTTTTGTATCCTTCTCTTCATTAGAGGGCTACCCTTTAGGTTCTTCTTTGATGTTTTTGAGTTGTTGGGCCAACTCTTTCTCAAGCTTGGGGTTGAAATTTTCCACAATATTCTTTGTACCCAATTCCTCAATTTCTTCTTCAGATGATTGTGTTTCCTCCTCCTCTTCCTCATACGCCACTTTATTAATCACCAGATGCTGATATTCAGGGTTCTCACGGTATTTTTCTACTTCTTCTTCCATCTCTTTGGTTGCTTCCCTCTCTTGTCTTTCTAATTCTTTAGATATCTACATTGTCGCCTCCATCATAGGTGATTCAGTTGGAGGAGGAAGGATAGGGAGGTTAGCAACAACATGTGCAAGGGAAACTTGTACTGTTGGGTTCATTAGTACCCCAGACAGCTCTATTGGTATGTTTTGCATGTGTCGAGCAAAATATTTTGGGAGAGAGAGAGTGGGCATTGGCATTGTTGTAATAGCTAGTGGGAGGGTTGATGATGGAGACATGGAGGAGGAGAGTAGAGAAGTGGTGGTAGATGAGGAATCTATAACTACTACTTGTGTTGCAGGGGAAGGGGAGGAAAGGTGGACTGAAATGTCCACTGTAGGTGAAAAAGAGGCAACCATTGCCTGAGAAGCAAGTGGAGGAGAAACAGTAGTGGAAATGGCAGTAGTGGTGACTGTGAGAGTGGAAGTAGTAGGTAGGGACTTTTGTTGCTCAGCATTTTCTTCTTCTCCTTCATGGAGCGGGTTCTCTTGTATAGTGGGAATTTCTGTGAAACTGCTCGACTTCCTTGGTTTCTTGGAAGGTTCACCTTTCGATGATTTCCTTGAGTACACCATTGGCTTGGGCTGTCATTTAGATGTTTCTTTCTGGTTCTTGTACTATGTAGTGGGAGGATATACCAAATTTTCTCCTATCAGGATAGTAGTGATAGAGGCACTATCAATTTTTCTCTCGGGTTCATCCTCGAGCTTGCCATACGTTAGAGCAACCCCTTTTAGCTTTAATTGTGCAACTTTCCCAACGATCCATTGTTTTGTCCTTGCCTCTATAGGTTTCATTAGGAGATCAAATCCATTGAACTCTTCCTTGTTCTATTCAACTAGGGGAAGCGGTAAATTGGTAACTGCATCATATCGAGGATCAACCACTATGTTTTCATCCACCACTATTTGATCTAGCACAAGAAACAATTTGATCATCTTGAAAAAGTACACCATCATGCACATGTAGTGCCTCATTCACACTTCCTTTTCATCCCTATAATTGTCCTAGAATTCTTCAACATTATGTAGATGGGCATACTCTATCTCAACCACCCTCTTCAACTTGCCATATGGGTCCTTTCATGGCCAGGAAGTGTAGAGCTCCAAGTTTTATTCAACTAACTCTTTATCATAATACTCTGCACACTGGGATGCGGGGGCATACATTCCTTGACCAAATGTGAGGGGATAAGGGATCCCCACCCTATGTTTGTCACTTAGAAGGGTATGTGCACACTATAGTTGTCGGGAGAGTTCCAGTAATATCAACCAGTCATTTGGGTACCAGTGCAGCTTATATGGTTTCTCTTAGAAACCCTCGGCTCAAATATAAGTAGACTTGGGAAATTCAATAAACAGGAAACCAAACTAGCGGAAGTAGGCATTTGCATTATGGGTGACTCTCATTTCAAAATCACCTCCAAGCAATCTGATTATATGGCCTATGAAGGCATTGTTGACCCAACAATAGTCCTTTTTGAAAATTTGGAATTGAAGTTGGGGATTTCTGTCATATACCTTCAATTCCCTCCTCAATGTTTGGCTTGGTACTACAAAAAATCCCCTGTATTAGGCACAGTCAGTGAGAAAGTAGACATGGTATGATGTCATATAAAATTGTGAAGTATTTTTCATTGCCACAAACTGCTCGTGTAGGCATTGGCTCATTATTCTTTCCTAGTAGAATTTGGTCTCTCCCTGGATTATTTCTTCTACAAAGTAAAGCATCCATTCCTGAAAGAAAGTTGTAGTAGGAAAGCCCATAACCCTACTAAATAAGGTTACCAAATCATGGTAATCTTCGTAAAAATAACTTTTGAAGAGTTCTTGGGGCACTTTGTTTGCACTACCCCTCTTCTCCTTTAACCAGTATTGATTAATAAGTTTCTTGCATTTGAGGGGGTGGGCATCCCACATCTGCTTGGCATATTCTTTGGATGTTTCTTCCATTTCATTGAAGGTAGGGATATAAAAGGTTTTCCCTATTGACTTGGCAGACAAATCAGCTAGTACATTGCCATCCTTGTTTACAATTCTTCTAGTATCTTCTTGATATGACTCTATGCAGGCCATCACAAGCTAGGGAGCAATGAGAGCAGGTGAGAAACTAGTAGCCTTGGCCAACCCACTTCTTCTAATTCTCTTGGCATTATTTGTGGTGGGGTTGACCTTGACCCTCTGCTTGAACTCATCGATATCTATATGCCCCAAGTTGGTATTTGAGATCTCTTTCCAATCTGTGGTGACCTTTGACTTGAGGGGATCCCCTTGGAACTTGTATTTCATTTGGTATTTATCTTATTTACCTCAGGGTTCCTTGGCAGCTTTCTTTCCCTTTTCCTTTTCCACAAATTCCTCCAAAGGTCCTATAGTTGGTTCCATATATCTTGTAGGAAAGAGAGTAGTGAGAATATTTGAGCATAAAAACATGAGGAACGTTAGCCAAAATCTAGAAAAATGATGTTAGATTAGGTAATTCATCATTTAAAGATCCTAACATATCATTTAGATCAACATTAACCGTTCATTTGGGGAAATTATGGCCATGCAGGCCCAAGGGTGTAGACTTCCCTGGGTTGGCAGTCATTCTGAAGGCAACTATGGATGGACGATAGACATAGCACAATGACCCACATGGTTGCTTCTACATCAAGATATAGCCGTAAAGTGGGGTCCACTAAGGAGACCAATCTATTTTAGCACGTGGGTCAAAATCATTTTGAAATTTGGAAGCATTAAGGTCCTCATTTAGGCATGCAGAAGTAGAGGGTAACTTGGTTGTTTGAGACTTCATCGTTGAAATGGCACTGGTAGAGTGGCGACCAACAAGTGGCATCCCACAAGGTGGGATTCACGGCCTCAAGGGATGATAGGCATCATTTTAAGTTCTTGTAGCTTGGACAAGTGCAGGTCAAGCAGTGTGGAAAGGCGTGGGACATTCATTGTTTGGAATAGTGCAAGCAGGACAAAATTCCAATCAGAGAGGCCTACACTATTAGGTATGTAGGAGGCGCATGCTTTAATTGATTATTTGTGGATAGTTGAAGAGAAAAAATTGGGTCAGAGAAGAGCAGGTCGATGGAAGCCTTTAGGCATTTAGACTTAGCAACAATAAGACGACCATCCGCAAGCAGCTACCCACATAGGGTAGCCTGCAAAATCTTCTACTTTGCTATTTTTTGTTTTCTTGAGCTTGGATGATGGGAAAGGGTGTGAACTCTATGGGGAAGAGAGACATCATGAGTAGGCCATTTGGGATGGAAAATTTGAAGTAGAGATCCATGGACAGAGGCTCGCAATAGGGGACCCACTTGAAGTCCATCACTTAGTCAATTTTGGTGTAGAGGAGATCGGAAGACAACAGTGGATTCAGGATCCGCCAGTCAGAAGGATGCTTTGGTTTCGCCATTTTGAGTGTTCGTTTGAACAATGGTGAAGGACTAGCAGAGGTCCATGTTGGATGGTCTGCATCACATTCATTATTTTTTTTAACTTGGATGGTGAACACAATGGTAGGGTCTGTTGGGCAAACAGATGGGTTGCGATGGTCATTTGGAATGGTGAAGCCAGGGTAGAAATCCTCGGATAGTGGTCGACAAGGAGAACTCTGCAGTGAGTCAAGACCTAGGCAGTTTGGTGAGGTCAAGTTTGATTGTTGATAACTGGGGCGGGACCCACCTAACAGGAGGATGTGATCAAATAGTTGTTTGGAACAGTGAGGCTCAAAGAGAATTTTGCAAGTGGAGGCCCACGCTATTGGACCCAGGAGAGAAAAAGGATCTCCGTTTTGGGCTCATGAATTTTAGGTAAGTTTAGGACAGTCAAGTTGAGGGGGCCTCCTGCGAGGGTGGGCCTGATGAAGGTGTCTGCTGCTTTGAGGTTTAAATGTTTGAAGGAAAAGGTGATTACGTTGGTCATGCTACAGGCACGCATGGTATGAATACCCTAGTCCAAGAACGGTCATGGGGAGTCAGAGTCCTACAAGCCCCCCATGAAGGATTTCAAAGGTTTTCTCAAAATTTGAAGACATGGGTTTTGATCGCCGATGTTTGCTCTAGCTAGATTTCAAGTTTTCATTGTTGATATTTTAGCAAATTTTAAGGGAATAAAATAAAACTTAGAATGTGAATGGCGACAACGAACCAACCTAAAAATTGTGATGAAATTGATGAAATGATTGCAAATGGAGACCCCGAATCGGTAAAGGAGCTCGGTGGGCACGATAGCGGCATTGGCGGGAGGCTCTGACTAGTTTCTTGACTTCTGATAGGTGAAAATGACAACTCAAAATGGGTTATTTATAGATTTTTCATCATTTAATGCATGCCATGAAGGCGGGTATGATGGCAGTTGTGGTTCGTGAGCTGATGTAGGAGCACCCAGGGGTGTAAGGGAAATCCTCCATCACTCAGAAAGATTTTCATTTCCTATTTTAGTTTTTTAGATTTTTTTGTAGTTTTGGGTACCCTTTTCGTCATAATGTAATTCCCAACCTTTAGTTTTGCTTTTCTGCTTTTTCTAGTCAACTGCTATTTTTAGCAAGTATTAGAATTTGAAGGTATTTGGAGATAAAAATTATATGGGAGGTTTCAAAATGGAAAAATAAGAACATTGGTGAAAGAATCACGCTAGGAGCATTCCCAGTTTGAAAGATATTGGAGTTTCAGTCTCCCAAAATTCCACCTAAAAACCTTCCAGATTAGATTTGAGGTATTAAACAGCCCTAAAATGGCCTCAAAACTTTCTGAAATCAGTGTAGCAAACTTTGAGCATGTTCTTGACTCTAAGACCTTTCCAACGGCTCAAACGAAGTCCTAGATCAAAATTTATGGCTCCTAGAAGTTAGTGCACTTTAAAAAATGTGCTAATTTTTGAATCAGGTTTTAAAATTTGAATTTCAAATTGTAATTTGTGGTGCCAGACTACTAAAACTCATAATTCAAATGTTGTTTGGCTCCAAAACTGAAAAGGAGCTATTTATGGAGGGTATTTTCTAATTTTTGGAAGCTTTTTGGGGAAAAAGTTTGCATACTACGAAAAAGGGGAATTCTATAGTTTATGTAGCTTGCATGTATTGCAAAGCTCAAGGATTTGAGATCCTCTATATGTAATATTTTCCTATTTCTGAATAAAATAATATTCTCTATGTTGTGTATGATTTTCTATGTCTCAAGTTAGCACCCTCGTCAGGTGGTATCAGAGTGAGGTTTTCTTGAGCGTGTGGACAGATCGCCAATCATGAGGAAATTCACACCAAGACCGTGGTTGTGGGTTCAAGATATTCAAGATGCCTCCAAGAGTGATGCTTGGTAGGTGTGGTGGTGCCAGAGGTGGAAAAAATGTTGGTGGAAGATATCCATTGGCGGCCAATGGTTTTAGAGCCCTCCATAGACAAATTAATGCATTGCAGGAATAGATGAGAAGAAGGTTAAACCCAAGAAGGAGAGTAGAAAGTGAGGATGAAGAAGAGGTGGAAGATTTGGATGTAGAAGAAGGACCAGAATCAATTGATCAAGATCAAATGTGGCTGATAAGGGTCATTTCGAAGATTGGAAAGAGACCCAAAATAGAAGTTCCCAGTTATTCCAGAAATATGGACCTAGAAGAGTTGATTGACTGCATCAACAAGCTAGAGGAGTATTTTGAGTATGAAGAAGTAGAGGACCTAAATCGGGTTAGGTTTACAAAAATGAAGCTAAAGGGCCACACAAATATGTGGTGGAAAGAGGTCCAGTTGGAGAGAAATTGAAGAGGAAAATGAAATATTAGCAGTTGGGATCGCATGGTGGAGAAACTGAAGAAGTAGTTCATACCAGTGGACTACAAGTTAGATCTGCTAAAGAAATTGCAAGGGTTGAAGAAAGGAAACAAATTTGTGAAATAATACACAAAATATTTTCACAAGATGATCATCAGAATGGGCCATACAGAGGCCAATAAGGAGAAGGTAGCCTATTATCTTAATGGGTTATGACCTAGCATTCAAGAGGAGCTGATTGTGGTCAGAATGACCACCATTAAGGATGTGTACTAGTTTGCTCTGAAAGTTGAAGAGAAGTTGAACAAAATATTTGACACCAAGCAAAAGGGACGAGGAGGTCAAAGTGGAAGGGGTAGTGGAAGATCTTCCAGAAACCAAAATGAGGATGAGAAGAAAAATGGAGATGTGGGTATTAGGCGAGACCAGAAGAATGATAACTTCTATCGTCCTCATGATCAAAATAGTGGTGATCAAAGAGGTAGAGGATGAGGAAGATCTGGGCAAGGATCTGGAAGAGGTCGTTTTAGAGGAACTTTCTTCTAGTGTGGTGGAGAAGGGCATCGAGCCTATGAATGTCCACAACACCAAGGAAGGATAGAGAGAAGGCCAGAAGGTCGTCCAAGGGTTGTGCATGCAAATGAGGAGGCTCAATTTGAGCATTTGGATGATGTTGAAAGAGGAGAATCCCTAGTGGTTAGAAGAGCCCTAGTGACAGAAGAGAAGTTTCTAGAATAGAGGAAGAATCTGTTTTGCAAAAGGTGCAAATGTGAAGGAAAATGCTATGATGTCATTATTGACAGTGGGAGCACCAATAATCTGGTGTCAAAAGAGATGGTTACAGAGTTGAAGTTGAAGAGGGAAAGGCACCCACATACGTATTGGATTGCTTGGTTACAAAAGGGCCACAAAGTTCTAGTCAGTGAGTAGTGCCTGGTGAAGTTCAAGATTGGAAGTTATCGTGATGAGGTACTCTGTGATGCCATCCCCATGGATGCGTGTCACATGTTGTTGGAGAGGTCATGGAAGTTCGACAAGAAAGCTATACATGATGGCCATGCAAACACTTATTCCCTAACAAAGGATGGAGTCCGCTAGAAGTTGAAACCCCTGAAGGAGGCCAAAGAAAAGGTATGCAGTAGTGCTAGAGTTTGTTATGTTGATGGGAGGAATTTTTTAGAAGGAATGAAGCATGAGTGTATGTGTTATGCATTGATTCCTAGAATGGGTAAGGAAGATAGTGAGAAGGTTCCAGTAGAAGTTTCTGAATTATTGGATGAGTTTCAAGATATTGTTTATGATAATGTACCTAAGTGTTTACCACCAGTGAGGAAGATCAATCATCATATTGACTTGATCCCTGGAGCCAGCTTGCCAAATAAGGCAGCTCACAGAATGACTCCTGCAGAAAATGAGGAGTTGAACAGACAAGTTTAAGAGTTGTTGAGAAAATGTTTGATTTGGGAGATTTTGAGTCCATGTGCAATACCTATAGTACTAGCACTGAAAAAGGATGGGGAGTAGATGATGTGTACAAAATATCAAGCCATAAACAAGATAACAATCAAATACAGTTTTCCCTTGTCAAGGATGGATGACCTGATGGACTGTTCAAGTGGAGCTTAGTACTTCACAAAGATTGATTTGAAGAGAAGATATCACCAGATCTGGATTCATGAGATAGATGAATGGAAGACCACCTTCAAGACCAAAGAGGTCCTATATGAGTGGTTATTCATTCCCTTTGGGCTAACCAATGCACCGAGCACATTCATGCGGCTCATGAATGAGGTATTGAAAGAGTTTCTGGGGAGTTTTGTTATTGTGTATTTAGATGATATTTTGATATTCAGTAAGTCATTGGAAGAGCACTTAATGCATATTTTTAGAGTCTTTGAGAAGTTGAGAGAAGAGAAATTTTTGATTAATTTGAAGAAGAGTAGTTTTGTGAAGGAGTTAGTGTACTTGGTGTTTGTTGTCTTGGTAGAAGGTCTCAAGATGGACCTAGAGAAGGTGAAGGCTATTCTGGAATGGCCTACCCCAAGAATTGCTACTGAGGTGAGATCTTTCAATGGTTTGGCCAGCTTTTATAGAAAGTTCATTAGAAACTTCAATAGTATTTGTGCACCATTCACTAAAACAATAAGAGGGGATAGAACGGAGTTCAAGTGGAGCACAAAGCAACAAAAAGTTTTGATCTATTGAAGTAGAAGGTGACTGAACAACCCATTCTATCCCTCCTAGATTTGAATAAGGTGTTTCAGGTGGATTGTGATGCCAGTGGTTGTGCCATTGGAGTAGTGTTGAGCCGAGAAGGTAAGACCATTTCCTATTCCAGTGAAAAGTTAAATGATGCAAAGAGAAAGTACTCTGTATATGATCATGAATTTTATGCAATAGTTCAAACATTAAAGAAATGGAGACATTATATGTTGCCAAAGGAGTTTGTTCTGTGTATTGATCATCAAGCATTACAGTACCTAAATAGTCAAGGAAAATTAAATCAGAGGCATATGAAATGGTTAGAATTTTTGTAGAGCTATACCTTTGTCTTAAAACATAGGAGTGGGAGGTTGAATAGGGTTGCAAATTCCTTAAGTAGGAAGGAAACATTGTTGGCAAAGATACAAATCGAAGTGGTTGGGTTCAATGAACTCAAGACATTGTACCTTGAAGATCATGATTTTACATAGGCTTGGAAAGATTGCAAGGAGCTTGTTATAGTTGATAGGATGAAGTGGATAGATTTCATAGTCCAAGATGACATGTTGTTTAAGGGAAGTCAATTATGTATTCCAAGGAGTTTCATGAGGGAGAATCTGATAAAGGAGAAGCATAGTGGAGGAATGGAAGGACATTTTGGTCAGGATAAGACCATTTCCATTATCAATGAGAATTATTATTGGCCTCAATTATCACATGATGTGAAGAAGTTTGTGCAGAGTTGTAGGGTGTGTCAGATGGCTAAAGGAGTGAGCCAAAATATAGGGTTGTATCAACCATTACCTATACCAGAGAGGTTGTGGGAGGATATAAGTATGGAATTTGTTCTTGGTTTTCCAAGGACACAAAGAGGGAATGATTTAGTGTTTGTGGTAGTTGATAGATTTTTGACGATGGCACATTTCATTCCATGCTAGAAGACCAATGATGCAGTCCACATCGTTGACTTGTTCTTCAGAGAGGTGGTGAGGCTACATGGTTTTCCAAAGAGTATAGTCTCAGATCGTGATACCAAGTTTGTGGGATACTTTTGGAGGACCTTGTGGAAAAAGGTTGAAAATGGAGTTGAAGTTCAGTTCTACACACCATCCATAGACTAATGGGAAGATTGAGGTTCTAAACAGAAGTCTAGGTAACCTACTGAGATTCTTGGTAGCAAATAAACCCAAGGGATGGGACTTGATCTTACCCTAGGCATAATTCACTTACAACAATTATGTCATAATTCACTTACAACAATTATGTCAACATAAGCACTGGTAGATCACCATTCCAAATTGTGTATGGTGGCAGTCCTATAACTACTCTAGAATTGAGAAAGATGGACCAAGAGAAGAAAATAAGTGCCGAAGTTGAAGAATTTGCAGAACAAATCAAGAATGTACATGAGGAGGTAAGAGAACATATTAATAAGATGAATATGTAGTATAAGGCTAAGGCGGATCAGAAGAGGAGGAATAAGGAGTTTTAGGTTGGTGATGAAGTGATGGTCCACTTGAGGAAAGAAAGGTTTCCAGTGGGAACCTATAACAAATTGAAAATGAAGAAGTTTGGTTCCTATAAAATTCTGAAGAGGCATGATTTATGGAATGCATATGAGGTAGAGTTGTCGTATGGTGTCAACATTTACCTTGTGTTCAACATTTCAGATTTGACAGAGTATCATGAAGGTGGTGTAGAAGAAGTACCAACAATGGAGCAGTATGGCATTCCAACACCTACTTTAGAGAAGGAGGAAATTGAAGCAATCCTAGATAGTCGTGTTGGAAGGAGTACCAAAAACATGCAATATGAAGAATATCTGGTAAAGTGGAGAGGAAGGCTCGTGGACGATTCGTCTTGGTTGTCTAAGGCAGAGGTTGAACATTTGGGTTTTCCTCCACCATCTGAGGCATGATGGGGTTACTTCTCAAATTACCCTAGGTGTTTGATGCAGGAGAATCTAGGGGTGTAAGGGCAATCCTACATCACCCAAAAATATTTGTATTTCCTATTGTAGTTTCTTATATTTTTTTGCAATTCTGGATACCCTTTTCATCATAATGTAATTCCCAACTTTCAGTTTTTCTTTTCTTCTTTTTCTTGTAAACTGCTATTTTTATTAGGTATTGGAATTTGAAGGTATTTGGAGATAAAAATTATATGGGAGGATTTAGAATGGAAAAATAAGAACATTGGCGAAAGAATCGGGCCGAGAGCATTCCCTGTTTGAAAGATATTGTAGTTTTAGTCTCCCAGAATTGCACCTAAAAACCTTCTAGATCAGATTTGAGGCAATAAATGGCCCTAAAACTTATCAAAATTGGCATAGCAGATTTCAAGCATGTTATTGACTCTGAGACCTTTCCAACGGTTCAAACGGTTTGAAAAATGAAGTCTCAGATTGAAAGTTATGGCTCCCAAAAGTTAGTGCTCTTTCAAAAATGTGCTAATTTTTGAATAAGGTTATAAAATTTGAATTTCAAATTGTAATTTGTGGTGCCAAACTGCCAAAACTCATAATTCAAATATTGTTTGGCTCCAAAACAAAAAAGGAGCTATTTATGGGGGAATTTTCTGATTTTTGGCAACTTTTTGGGGAAAACGTTTGCATATTGTGAAAAGGGGAATTATGTAGTTTTTGTAGCTTGCATGTATTGTAGAGCTCAAGGATTTGAGATCCTCTGCATGTAATATTTTCCTATTTTTGAATAAAATAATATTCTCTGTGTTGTGTATGATTTTATGTGTCTCGGGTTAGCACCCTCGTCATGAGCATGCATTTTGAAAAATGGTGGCGGGACAACAGAGTCTGCTAAACAGACGACATTCAAGAGTTGGTCATTTGAAAAATCAGTAGTGAAGATGGAAGGTGAGGGAGTAGGTCCCGTGGGCCGGGAAGATGTCAGGAGTTGGCTGCTCAAAGCGGAAAAGGTGCTAGGGAATCTTGCCAATGGCGGCCTGCAGGGGCAGACCTGCTTGACCCGAAAGACGTCGATTCAAAGTTTAAATGCAGACTGCCAAAGGAACTTGGCCAAGGCTAAAGACCTTGAAATTTGGGAAGTGGTGAAAGTTGGTCAGCTCAAGGTGATTCTTCTAAGACTCCCTGACCTCTTAGGATTCAAAAATAGGGGGCACGTCAAATGAGGCAATGACAAAAGTGACCTAGAAAAGTGAAAAAGTGAAAGAGAGAGGGTCCCCGTTCTAAACAGGGCGTTTGTGCTACAGGAACATGTTGCACCTTTTAAAAAAAACAAGTGAATAATGTGACACTATCCCTTTCACCTAGAAACATCAATCAAGTAACCACATCCACTCATAACAATTAGAATGATAATCACATAATGGTCATGATAAAATAATCACATATTGATCATAACAATGCATCTAACATCATATACTGTATCATAAAATAGATCAACTACTTAACATTGTTAGGAAATACCTTTAATTATCCCTATTATTTACCTTCATCTCCAAGTTCCAAAACCAAACTACCTACACATCCATAGTGAGAATAGAGGGGTACTACAAATTTGACCCCCTCAAACATTTTTTCAATAAAATATATTTATCAGGATGCCTAGCTAAGTGGGTGATGTTGTTGACTGATTTTGACCCTAAGTTTGTTTCACAAAAATAAATTAAGGGTCAAGCCTTGACTAACCAATTGGATGATGCCCCTTCCCCTTTGGCATTACCTGGCAATGACTCTTTCCTCGGAAATAATGTGTTGATAATCAAAACTAATATATGGGAATTAGACTTTGATGGATCTAAGTGTAGAACAAGTTCTAACATTAGGGTTATACTAATCCTTCCCACAAGAAAGCATGTTCCCTTGTCCTATCAACTAAACTTCCTATGTGTAAACAACATTGCTGAGTATGAAGCGTTGTTCATTGGGTTACGTGCTACTTTAATCTTGGGTGTAAAATATATTAAGATCTTTGGTGATTCACAATTAGTAATCAAACAAATAAGTGGGACATATCAAGCAAAGCATGAAAAATGATCAAAATACAAGGATCTCACAATGAACTTTTTAGAGAAGCTCCAATCATTTACCATTGACAGTATCCCACAAAAATATAATCAGCGTGTGGATGCAATGGCGAGTGCAGCTTCTCTTATATCACCTCAATATCCTTCAAAATATTTCACATTTACTGTTCACCCAATCATGAAACCATCAATCGACGATAAAATTAAATAAATATTAGTAACAACCAAGCAAGAATCAAGTGAATGTTATGATACAATATTTAACTATTTAAAAGATGGTACCTTTCTCAGGCCAACAACAAAGAACACTTGACATTGCTTACAAAAATTAGCAACCAAGTACATCGTCCTTGCCGACGTATTATATAAAAGATCCTTTAATGACATTTTGCTTAGATTTCTTAATGAATCTAAAATCCCTATAGCACTTGAAGAGGATCATGTAGGTGCCTATGGAGGTCATTTTGGAGGGAGATCCTTAGTGCAAAAAATAATTTTCTTGGGATATTCTAGGAGACATATGGAGAAAGATTGCTTTGTGTATGTTAAGAGATGTCACAAATGTTAGGAACATAACAATTTGATTCATGCTCTTACTTTTGAGCTACATGCCCAAATTCCTATTTAGCCATTCTCAGTATGGGGATTGGATCTAATTGGAAATATTTCACCATCTTCATCCACTAGGAATACATTTATAATCATAGTGACAAATTATTTCAAAAACTTGGTAGAAGTTATTCCTCTTCAATCCACAACTATTGATGTAATATGTTGTTTCATATTGGAAAAAAATATTGCTCATTTTGGACTTCCTTCTGCATTAGTTTCAGACAATGGGACACCATTGATGTGAATAAATTCCTCAGAACATTTAATAGTCAACATCACTTTTCAACACCTTACTACCCATAATCTAGCAATCAAGGTGAAGCAACTAATAAGAATCTCAAACAAATCCTAAGGAAAATAGTAAATAAACATAATAAGGATTGGCACATGCAATTGACATACATGTTATGGGCTTACCGTACTAGCATCAAAACATCCACTAGAACAATTCTCTATAACCTTGTCTATGGTACTGAGGAAATTATGCCCTTGGAGTTAGAAATCCCCACATTAAGGATTTCTCTTCAAGGACTTATTGATGATGACACTTACAAACAAGAAAGATTGCACCAACTTGAGATGCTTGATGAACAACACATTAACTCTCTTTAGCATCTCAAAGCTTATGCTAAACAATTACAATGTAATTATAGTGATCATGTCATCCCTCGTGTATTTGGTAAAGGTGACTTAGTCTTGTATAAAAATCAATGAAACATTAATGTTGACTCAACTAAAAAAGGACAATTCAGTCCTAATTAATTAGGACCCTACATAATTAATGAAAGCTATGAGTTCGGTGCATACACATTAACAAAAATAGATGGCACACCTCTCAAAGACCCTATCAATTTCACACATCTATGCCGATATTATGCCTAATCCTTTTGAATAGTATGAATGATAAAGCAGTGTTGTTAGAGCTACTAGATTATATTCATATGCTTTCACATTGCTTCATTCTGGACACATACAATTATGTGTGAGTCTCAAACACTAAAGTGATAATTTATATCATTTTTAAGTGATTACTTTAGGTTTCATATTTTTCAAGCTCATCTAGTATGTTAAGTGATTACTTTAGGTTTCATATTTTTCAAGCTCATCTAGTATGTTGTGTTATATTAGATCCTTAAACCATAAGTGCATTTAATATAGCATAACATACTTCATTTGAATGTTGCATCTAAGAGAAACTATAATAAGTTTTTGTTAGATCACATAAAGCAAGTTAAATCATGAAAGTATTTATTAAATAATCTTACAAAGGCTATTTAATTAATCACATTGACATTTCAAATTAAACACAAATAATAAAACACCAAGTGCTCATTATTATATACAATACTATTGAGGCCTGTGACTACCAGATCCCTCAGGACCTAGTGGTCTCATCTGTTTGGTAGCAGTCTATTAGGATATGGTGTTCGATCGTGATCACGTTCCATTGAATGTACTAAGAGAAAAATATAAACCCCGTATTTGTCCAAGGGCCTCCAGATGTACTCCTGCTATCTGATCTATCTCTGCCTATAGTCTAGCTACATCTACCTCTAGTCTCTCAAACTCTACTAGGGTTTAGGGTGACTATGCCTCTGGGGCAGCATCGGCTCTATAGACTCGCCTCCTCAAATTATCGTACGCTACTCATAGTCTAACTAATGGCTTGAATGACTCTGGGTCCTAATCCACAATGGGTGGGGGAACATAGTTTGAATATGTCACCTCTTCATTGATTGATTAGGGAACTATCTCTATAGCTGCCTATCAGTAGAGATCTCAAAGGTCTCTCACAAATCATGTAAGATAGAAACAATAAAAAAATTAGTACATATTATGATATATATAAAGTGTAAGCACACGTATGAAGTATAACATTGAACATAATATCATCACCTATATATCTAGTAGGCTATGTAAAATTAGCATCCTTGTGTGCAAGGGGCATGGAGGATGTTCTATCATCTCCATGATTGTGGGTACTAGTGCTTGTTGTAGCTGCTAATCATGATCTGGTCATACGAATGGGAGAGAAATTTCCCCACTCATGTTGTACAGATCCTCATCTACTACCTCATCACCATCACCCATAGATGGTGTTGACCTCCTATAATGATTTAACAACTAAGCCCTTATAGTTGTGATTCATAGATTGAACATCTAATCTAAATAGCTATCTCAATCATTATGAAGGTGCATTTAACTTGTCAACCCAGGGACGTAGACTTGAAATGGGTCAGCAGAGTATGTGCTCTAGGAATCCATAGTAGCCATTTTAATTCTATAGCTAAGAAAGACATAATGCTGAAAGTAAATTTCTTGGAAAGAAATAACATAAGTGTTGAGCATCAACCAACAACTATACTAAGCTAAAATGCATGATAAAAATGAAAATCTGAGCAAACAAATAGGAAACTACTATGTCTACTTCTACTACAAGAATAGTCACATAATGGAATTCTAGTGGCTAAAAGAACAAACAGTGCCAAATTCTTAACTAATTGCTGAACAGAAAGTAATAAGTAAACTAAAGGATGGAATGCTTACCAAGTGGGCCCCCTTGGATGAGTATTCCTTAAGACAAATCTAAACTCAGATGCACAAAATTATAACTTCATTTTATTCATTGGAAAACATGAGTACAATCGAGCAACATAACTGTATTACTAAAAAACTAAGAATGTGAATACATCATCAGATTAATCAACCTTATGAGAAGGAGCATTTGGTTCTTATTTATAGGAAGAAAAAATACTAACTAACTACCTAGCAAGGTGGTCAAATCCAACGGATTAAGAGGATGCCACTTTAGAGAAAGCATAGAAATTGGAGAGGAGGTTATGCATGCATGGAATCTGGTCAAGCCGATTTCCTTAACACAGATCTAGCATAATGATAGCTCCTATATTCACTCAAAAAACTATTAAGACCATTTACAAGGTGGTTAAAAATCTTTGATTTAAACTAGGAATCTCCCTCCATTGAGAGTCTTCCCTTTAGTGACCTTTGAATAATCACCTTGTTGACCTTTATGGCAAACGAAAAACTAGAGGAATCTTCCTTTATTTTGTAGGCTATAATTATATTTTCATAACATTAGTATGCACAACAATTGCATATTTGTAACTATCTTAAAGTAGCATTCATTAATCCACATGTAAAATTAACATAGATAGTTCATATAGCATGTCAATGTCATTTAAAATTTACAAAAATAAGTTTATGCCCAATGTCTATGGTTTCGAGGAAATAACATGAAAATGTCAACATCCAAGTATCAAGGTCTATGAAAACTACAAAAAATGATAAACTCTATCAAAATTGAATCATAAAATGGACTCATCACTCCCTCCAACCTAAGGTTTTGTTGGTCCTCCCACATAGGAATGATTTTTCTTTTGCTTAGTCAATGCCCTGAAATTTGCAACTGCCAGTTGTCCCACATCATTTCTTGTAGTGTATGAATTAGGGTCTCATTAGAACCCTTGCTTGTTGTCTAACCTGTTCCATCTTTGTCTCTCTGTAGCTATATCATACCGGTAATACCTAAAATTTGGCACAAGCCATAATATGATAGGTGGCTGAAAAGTTAATGAAAGCCAAATTTGTCCCTTCAACTTTCCAATCTATATATATCTATCAACTCTTTTGTATGTTGCAGCATAGTTTTGTAGAGAGTGAGGCTCAACTTGTTTTAATTCATCAGTCATACTATTCCACCTCTGTGACATATATCCCATTACAAATTCCCCTGTGGTTTTTTCTATCTTGTCATATTCTTTGTAAACTACTCTCTCAGGAAGGATCCTACTACTATAGCTTGGCCAATAAAGGGATCTATGCCATTCCTTGAAAATGTCTCCTGGGTTTCTAGATTCAGCCTTGATGGGTGGGGCAGTGTTGGATTATATTTTCTTATTAGTCCTAAACTACTATCCCCAACTAATTTCATTCTATATATAGGACATGAATTCCCTAAATTGGACATCTACAACATACAACAATTGATTCCAATCATGATCTTGGGACACAACATAATTATGCAATTAGAATTCACACAACAAATTTTTCATTTCAGGAGGAGCAATTTGATAAGCCTAGAAAAATTCAAGAGGAGTCTCAATGGAAGGATTCAAACCTGAAATAATCCTTACTAGTTTAAAACAAATATTATTATCCTTCAAATATAGAGCATAGACCCTTGGAGGAGTCTTTCACTCTAATATCTGAGGAACTAAGGCTGCTATATTGTCCACCTTTTCCTTTAAAGAAACAATTTATGTATTTTTCTCTTCAATCCTTTCATATTTCTTTTTAATTTCATCTTTTAGCTTGCATTTCTCCTTTTTCCATTCTTCAACCCTCCTCTACATCTCATTCCATAAGTGCATAGCTACTATGTGCATTAAAAAATCAGAGGGCTTATGTATTCCTACCAAAAAAATTCCTAGCACTGATGCTTGCTCTTCATGTGGCCCCAGCTACAGGGATTCTAATTGTTCAACCAATTCCAGCTACAGGGGTGTTGATTGTTCTCCTAGTTCAAGCTGCAGGGGCTCTTTCTCTTGCTCTTTCTTTTGCTCTTGTTGTAGGAGCTCTTGATTCTCCTCATACTCTCAACTTTCAACCTATTCTGTGATGGTAGAAAGTTCTTCCAAACTTATATTTTCCGCTTCATCAAAAATGTGCTTTTCCTCAATGTTCACCTACCCCATTGGGGCTTCTGTGTCCTCTCGCGATTTTTCTCTAGTCTTAGGGCTTCCCTGCAGAGACATACCAATAGTTGGCCTAGTTGGTCTTGTTTTTCTAAGAGGGTTCTCATGTTTTTCTTTGGTTGTAGGAAGAATAGTTTCAAACTTCCATTTTTAGAGCTTGATGCTTCTCTTCCTACCATTTTCTTTTTACCTTTTCCCTTCCTTATTTCTTCTTCTTTATTTTGTGCCCTAGTTCAAATTACGATGCTAAGAGGGACATCATCATCCAAATCTGAAGAGGAACTTTCTTTGTCTGAATGTTCTATCTCAGAAGAGCTAATTTCTATAGTTTGTTTAGCTCCAGGAGGGTTTACACTAGGGCCTGCACTAGATGTTTAGGCTCCAGAAGTGGCTTCAACATTTCTCACTCTCCTACTAACCCTATGAGGTTGAGGAAAACCCTAGGTCACAAATGCTCTAGTCTAAATTGATCAATATTTAAGAATTCTTCCCAAGTCATATCAGACACATCATGTAGAGACTTTTGTACTAATAATTTGATCATACAATGGTAGGAAATGGAATTATCCCTACCTTTTAAAGTCTCAACTGCCATGATTGAAAGAAGGTGATATAACAAATTTGGCACGTTTATTCTTCTCCCATGCCTCATATGATTCAAGAGTTTGAAGTGCATAGAATGTAGATTTGACTGACAACCTTCACAAGTAAGGTACTTCACAATTTAAACTAATTTATTCCATGGCTCAGGCAAAGAGGTTCTCTTCACACCTTTCTTGTCCACATTCAATGGAGGGTCACCAGGTTCTTTAAATTTATCCCTAGTTGACCTTGTGTCTCTGGTAGTAGGGTAATGTTCACCGTCAACAAGAAACCCTGTAAATTTTGCAATCCTCTCTTTAGTAGCTATTACCTCCAACCCTTTTACCATGGTTTTTCCTATAGACAATGTCTATGAAAATTCCAATACAACATCTTCATTAAAACCATTAAGCTTTAGGAAATAATCTAACCATCCATAGTTTCTGAACTCAGCCTAGCAAGGTGCACCCTACAGTAATACATCATGAACTATGGGTTCATTTCTAATTAACCCACCTCCCATTGTTTAGTTTTCTGCAATTAAACAATCACTCTACAAGGTTTCCCTTCTTGCAATCTTTGTATGAAAGCCAAATTTCTCCTTCCTGCAATGTTGTTGAATTCCCAACGCCAATGTCATCTGAATTTTACCTTTTTGGTGACTTAGGATTATGAAAGAGGAAGTAAAGGTAGTAAATGATTAATAAATGAAATATATGATCAATAAAAATGGTGGTAGTTGATGTCATCTCACACGTACAGGAGTTTGACATAACCATTGTCGATAAACCAGGGAAGGCCAATGTTGTTGCAATTTTTTTTTCAAGGCTATCTACTTCAGAGGGAAATCAAGTCATGAGGTGCCTAATGGCTACATGATCTGTGTGCACAAAGATCTTATAGTCTATTATGTAGTTCTTGAATTTTTAAGGGCATAAATTACTACCAACATTTCCTTTTCTGTCACTATATAGTTGAATTTAGCTCCTTGTAGATTTTTGCTGGAAAAATAAATAACATTATCAATAGCTCCTTTTTTCTACCCTAAGAGTGCTCCTATAGCATAGTATGATGCATCTATATGAATGTGGAAAGGAAGCTCCCAATTGGTACCTTTGAGTAAAGGACCATGAGTTAAAGTTTCCTTGAGATTAGAGAATACATTTTCACAGTCATCTGTCTAGTGGAATTCAACATCTTTAGTTAGGAGATTGTACAATGGTGCTGCCATTTTATTGAAGTCTTTGATGAAACACGTATAATAACCTATATATCCATCCAACTATAATAATGACACCAAAAATGTTGGCCTCCTACAATTATTTAACAACTAAGCCCTTACATTTGTGATTCAAAGATTAGACATCTAATTTGAATAACTATCTCAATCATTATGAAGGTGCATTTAACTTGTCAACCTAGGGACGTAGACTTGAAATGGGTCGGCACAGTATGTTCACTAGGAATCCATAGTAGCCATTTTCATTCTAAAACTAAGAAAGACATAATGTTGAAAGTAAATTTCTTGGAAAGAAATAACATAAGTGTTGAGCATCAACCAACAACTATACTAAGTTGAAGTGCATGATAGAAATGAAAATATGAGCAAACAAATAGGAAACTACTCTGTCTACTTTGGCTACAGGAACGGTCACATAATGGAATTCTAGTGGTTGCAGGAATAGATAGTGCTAGATTCTTAACTAATTGCTGAATAGAAAGAAATAACTAAACTAAAGGATGGAATGCTTACCAAGTGGGCCCTCTTGGATGAGTATTCCTTAATACAAATGTAAACTCAGATGCATGAACTTATAACTTCATTTTATTCATTGCAAGAATTATTACAATTGAGTAGCATAGCTATATTACCAGTGAAAAACTAAGAATGTGAGTACATCATCAGATTAATCAACCTTCTGAGAAGGAGCATTTGAGTCTTATTTATAGGAAGAAAAACTACTAACTAACTACCTAGCAAGGCGGTCAACTCCAATGGATTAGGAGGAAGCCACTTTAGGGAAAGCATAGTGGAGAGGAGGTTATGCATGTGTGGAATTTGGTCAAGTTGGTCGCCTTAACGTAGATCTAGCATAACAATAGCTCCTATATTCACTCAAAAAACTATTAAGACCATTTATAAGGTAGTTATAATTCTTCGATTTAAACTAGGAATCTCCCTCCATTGAGATTCTTCCCTTCATTAACCTTTGAATGATCACCTTGTTGACCTTTATGGCAAACAACTAGTTGGTAGAATCTTCCTTGATTTTGTAGGCTCTAATTATATCTGCATAACAATATTAGTACACACAACAATTGCATATCTATAACTATCTTAAAGTAACATTCATTAATCCACATGTAAAATTAACATAGATAGTTCATATAGCATGTCAATGTCATTTAAAGGTTACAAAAAGAAGGTTATGCCCAATGTCTATGGTTTCAAGGAAATAACATGAAAATGTCAACATCAAGTATCAAGGTCTGTGACAACTACAAAAAATGGATAATAAACTCTATCAAAATTGAACCGTAAACTGGACTCATCAGATGGCTCCTCCTCCTCATCCTCCTCCTAGTCCTCCTCGTCATCCTCCTCATCTATGACATCTATAAGTATGTATATTTCCCTGTAGTGTGTCTCCTTGGCTCTATCCTCTACCTTATCTCCCTCATCTGGGAGTGGTCCTGCATCACCTATCTGCTACTCCATAGGAAACACGAGAGTTGGTCATGATACTTTCCACCACTCCTCATAGTCATCTATGGCACCGATGTCATCTGCATCAGACATTGGAGGAATATCATGATTCAAGTACTCAAAGTCACTATGGAAAAAATCCTTTGTAGTGAACCACACTAAATCACCAGGTCTCCTAGCAATCAACACTGATCTCCTGAAGAAGGGTCATGCCCTGGGTTCTATCTAGATCTGTCCAAACTACTGCATGACCTGATCATAGTAGAAAGGACATACTACATAATCATGTATTCCAATAAAAAACCTTTCAAACTGTAATCTCCTCATCTGTCGAGTGTGATATGTCCACTGAAGAACAAGATGATAAGGTCTCCAAAGGATCTCATCCTCCTCCAGTTGGTCAAATCACACTCTCCAGAAGTGTAAATAACCACACTACTAAAATCATCGTAGAGGATAGTTGAAGGTTCGAGGATACCCCAAGGCTATCAGACACATGAAAATGGTAGGTCTAGTACAAGTGATATGCTCAAGGCACCAAACCTGTAGAAGCATACAATGTACCATACTGTCCACCTCTCGAAAGAAAAACCATCCAAGATCATAATACAAGTGAGCTAGGATACAATTCCCCTAGGTGTATATTATCTAGTGCTATGCCGTCCCTTGTATTAGGTGTACTAGTCCTCTCTCTAGGTCCACTCCCCGACCATCTGGGATGAGTACTAGTGCAACTATAAGCATCATAATCCATCTAACTAGTGGGGCCCATGAGTATAGAAGCATCACTAAATCTATCCACACCCTCACTCTCTCATCATGTACTAGTTTGCAAAGGAAATATTGCATGTCATTTTTCATCTCACAGAATGATTGCTCCATGTGGAAACGTACTTGCTCACCCTGAATAGGAACTCAGAGTATAAAATGTACTTCCTCTAGTGTGACAGTCATCTCTTCAGTTGGTAGATGGAATGTATAAGTATCAACATCCCAATGCTCTACTAGCACCATTATCATCACATCATGGTACTTCATGGGGGCATGAGGTATTCCCAGTATAATCCTATAGTCTATAACAACTATGTATCCTCCACTGAAAGAGTGGGGGCTAAATCTCTGAGAAGACTGATATGCCTACCACCCCGACATTGGTGCAAATGGGTGGGAACCTAACAAAAGGTAAAAATGTGTCTTATAAGTAGTCTAAACTAATAAATTTTTACATCAACAATCATAAAAAGTGTACTAAGGTTGTTCTAGTGTGCTTTCCTTGAGGCCTTAGACACTTTACACCCCTTTTAGGATGCTTCGCAAAGAAACTAGACACTTTGCAAAAAGGTGGGACACTTCACAAATAAAAGGGACACTTTGTGAAACAAGGGGACACTTTGCAAAAAAATGAGCTCTATTTTTTACACCATTTTTTGCATTGGAATCATGATTCCACTCCTGACATCACCAAATCATCTATCATTTTGTGGGATGGTACTTGGAAATTCCCTATGATATGACTCACCCTATTTGATGTGGCTAGATTGCTACCTTGATTCCATCTCCATAAAGCAAGCAAATCAAGGGGGGCATATATCTACTATTTCTAGATAGAGGTTTAATAAGAGGATTTTTGGACACTTAACGAATTTGTGTTGCAGGATGCAGTTCCTAACACTGTGGTTTTGCAGATAGGCTATAGTGAGGGCTTCATTCTCCCATATCATGATTAAACTTATGTGTATTGTTTTATGAAACAAAGGTTATTATTGGAGTCATTTAGCTTACATATGCATGTGGAGTCATATGGGTGCTAAAGTGGTGGCTAAATGTAGTGTAGAAATTTATTCACTCTTGAGAAAAAAGGAAATTTCACACTTAATTTGGACCTATTTTGGAACCCTTGCATTAATCACCCTTTAAAATCACCATTTATAGGCTCCTAAGACCCATTATTTTGGATCTAGAGGCTCATTTCACTCAAAAATCATGTTAAATAATTCAAAACACTAAAAAAACCCAAAAACCCACCTCAAAAATCTAAGGTGGGACTCATTCACCACCTTGGGTGAATGAGTCCCCTTAGGTGGGACCCATTTGCCAAGTGTGGCGAATGAGTCCCATTTGGGGTCTTTTTCAAACTTGAGTGGGAATTCATCAATTTAATTCAGGATTTTAGTGGATGTCAGCCTTTGAGATCTAAATAATAGTCAATTAGGTGTCAATGCCTATAAAAGCAAGCTTCTAAGTCACTTTTCACAATCCAAGCATATCTCTAAGTCATTTTCAAGAAAAAATTCAAGATTAAAGTGTCAAGAATTATTCACAAGAGCATTCAAGTCTCAAGAACAAGTAAAGTTGAAGCGTTGGAGCAGCATTGAATTTTTTTTGTAGGTCTTCAAGCTCACTTTCAATCAAGATCTAGCATTGTCAAGGGTTGATCATGGAGTCATATGGTGAATCATGATGGATTCTAGGTTGGGGAGATGAAACTAGCCATCAAGCCAAGCCTAAAGACTTGTTTCCTAAGTGATTCCATTTTCCATTATCAATCTAAATTCATCCTAAGGAAGGTGCATGCATCATTAGAGGTCATTAGGGGTGATTAGAGATCACCACAAGTGAGTCATTCATCTTTACATTTCCATTCTTGCACATTAGAATAAGATTGCATCATGTTTTATATTTCCTAGACTTTGACACATTTAAGGCTAGGGTTTTCATGCACATTTCATTATTTATATTAAGGTTTAATTACCAAACTAGGGGTTTGAATGAGGCAAACCCCCCGTTAGTAAATCAAATTCAATTCTATTTTGTAGGTGTTTTTTTTAGATTTAAATCCGGAACTAAAACTGGAAGGAAAGGGCAGGTATTGAAGTACAGATCAGAGCTTTCAAATTCTAGAAAAGTGGAATGGGACTGATTCAGCATGAGAGGCGAATGAGTCCCACTATAGTTATTTTCCAGATTTGTTTATAGATTTTGATACCCTTTTTCTCGAAACAAGCTCTTGAGCAGAAACCCTAATCTGGGACTAATTTTCCTAGATTGGCGAATGAGTCCCAGTTGGTCAAAAAGTCAAAATTTCTAGAATTTCATAGTTTTTTCTAGTCACTTCAAGGTTTCCAGGTGCACACTTTCAATTTCATATCTTTCTATTACATTTTGTTCACTTTCTTAGGTCATTTAGAGTTAATCTGCATTTCACACTCTGTTCTCTATTTCATTGTCTTTTCCAAGTTTACACTTGCTGGTGAACCCCTCATTAGATATCATTCATTCCCTAGGACAACCCTTTGCAAAATTTCAATCTCCTTTGCATTGAAATCTCAAAGGTTTGTTCTTGAGTGAATAGTATAGAAATTTCCTCTCCTTTTAGGACCAAAACCCTAGAAGTGAAAGAGAGAACCCCAATTTTCATCTTTTTATAATGAAATCCTATAAATGTTGTGATGCTAATTCTCTGATATCCCATCTAAAATTAGGTAGGTATTCATTTCTTTTTCTTTGGAAAGAGTGTGTATAACCTTGGATTCTACTAAAATCTAGAGGGTTATATCTCACATTAGAAAATTTCTTTCTCTGTGGATATGACTGTTGTTCCATCATGACATTATGGCTCGTAGAGGGAAAATGAGAACAATTATACATATTTGTAAATGAAAATTTATTACATCTACAACTATTTATTTTTCAACATCCCTTTGTTCCTTTCTTGTAGTGCTCACTTTAGTTTAATAGGGAACCAATTATACCTTTAAACTTTATGAACAAGGTTCTCATGCATTGAATTATTCCTTATGAAAGCCAAAACATAAAAATACTTAGATATGTTTTTAATATATTAAGCAACATTTATAGGGTGTTTTACCCTTTATATAATGAGCCACAAGGGCCAAAAAAGATCATGTCTAGACAATCAACACATTAGCCACCAGGAAAAATAAAAATAAAAATAAAAATGGATAGACAACCAATAACCAACGACCTAGCAAATAAGACACAGTAGCAACAGACTAACTAGCACCCTCCAAATTTTGAGAGAGGAGGTTAATAACATCCTCCCCAACCCAATTGGGGCCCTCCTCCATAGCTTTCTTATCCATCTCATCCTTAAACATAGTAGAAAGGGTACCAGTCATATGGTGGATCATCTTGATAGTGAACCGAGTCAAACCAATGAATTTATTCTCAAGCTTCTCCACCTACTCCAGCAACATGTTATAATCCTCCACTTTTTCCACATTCTTTGCATTATCTTCTTCCATAGCATGGGGGTCTGAGGATTAGGTCATCGAGTCATCCTTGAGCATCTTGTTAAATTCAGAAAATTGAAAAGGCCCTTCAACAAATTCCTCCTCCTCCTCTGTTTCTTCCTCCTTCCTCTTGCCTTTATTGTCAGACTACTCCTCATCACTGGTAATTACATTAATTGGATCATTCTTACTATTTTTTTCCAACCTATAGGATCTTCTAATGATGGTATTATCTAACCCCATCTCTACAATAGCTGCCACCATGGTGTCCCCCTTGGAATCCTTACCAACAATGTTCTTCCCTTCATTGTTAGTGGCCATAAGCTCCCCCTGGCCTTTTCCCTCTTCTTTTACTTTTTTCTTAGCAACAAGTTTGTTGTCTATCTTGTGAGGAGAAACTTTGATCTCACAAAGCCCCGCTACCTCTTTTGATTGAGAATTTATTGCACCACCCTTTTTCTTTTTGGTGGGAGGTTTAGGCTTGGGGATTTCAGTATTCTCTAGAGGGGTTTTCCTTTTGGGGCCCTTAGACTTAGCCAAAGAGGGATTCAAATTGGTTTAAATAGGGGGTTTTACTTCTTCAATACAAACAACAAAAATGGGTTTGGGGGGGCAGAGAGCTAGATGGAAATGATAAAGCCTCAGGATGAGGCCTTGGTAGAGCGGCAAGGGTGGTGTTTCTTCAGGGTTTTGGGCAATAGAGTCCAAAAATTCCTCAACAAATATCTCTAATTCAATTAGTAAGAAAAAAGGAAAACTCAAAAGCATTTTGTGGTGAAGATGATTTAAAAGAGGTAGGTGATAATAATAGAAAACCTTATGTCTAGCCTCCAATGTCACATACTTCATTAGAGCCAGACAAACCTAGTCCCACGATTAAGGGAGAGCTTCTCTTTCGAAACTAGACTAGGAGCAGATCGGTTTTTCATTTTATTTAAAGAAAGCATTGAGGCTTTCATTGTCTTGGGCCTTGGTGTGCTTGGCATACTTCTTTCTAGTGCAAGAGAACCCAATCGTCTGAGCAATTACGTCCCATCGTAACCATCCTCTCTTTCCAGAAGCTCATGAATTGCATCAAAATCCTCACATCATGACCAACCAAACATTCCATTAATGTTTCCGGCCCTCCTTCGACATAGATATTTCAAACCATAAAATCCTTTTAGAATTCCTCATAATTATCTAGCTCCATCCTCACCCTGTCACCACCCATTTTTCCGCACTTCACTTCAAGAACCTAGGAATCCTATGAGAGAAAGAAGTTAAAATTTATTTCAATATGATAGGTCATCCAAAAAAACCTTCTTTTAATCCAACTAGGATGAATCTGGGTATTTAAGACAATCTACAAATTACATGCTTGAGGAATTATTTCCAAAAAGGAAATTTCCATAGGCTGATTATTAAAAATCTTTAAACACTTGTGAGAAAGTTTGTGAAAAATGATGACATTGATAGGTTTTCCTTCCAAGTTTCGATTGCACAAGTATTGATAAAAAATGGCTACGTGGCCAAATTTAGACTTCCTTAAGTCTCTAACTTTTATTTTAATTAAATACCTAGATATGTTGCAGCTACTGCAAATTTTCTTTCCTAACTTGAAATCTTTCTAGATATGAAATATTCTTCACATATTCATTAGGTTCTTTTGATAGAGTTGCCACCTCTCTTCGTAGAGGACTAAACTTTAAACAATATGAAGCACTTTGAAAGCTTAATTTCATTCTGGGTCTACTCTAATAGCATAGTCACACTTAAATTCTTTCAAATTTTCTACAAGAAAACCTCTTCTAGGTCTAAAACTTCAATATCTAAACCAAATGTTCAAATTCATTAAATTATTTGACTCTTTTAAAATGGATACTCCTTTTGTCTCCCTAGTAGAGTCACCAATTTGCTGGTGATTTTTGTTGCGACCACCAGTCCTAAGGAAATCATAAGGCCTAAACCAAGGGACCAATATGTTAAGAAAAATATATTACACTATAATCACATCAAGGATAAGAAGGGCCAATGAACAAGGCTATAACCATCCTTCTACACTTTGAGCTCCATAAGAATCAAGAGGGTGTTCTTATATAAATATTTTCTCATATGATAAGACTTTCACTAAACAACACATTAAAAATTTCTAACATGTGGAAGGTTCTCAAATGAATAAGGTTTTATACATTTGATTACATTTAGGAACAATCCCTTTGCACCTTGAATCAACATTAAGAACATATAAATTAAGAGAAATATTCATGTCAAACACGCAAGGAAGCTACAATAGAAACATTCTCAATCATAACCTATTTGTTCTTAAATCTCCATGAAGATATAGAAAAAAAGAAGTTAAACTTGAAATGATAAAGGTTCATTAAGTTTTTAAATGGTGATTCCTTCTAGGGCTTACACAAAAGAAAAACACTAAACTACTTCCTTGTCCATAACAAAGTCAAGATAAAATTACCTATCTGGTAATAGCCTAAATACAAAGCAAGTGACCATTAAACTATTACTGCCTTACAATAATGAGGTCTCTTTGTTCACATCTGTAACATTCTTATATATCCTAAGTGCAACAAAATATATTGAAAATTTAACTCAAAGCACACTTTAACTTGTTCTTTGAACAATAGCCATCAATCCAAATACTTATTACCGTAAATGTGCAACAAAAACCATTATAATCCTTAATTACTTTGATTAAAAATATAATACATATATTTTTGAGTCATTAAAGTATGACATGGTTCATCCATAATTTCATATTGATTTTCTTGTCATTACAAAATACATTACAACATTCAACTCTAAAATTTTAAGAAGTCCTAATCTTAGAGATAACCCTTGTACAAAATTACAATCCCCTAATCTTGGAGAACTTAAAACCCCTAAAAAGAAGAAG
The DNA here is from genome assembly GCA_007258455.2 of Sequoia sempervirens. Lineage (NCBI taxonomy): Eukaryota > Viridiplantae > Streptophyta > Pinopsida > Cupressales > Cupressaceae > Sequoia > Sequoia sempervirens. The sequence goes on along the minus strand of VDFB02270651.1, from coordinate 214,126,662 downwards.
ATAAAACATTATAAAGATGAGAAGAAAACTCATATTGATTCCATAGTTGACACTTGGCACACTGAGCTCCCTTTGATCAATAGCCAACAAACATTTAGAAGATGCTCCTTACTCTTCATTTTCCCTCCTCATTTGCAAGTTGTTGGTTTGTTTTACTGTAACCAGGTTGGTCTTCTAATCTACCTATGGAATTTCCAATTCCAATCAAGGGCAGCTCGAAGGACCTGGACCAACTGACGAGGACTTTAAAAGCCTCCTACAATTTGGGCTTTGCAAGACCCGGGAGGGTGATCCCTTAATGTGTTTACAACCTCTACACCAATATCATAAACAACATTAACATACAATAGATAATATCATTGAATAACTCAACACAATAGGATAATATCGAATAAAATTGGCTATTCATCGATAATATCAACTATTTGGAGCATGAGATAACTACAACACAATCCGCAGTATAAGATAGACATTTATTTGCAATTTGTAGAAAGCTCTAGGTAAGGAAAAATAAATACTAAATCATACGAATAAGTACAACTAATATCAGTGCCATATATCCATTGGGGGAGTCAAATTCATACATATCTAAGGGTTTATAACAGATTTAACACATAACATGTAAGATCCTTGACAACATTGCATTGCAATTTCATCAATATGCATTCTATTCCAATACTACTTATCAAATCCTTATACAAAACATATCCGCCTATAATCCCATTCAAGCATTTTAATTCATTCCTTAAATTAAAGCTAAAATAAGGATCATACACACCACAACAGTGATATGAATGAAACAACCCTTAGTCATCTTATTCAAAATTCAGATATCCATGTACATTGGAGAGACATGAGTTTGAATTTATCATTTCAGCTCAAATTCTAGTACTGTTATACAACATTAAATCTCCATGAATTCAAAACCTATTATAGAATGACTTAGAACCTTAATTGCATTTTCCCTAAAACCATCAAACTTTACAATTAACTCTACAACTTCACCTAGACTCGACCCAAAATTATCTAACTTGCTAACCCGTACTTCTGGCCTTGAAATCCTTCTTATAGAAAATGAAGGAGAAAACAAGCATCGGGCCAAAAAGTACATGTCACTAGCCAATTCGAGCACTTGGTGATATTCCAAAAATTGTTACAACAACAATCACCCTGGAGGATATTCTTGTTCATCATGCCCACTGAGAAAAGTTGATGCAGCAACAAAACACCATAAGCATCCAGTGCCAAGAATGCCACCAAAGCAAGACTGGAAACTTTTGTAACTGTAACATCTGATTTACCACCCGTTAGAAGCTCATTATTTTCACCCTTCCTTAGTTAAATATTTAGTTACCCATTTATGGTATTCTTCATCAGTCAGCCAGTCAAAATTAATTACCTCATTCACCTTGGCACTATAAGGTGTGTATTTTACCGCTACCTGATTTGCATTCTTTTCAAAAGATTCCAAAAATGAGCTGGTGCTAATTATTTTATCCATACAGCTCACCAAAAAATCATAATCTGAGTCATCACAAGTTAATTTAATTTGATCACTGATGACCTCACTTGCTTGATCCTACCATTGTTGGAGTGACCTGATTTTTCCCTACTCATCAATTATATCAGGTAACAATGTGTTACCCCAATCATTAAAATTCTTTACCAATTCCCTGATCTTCCTACTCAAGTCATCTGGTAGTGTCTGAAAACCTTGCAATGATTTAACTAATACTTGAGTAGGCCTTAATGATTGGGGCCTATTATTTGTATCAAACCTTGAGGCCTTCTACATTATATCTAAATCACTGGCCCTAGGGATCCAATTTTCAATCAATGGTGTCACTACCTCCTGATCCCTATAATTATTCCTTATTGCATCTAATAATAAAGAATATAAAGAATGTATAGATGACAATTTATTATCAACCTTTTCATTTAAATGCCTCAAGACAACAGTAACAATTTCCTTTTTCTTTGAAAGAGATCCCTCCTCACTTACCTTCAATGATGCATGTGATTCTTCAATTTTTTGCGTGAGCTGCTTCTTTCTAGGATCAACAGAGCACTTTGTTTCTTCATCAATTTCCTCTAAAAAAGGGGTGAAGGAAGGATTCTGACTAGGATACCAGGGTGTGGAAACAACTGGAGAAGCAGGAGGCACTAACCCTGATGTGGAAGGCAATAAACTGGTCCCTGGAGCACATGATGTCTCCCCAATTTGTTTATACATTAACCTTTCCACCTCAGTCTATAACAAAACATTCCTCTGTTGCATCTTGTTGTATTCCTCAATCAAAAAGTTATACTTTTCCATTAGACTCTTCTTTTCAACCTCCTCCCTTTCAGCAATCTTTTGGGTCAATTTGGCCACATTCACAGTCAAATTAGTGGCCTCGGTGGTTGAGGTCTCTGAAGCTCTCTTTATTATTAACCCTCCTCTTAAATTTGGGTTAATATCAGAAACATCTAGATTTCTACCTTGTGGGGCCAATGCCCAAATTTCCAAGGTTTCATACTCTTCACTGAAGGCAGAGTCTTGCAGTGCTGGCTTGACTTCTTCTTCAAAGTCTTGAAAGGGATGCTTGGACTTTAGAATAACATTAAATGCTACAAAATCTGCAATGTCCCATTTAGGCAGAATCAATACACCATCCTGAATCACTAGTTTTCTTCCTTCCTCAGGAGTGATGTTCTTGAATTCTTCCATTAATTCATCTTTCACTTCCTCATCATTCTCCTAGTCTGACCTGTCAGGTCTTAGTTCTCTTCTCTTCTTACATTTATCTTGATATTCTTCAAATTTCATCCTCCATACCAATTCAAAGAATACAAGAGTTTTCACAAATGTATTGTCATCTAGAAACTCCTTGCATGCTTCCATTCTTGCATCTTGTACACATTTTACTTTCATATCCAAATCGGATAAAACCAATTCAGCTGGCCTAGGAGGGGAAGGCATACCAAGCTGCCTGTCATGATCAGTAATAACAATTTCATCCATCAGATCCTCCTATGGTTGATCAATTATTTTACTCTTAGGGCTTGGCTCAGATGGTGGTGATGAGGGAGTATCTTCTGTTGATGATACTAAATCAATGATTTTAATTGCCCCAAGTACTTTGAATTTTGGACCTGGTTGTGAAAGAAATTTCATTATTTGCTTCCTCTTTCTGTCCACTTCTTTCTCATCACTGTTGTCATTCCTTTTCCTCTTGTAAATGGACCTTCTTCCTATAAGCTGATATGTTGGCCTTGTTTCAATTGGCCTGACACCTTGTTCTTGTAGACCTAGACTCAGTTCTAAATTTATCTTTTTGGTCCTCAAGGTGCCCATAATTTCCTTGAAGTTCTCCACTAGAAAGTCAAATTTCTTATGGTATGGACTAAACTATAACAATGGATCATACTTTAGATCCATTTTGTGCACAATATCTAATAGCTTATCATAAGCTATCCTTTTCTCCTTGTTGAACTCCTGCCTATTTAGATCAAATTCGTTTCTAATCAGGTCCTTAGGAAAGTTGAACTCATGCACAAATTTTCCACCCTTTATTATTTGTCTGAAAAAGGAAAAGAAATGCTCAAGATCATGTTGTCGCTTTGGACCACACCTTAAATGGTAATCATCAAAGAATTTACTAAAGTGTATCCATCCTCCCTTTGAAAATACAAAATCTGATATCACTGTATAATATAGGAAAAAAGTTCCCTTACCCTTCAGAGTAAGGTTGTCCTCATGGATACAACCTATTTGCCACATAACCTTTGCAAACCCCACTCTTGGTGGCACATTGTATGGCAGTATATGATGGGTCCCTTGCAAACCGTACACCCTCAAAATAGTGCTGACTGGATATGGGATGTGTCACCCCAGTTATGGCAGACTTTCAATTCTGGCTTCCTCCCCTTTGGTCTGAGGAAATCATGCAATTCCTCAGGAATCCTAGGTACATTCACAGTCAATCTGACCCTCAATCTAGAAGCAAAGAAATTATCAAATTGTACATAACTAGTGCTTTCCTTATTACAAGATAAGTTTGCAGCCCATAATTGTACCAACAATATTTCTCCATCAACAAACTACCTTAATTCCATCTTTTCAGAAAAGAAGTCAGCATTCTTGCACAAGAACATATACATCAACATAGAATACAAAAAATAATCGAGTGTCGGTATCATTTTTCTGCAACTTTTATAGCCCTTCATGTATCCTCTTAGCCAAAAAAGAAGCAAAGTCATAAGTCACAGAGAAGTTAGGGTGTTTTATTTGCACCCCCATGAACATGTATGCAATGGGCATCACCGTACCAGGACTGAAACCCAAAATCTGGCATAATGAATAAAAAGTTTCCAAGAAATGATTTTCAAAACAGTTTAATCTGAAAGGCTCTTGGTCATTGGGGCTAATATGAAATCTTGAACCTCCTGCACTAGCTAGATGCGGTGGAAGCAACTTAGCTCTGAAAAGAGACTTTAACTTTACATATTTTTGCTTTATTTCCTCAAGATTGATAGGAACCAAATATTCACTCGGTTCACTCAAGTCAAAAACCTGTTGGACTTCATCTCTGTTAATGCTTAACATAACCCTTCCATCATTATCCTTGATTACCTGTGTGATAGGGTCATATCTTGCAGTCACTTCCTTAAGCAGGTCTACATCAGGGAACACATTTGGTACCACCAGCTTCCTCACATCATACATCCAGCCGTTTGAAAAGGGGTGAGGAAAATTCATCTGTCCATACCACAATCTGAACATTTCCAAGCCTGTGAGAGGAACCCTAGCATCAACTATGTTGGAGCAATTGTATGCTAACCCTTCCCCCAATATTTTTTCTCAGATCAGAAATAATCCCTCTTTCTATCATTCATTGAAAAGGGAAATTGATCCAATAAATCATCATACAAGTTTCTACTTAAATAGTCAATTTGGCCAAAATGTTGCTTTGGAAGTGCCATCTCGAGAAAACTAGGGCCTCTTTACAACTTCACACTTTAAACAGCTTGGACTAACCAGAGATATGAAATTATAGAACAAAACACTGCAATTTCTCACAATTTAATTAAATTATAGCCCTGAAACATTTATCAACAAGCCCTATGACAAGTGCAACAAATATTTTCCCAAATTCAAGTGTAGAATAACCAGGAGACACAAAAATTAACTCATGGCTTTCTGCTTGTAGAAATCCCAAATTCTGGCTGCAAAGACTCACAACGTCGCTTTCAGCTTTGAGACCGCTTCGCAAAATACTTGAATGCTTTGTGATACAAATAAAGTCAGAGAATTAATTTTATTTCAATCAAATCATGCCGGAAAGTGTCTCATCCATGATTAAAGCTCACTCGCGCACTGCGCGAACGACTCCAACCATATTTGATGCAGATTTAAATTTTAGTCATCGATCCTTCAGTTTGATCAAATCATCAAACAACTGCCTTCAAAACAAGCTGACACAATTGCCAACATGGAAATAAGAGGCCGACCATACCATATGCTACCAAGGAAATTCACATGGCGATCGTTCGCAATATCACAATCAATAAATAACTTGTAACTTCTGATCATGTGATGGCTTGAAACCGTAGATTTTAATCATCGGTGATCTTGTTCTTTCAACACAGTCACCAGCCTTATCATTAACGGTCGAACATCTTTCCTGCCGGGGTCATAACATATCCGTTGATTTGAAACATGTGCATCTTAAGAACACTTTAGTAACCTATTGTATAATGTATTAAATCCAGATTAATTTACCAAGGTGTTTCCCTTATTCCTTCAGCCTCACCAGATGGGACACATGGCGCCCACCCGTGATATCGCGATCAACCAAAGTAGTGTGGTGGGGTCATCGTGGGATGGTAGGGAATGATTGAGATCAAACGATAGTTGATCAACGGTCACACAAATTTTATCCCTCTGCAAAAGAAAAAAAATATTAAAAGGGAAAGGGGACATCACTTGGCAGATGGTAAACAACGACATAACTTTTTTTTAAATGATGAAACACGGAGCCAACCAAGACTTAGGAAAATAAAACCCTGTGGAGGAATTAAAATACTAAGACCAAAGGGACCCAAACTAGATGAAACGATAGGACATAATTCATTTTAAAACCCTTCAAAAGGTAACAACAAAAAATATCCCAACCAAGGTGTAAAATAAACACAAGGGTTTTACATGAAGACAAAAGCCAAAACCTCAACCTTAGGAAATTTCCAACACCATGAAATACCAGTAACATAAAGCAGGGCATGAATGGAACACAAGCAGCAAAAATTTGAAGTTCCATTAGTGGCTCCAATTGGGGACGTTCATTCCACTGGAATGAAGCAAGAATTCAGAATCTCAGGTAGAATAGACCAAGATGCAGAGACGACCAAAAGGGATTGTTTGGACGAAACAACCCAAACTATGTACAAAATATATACAAAACATACAAACCTAAACTACTATTCATGGAAAAACATACTTCAAGTGAAGTAGAACTTCAAGAACTATCCATGAACTGGAAGTTCAAGAATATCCCCAATCATATTTTTGAGGAAGTATGAATCTTCACCCCACTTACCATTTATCAAAAATGGGCCCAACCAGATTGCATCAAATTTCCCATGTTTCCCTTTATCTTCTAATCTGGCATTCCACATTAAAACCAAATCCCCATCTTTGAAATTCCTTGCAGTTCCCCTTTTGTCATGCAGATTCTTTATTTGCAATTGCAATTTTGCATTGCTCTTTTGAGCTTCCCTCTTGGTTTCATCTAACTCTATGAGAGCTTCCACTTTGAATTGCATCTCATCATCAATTTCATTGTCATACATCTGGACAAACTTATACATTTCCATTAGATTTTTTTGGGGAAACCTCGCATTTATCTCATAAACCAAGTCAAATGGGGCACAACCTATTTCCTTCGTCACAGTTAGCCTATCTACCTAGATTGCTAATCTCAGCTTAGAATCCCAAGCCCTTTTATTCTGATCCATGATTCATTTAATGATATTCATCAAGCTTTTATTGCTTGATTCCGCTTGTCCATTTCCTTGTGAGTGGTATGGTGATGAATAAGAAATTTGGATGCCATGCTTCTTACAAAATTCTATGTATTCCTTAGATTTGAAACACATTGCGTTATCTGACGCAATCCTTTCTGGACATCCAAACCTAGCAATATGTTACTCATCAAGAAATCAATTACCACTATACTAGTGGCTTTCTTTGTTGGAATTGCTTCCACTCACTTGGTAAAATAATAAGTGGCCACCAATATCCATGAGTGACCTCCACTATATTTACATGTTATCTCTCCTACAAAATGAATACCCCACTACTCGAATGGAGCTTGTACTATAACTGGTTTTAAGGGCAAGAATTTTAACTTACCAGAGAAACATTGACAAGCATCATATGTCTTCACTAGTTTGTGCGCATCCTTAAAAATAGTAGGCCACCAAAATCCATCCCTCATTATCTTATGTGTAGTTTTTTTAGCCATATAATTCCCTCCACAAACTCCACCATGCATCTCACCCATGAGTTCCCGTGCTTGATCTTGGTCAACACACTTCAACATGACACCTTCTCCATTTCTCCACCAGAGTTTTCCAGCTATGATGACATATTTGATAGCATGTAACTTCAACGCTATTTTCTCATTTTCACTCAAGTTGTCAGGACATTTCATCTTCTACAAATAATATACCACATCTTTATACCATTCAGAATCCTCCATATCACATATGTGTGATCTATTTTCCTCTTCTAGCAAATTTATCTGATTTTCTTCCAGATTACTTTGGGCCATGAGCTTGTCTAATCCTTTTCCTCTTACCAGCTTAGTAATCTAGATCTCAACATTGAATTCCTGGATCCTATTTATCCACCTACACCTTCTTCCTGACACCTCCTACTGTGTGAAAATGTCCTTGACAGCTACACTAGGCACATATGCAACTACAGTAGCTCCCATCAAATAAGGCCTAAAATATTTTACTACTTTTACTAGTGCATATGCCTATTTTTCATTTATATCATACTTAAGTTCTGCAGCTTGTAAAGATTTGTTGAAAAAGGCTATAGGTTGTTCGAAGCCCTCTGCATTCTTTTGCAATAACACAGTTGCGATTGTGTGGAAAGAAGCAAATGAAAAGATCTGTAAAGGCTTGGAAAAATTAGGGGTTCTCAATACAAGATCCTCCTTTATTGCTTGCTTAATGGGCTAGAAAGCCTACATAGACTCCTCATCCCATTCAACCTTGGCTCCTTTCTTGAGCATTTTGGAAATCGAGTGAACTGTCTCAGCAAACATTTTCACAAACCTCCTTAAGAAGTTTATTTTTCCAAAGAAATATTGTATTCCTTTGACATTTTGGGGTTGTGGAACTTTATCTATTGCAATTACCCTCTTTGGATCAATTTTTATTCCATCCTTGGAAATGATATGTCCCAATAATTTTACCTCTAGTACTCCAAACACACATTTATTTGGATTCAAAGAAATACCATACTCCAAAGCTCTAATAAATATCTTCTCCAGATGCTCACAATGATCCTCTTCCTTTTTAGAATATGTTGTCAAGTCATCTTGGTAGATCACCAAAAACAAGTTATTGCAATCTGAGAATGCCACATCCATGGCTCTCTAAAAATTAGCCCCTGCATTTGTTAGACCAAATGGAATTCTTACATAAACATATGTTCCCCATGGTGTAGTGAAAGTTGTCTTAAACTACTTAGACTCTTTGACCATGAGTTGGTTGTAACCAGAGAAACCATCCATCATAGACATCAATTCATAGCCTGTCACCCTTTGCAACATGGCTTCCATATTGGGTAATGGATAATTGTCTTTTAATGAAGACACATTCAAATTTCTAAAATCTACACATAACCTGATGTCTCCATTTTTCTTCCTTACTGGTACCAAGTTTGATACCCAGGATGAATGTCTGATTGGCTTGATGATCCCTGCATCCCTTAGTTTCATTAATTCTTCTTGCATTTTGGGGACCAAGGTGGGATTAATAGGCCTTTGCTTTTGTCTGAATGGCTTGGCATCATCGCACAAAAGAATCTCATGTTGGAAAAGATCCTCCCTGTATGCCTAAACTTCCTTAATAAGTCAATTAGCATCCTTCTCACTTTTGGTGACATTTTCTTTCCAATATACACCTTCTTTAGGGATGCTTCTGTTCCAAGATTTCTCTCTTCCAAGTCATCAGGATGGGAAACAATATGATTAGCCTTTGTCTTATCTTGATTATCAAACACTCTTTCTAGTACAACTAGACCCTTGGGAATTTTGTTTGTCTTTAACTAAATGACCTCATTTCCAAATGTAGTATCCTTACCATCAACATTTTCAACAAAAGCTCCAAAGTCAATTTCTTGATTTTCATATTCACCCACACAATTCAAAAACCTTAATATATCATCATCATTATCAAAAACTTGCCAATTTTTTATATTATCAGGGATGGATGGCCTAGTTTGTACCTCAACCTTTGAAATTCTAGCATAAGTCATATGATCTGGTTTTACTACAATATTGGCTAATAAATCTGCCACTTTCTTTTGACCTCTCTCCATCCATCCTATGCCAAATGCATCAAATCTCTCCAATTCATCCCAAACAACATTCCTATACTATTTCAACCTCTTGTTATTTGATACATACTTGGATCTAACTTGGGAGACCACAAGCTTAGAATCCCCAATTTCCTTGAGCTTCTTGATCCCATCTTTTTCAGCCAATCTCAACCCCAATAACAAGGCTTCATACTCTGCCACATCATTTGTGCATTCAAATAATAGAGTAAAAGAGAACCTAAATGTCTTTCCACTTGGTGATCGTAAGAAAACACCTACACCAGAACCTTCCTTTGAACTTGCACCATCAAAATACATAGTCCACAAGTCATCAAATTATGACAATTGTTTTATTTTTGTATCAATCAATGCAGTGGGCTTATCACAATCGCTAGGAAATTCCTCAACCCTGAATTCATTTATACCACTGTCAATAAAACATATCATATTCTCAATTAGGCCATGCTCAATCATATGAGGTACTTTTGATTCTCTTTCAATCTTGACATCCTTACCATCAATGGAGAAATTAGAAAATGATAGATCACATTGCATGTTACCCCCCATTGATGCACTCCACTTTAATGAAAAAAGCATTCCAAAATAAGGTGGGATGTATGCAACTAATACAGTCATGACTAAATCCTTCTCAGGGTACTGAGTTAGTTTATAAGGCAATGCTCGGATAGTTCCAACAACTGGCACTTCTCTTGACTCCATAGCATAACATTTACCTTGAGTAGTATCTACTGTCAAGCCTATTACCTCCATTATTTTGACTGGCATAACATTATTTGATTCCCCTGAGTCTATCATACAATTCCTTAAAGTTTTCCCATTTATATCCACACTTAAGAACAAAGGGGTTATGTTTTCAAGACACATGTTAATATAATTTCCTAAATATACAAGGGGAATTTGTGACACAATTCCCTTCACTTCTTTTTCTTTCTCTTCATCCTTTGCTTCTTCACCGCTTCCTTGTTCAGTCTTACTACTAGCAACATCTATGATCAAGGCTATTGTCTTTTCTTTGTGTTAATTTATTCTCATCATTTCTAGCAAAGGTACGGTTACCTTAACCTGAGAAAGCACATGAAACATATCTATAGGTGTATATTTAGGAAAATTAGACATCATACCTTCATCATTTCCCTTTTTCTCTTATTGATTACTTCCTCCTAGCTTCTTTTGCTTCTTATCCTCTACAGCAGGTTCAGCTAACTTTGTAATCACCTTGGCCTTCACCAATGACAAGGTCACATCTTCTTGAGGCTTTGGGGTTTCATTCTTTTTTTTTCAAATCCTATCATTCTTAACCTCTTTGACTTTTACAACATCCCTTTTATTGTCAACCTTAACACCTTTGTTTTTGTCCTTTTTTTCTTTAATAAATAGGCCAGTAGGTTTACCTTGTTCACCACCCATAGTTCTATTTCTCAATTGAAGTGAGCTTCTCATTTGAGCAGCCATTTCCTCAATCAATCTTGCAATCTCTTCTTCTGATGGTATCCTTAAGGACACTGATCCTTCAACTTGCTCCATATTGCAAGCATTATGGTCAAAATCACCTTCCTCATCAGAGAAAACCTATTGATGGTACATCTCACTTCTCTATCTCTAATTTTCCACAGTAGCTTCATGTAATTCATCATCAGAGGAACATTCTGCATCATCAATGTATGATCTAGCCATAAAAACATCTACATCATCTTGCTCACATTCCAACATTTTCTCATGAGCATCCATCTCTACTTCCTCGGCAACAAGAAACTGAGCAATACCATAGTAATTTTGATCATGTGGATGTTCACACACTTCACACCATGGTCTATCTGGTACTAGATTCACTGAATGGTTCTGCAAGGGGTATGGCATATGCTGATCATTTTTAGGCTTCTGGCTAGGAAAAACTAGTTTTCCATCTTTCCAATTTGTATTATAAGGATAATTTTTCAATCTAGGTGGCCTATCATTTTTATTATATGGCTTCCTTTCATTTCCTACACCCTTTTCTTGCTTGGAAACAGTTTTCTTTATGTCTTTCAAAGTGTTGTAAACCTTTTCCCACTTTTCATCATCCTTAGGCTTTGCAACAAAAACTTTCTCAGTCTTATTCTTAGGATTCTTTAAAAGTGTGGGCTCTTCTCTCCTACCATATTTCCTAGAAGTTCTTCTATTACTTTCAATATTTATAGCCACCCTGAAAGCATCCCTCATAGTTTGACGATCCTTATCTCTAAGGAGATATGCCATCTTAGCATCAAAAGCATTGAAATACGTAGTTAGAAAAACATTTTCATCAAGCCTCAAAACCTAGAACAACTTATACATTGCTTTTTGAAATCTCAAATTAGACTCTGTCATAGGCTCATTGAATGACTTCTTGATGTTATTGAACTCATTTAACATGAAACTAGCATTAGTTTTATCACCATACTACTCCTTGAAACACTTTTCAAATTCATCCCATGAACTAATACTAGCATTAGGTAGATCTCTATACCAATCCCTTGCATCCTCTACTAGAGATTGTACAAACAATTTCATTACAACTTCTTCATGCTCTACCTCATAATCATTTAGCATATCCATAAAAGCTTTATATTGTTCCTTTGCTGTCACAACATTATTGCTAGCAAATTTACTCATCTTTTCTCTTAGGTCAGCAGGGATGGGATTTGGATAACCAAGCATACCATCAAAGAATAATGGCCTATACCTTTCCAATTGTATAGGTCGTCACTGAAATAATCCTTCATTCTTCTAAGAATCAACACCAGACCCTAAATTTTGTACCTTAGGACCATCCTGATTTGGATTCACAAACCTAGTTGCATGAATCTTTGGGCCAAAATTATTTGTGGTGGGATTTGGAGTAATTTTAGGATTGCTATTTGAGGCATCTTGGTGATTTGATGAGGTTGTAGCTTGTGTAGCCTCATCCATGCTTGACATCTTTAGGAAACTTATTTTCCTCTTCATTTCTACATTTGCAACCTCAATCTTTGTTCTCTCCAACTCTCTTGCAAGAGCCTCACTCTCCTTCCTATCCTTTTCTAAGGAATATTCTATTTGAAATGGAACATGTGGTGGGGGGTCTTGTTGAGGGAAGTGGGAAGTCACCCTCTCATTTATTTTAATCCCATAAACCTTTTGCTTTCCCTTGTCCAAGATAGGCTTAAGGTTTGTATTACTCGGTTGAGACTTAACATGATTTGAGGGTTTTGGGTCTGCAGGTCTAGGTTGGACATCAATGTGGCCTACTGGGTTTTCTTTAGACACAGGCTTTGTTTCCTTATTACCAATCTTCTGTACAACTAGGTCCTCAACACCTGGTTTAGGTTCTTCTTGGTTCAGGAACTTCATTATTGCCAACTGTCTCATAAACCTATCCCTTTCAATCACAACATTCCTCAACTTTGTTTCCCTCTCCTTTTCTCTTTTCATTCTGAGCTCAGCTTGCTCTTGGATTTCCCACTTCAAGGAATTAATTTCTCCAAAAACATCGTCAGGGTCAGGAAAATTCATATCAGAACTTGATGTATCACTTAGGTCTATTAGATTGACCCCTTCCAGTACATGTTCAAACAATAAAGGGTTTACATCATTTTTAGTAGGAGGAGGAGGCACATCACTGGTGCATTCTCTATGATGGCTTCAACTTCTACTCCTGCCTCTTCTCTTTTCAGCATATTTAACACTGACATGCCCTTTATTTTGACATGTCACATCTTCTAGAACTGGTGTATTAAATAATGCATCAAAAAATCCACAACTATCTAACTCTGAATTTCTAGACACCTCTTCAAGATTTTTAGGGATAGGGTGTAAAGGCTTACTTGTACCTTGGTGTACAAAGCTCTATGATTCGGGAGAAACATTACTAGATTCTGGTCTTTTCTTTATCAAGTCCTTCATTTTGGGAAGTTCACCTTCCAATTTCTATTTTGGATGATTCTTCATGAATGACCTGGTGTTCTTCATTCTTTGTACTTGTCCAAAAGTTCTTTCCACTTATATTAAACCTTTCAAAATAAAATGCACACTGGTGTAGAGACTTTAGAGTCGCCGCCCAATTGTCTTGGGAATACCAAATACCTAAAGACACGTGGTGGAATATAAAAACCTTTGGAACCTCATACTAACAACACACAAAAGTTCTTTACAACATAACTCTTAATGCTTATGAAAATAGAAGAAGTGGAAAAACCTAACAAAAAATTATAGGCTCAACCTTCAAATCACAGAAAAACTATGAAAACTCTATGCAAAATGGACAACCGACACGCTGACAAGAAATATTAAAATTAGCTCCACAACAGAGTCACCATTTTGTTGGTTTGTTTTACTGTAACCAGGTTGGTCTTCTAATCTACCTATGGAATTGCCAATTCCAATCAAGGGTAGCTAAAAGGACCTAGACCAACTAACGAGGACTTTAAAGTCCTCCTACACTTTGGGCTTTGCAAAACCCAAGAGGATGATCCCTTAATGTGTTTACAACCTCTGCACCAATATCATAAACAACATTAACATACAATAGATAATCTCATTGAATAACTCAACACAATAGGATAATATCGAATAAAATTGGTTGTTCATCGATAATATCAACTATTTGGAGCATGAGATAACTACAACACAATCCACAGTATAAGATAGTCATTGATTTGGAATTTGTGGCAAGCTCTAGGTAAAGACAAACAAATAATAAATCATGCGAATAAGTACAACTTAGATCAGTTCCATATATCCATTTGGGGAGTCAAATTCATACGTATCTAAGGGTTTATGACATATTTAACACATAACATGTAAGATCCCTAACAACATTGCATTACAATTTCATCAGTATGCATTCTAACCCAATACTACTTATCAAATCCTTATACAAAACATATCCGCCTATAATCCCATTCAAGCATTTTAATTAATTCCCTGAATTAAAGCTAAAATAAGGATCATACACACCACAATAGTGAGATGAATGAAACAACCCTTAGTCATCTTATTCAAAATTCATATATACATGTACAATGGAGAGACATGAGTTTGAATTTATCATTTCAACTCAAATGCTAGTACTATTATACAACATTAAATCCCCATGAATTCAAAACCTATTACAGAATGACTCAAAACCTCAATTTCATTTTCCCTAAAACCATCAAAATTTACAATTAGCTCTACAACTTCACCTAGACTCGACCCAAAATTATCTAACTTGCTAATCCGTACTTCTGGCCTTGAAATCCTTCTTATAGAAAATGAAGGAGCAAAGAAGCATCAGGCCAAAAAGTACACATGTCACCAGCCAATTGGAGCACTTGGTGATATTCCAAAAATCATTACACCAGAAATCACCCTAGAGGACATTCTTGTTCATCGTGCCCGCTGAGAAAAGTTCATGCAGCAACAAAAAACCATAAGAATCATGCGCCAAGACTACCACCAAAGCAAGACTAGAAACTATTGTAACTGCAACATCTGATTGACCACCCGTTAGTAGCTCATTATTTTTACTCTTCCCTAGTTAAATATTTAGTTACCCATTTTTGGTATTCTTCATCAGTCGGCCAGTCAAAATTAATTACCTCATTCACCTTGGCACTATAAGATGTGTATTTTACCGCTACCTGATTTGCATCTCTTTCAAAAGATTCCAAAAATGAGTTGGTGCTAATGATTTTATCCATACAGCTCACCAACAAATCATAATCTGAGTCATCACAAATTAATTTAATTTGATCACTGATGACCTCACTTGCTTGATCCAGCCATTGTTGGAGTGACCTGATTTTTTCCCTGCTCATCAATTATATTAGGTAACAATGTTTTACCCCGATCATTAAAATTCTTTACCAATTCCCTCATCTTCCTACTCAAGTCATCTGGTAGTGTCTGAAAACCTTGCAATGATTTAACTAATACTTGAGTAGGCCTTAATGATTGGGGCCTATTATTTGTATCAAACCTTGAGGCCTTATACATTATATCTAAATCACTGGCCCTAGGGATCCAATTTTCAATCAATGGTGTCACTACCTCCTGATCCCTATCAATATTCTTTATTGCATCTAATAATAAATAATATAAAGAATATATAGATGACAATTTATTATCAACCTTTTCATTTAAATGCCTCAAGAGAGCAGTAACAATCTCCTTTTGCTTTGAAAGAGATCCCTCCTCACTTACCTTCAATGATGCATGTAATTCTTCAATTTTTTGCATGAGCTGCTTCTTTGTAGGATCGAAAGAGCACTTTTTTCCTTCATCAATTTCCTCTAAAGAAGGGGTGAAGGAAGGATTCTGACTGGGAGACCTTGGTATGGAAACAATTGGAGAAGTTGGAGGCACTGACCCTGATGTGGAAGGCAATATACTGGTCCTTGGAGCACTTGATGTCTCCCCAATTTGTTTATACCTTAACCTTTCCACCTCAGTCTGAAACTCAACATTCCTCTATTGCATCTTGTTGTATTCCTCAATAAAAAAGTTATACTTTTCCATTAGAATCTTCTTCTCAGCCTCCTCTCTTTCAGTAGTCTTTTGGCCCAATTTGGCCACATTCACAGTCAAATTAGTGGCCTCGGTGGTTGAGGTCTCTGAATCTCTCTTTATTATTAACCCTCCTCTTAAATTTGGTTTAATATCATAAATATCTACCTTTCTCCCTTGTGGGGCCAATGCCAAAATTTCCAAGGTTTCATACTCTTCACTAAAGGTAGAGTCTTGTAGTGTTGCCTTGAATTCTTCTTCAAAGTCTTGAAAGGGATGCTTAGACTTTATAATATCATTAAATGGTAGAACATCTGCAATGTCCCATTCAGGCATAATCAATACACCAGCTCGACTTACTAGTTTTCTTCCTTCCTCAGGAGTGATGTTCTTGAATTCTTCCATTAATTGAGCTTTTGCTTCCTCATAATTCTCCTGGTCTGACCTATCAAGTCTTAGTTCTCTTCTCTTCTTACATTTGTCTTGATATTCTTCAAATTTTATCCTCCATACCAATTGCAAGAATACAAGAGTTTTCACAAATGCATTGTCATCTAGAAACTCCTTGCATGCTTCCATTCTTGCATCTTGTACACATTTTCCTTTCATATCCAAATCAGATAAAACCAATTCAGCTGGCCTAGGAGGGGAAGGCATACCAAGCTGCCTGTCATGATCAGTAATAACAATTTCATCCATCAGATCCTTCTTTGGTTGATCAATTCTTTGCCTCTTCGGGCTTGGCTCAGATGGTGGTGAGGGACTATCTTCTGGTGATGATTTTAAATCAATTATTTTAATTGCCCCAAACACTTTGAATTTTTGATCTGGCTGTGAAGGAAATTTCATTATTTGCTTCCCCTTTCTGTCCACTTCTTCCTCATCACTATTGTCATCCATTTTCCTCCTATAAATGGGCCTTCTACCTGTAGCTTGATATGTTGGACTTGTTTCAATTGGCCTTGCACCTTGTTCTTGTACACCCAGACTCAGTTCTAAATTTATCTTTTTGGTCCTCAAGATGCCCATAATTTCCTTGAAGTTCTCCACTAGAAAATCAATTTTCTTATGGTATGGACTAAACTCCAACAATGGATCATACTTTAGATCCATTTTGTGCACAATATCTAATAGCTTATCATAAGATATCCATTTCTCCTTGTTCAACTCCTGCCTATTTAGATCAAATTTGTTTCTAATCAGGTCCTCAGGAAAGTTGAACTCATGCAAAAAATTTCCACCCTTTATTCTTTGTCTGAAAAGGGAAAAGAAACCCTAAGGATCATGTTGCCACTTTGGAACACACTGTAAATGATAATCATCAAAGAATTTATTAAAGTGTATCCATCTGCCCTTGGAAAATACAAAATATGATACCACTAAATAATATAGGAAAAAAGTTCCCTTACCCTTTAGAGTAAGGTTGTCCTCATGGATACAACCTACTTGCCACATAACCTCTGGAAACCCCACTCTTGGTGGCACATTGTATGGCAGTATATGAGGGGTCCCATGAAAACCGTACACCCTCAAAATTGTGCTAATTGGATATGGGATGATGTCAACCTAGTTATGGCAGAATTTCTATTTTGTCTTCCTACCCTTCGGTCTAAAGAAATCATGTAATTCCTTAGGAATCCTGTGTACATTCACAGTCAATCTGGCCCTCAATCTAGAAGAAAATAAATTATCAAATTGCACATAACTGGTGTTGTCCTTATTACAAGATAAATCTGCAGCCCATAATTGTACCGACAATCTTTCTCCATCAACAAACTGCCTTAATTCCATCTTTTCAGAAAAGAAGTCAGCATTCTTGCACAAGAACATATACATCAAATAGAATACCAAAAGAATTGAGTGTTGGTATCATTTTTCTGCAACTTTGAAAGCCCTTCATGTATCCTCTCATCCAAAAAAGAAGCAAATTCCTAAGTCACAAAGAAGTTAGGGTGTTGTATTTACACCCCCATGAACATGTATGCAATGGGCATCACCGTACCAGGACTGAAACCCAAAATCTTGCATAATGAATAAAAAGTGGCCAAGAAATGATTTGAAAAATAGTTTAATCTGAAAGGTTCTTGGTCACTAGGGCTAATATGAAATCTTGAACCTCATGCCCTAGCCAAATGAGGTGGAAGCAACTTAGCTCTAAAAAGGAACTTCGACTTTGCATATTCCTGCTTCATTTCCTCAAGATTGATAGGAACCAAATATTCACTTAGTTCACTCAAGTCAAAAACCTATTGGACTTCATCTCTGTTAATGCTTAACATAAGCCTTCCATCATTATCCCTGATTACCCATGTGACAGGGTCATATCTTGTAGTTGTTGCCTTAAGCAGGTCTACATCAGGGAACACATTTGGTACCACCAGCTTCCCCACATCATTCATCTAGCTGTTTGAAAATGGGTGAGGAAAATTCCTCTGTCCATACCACAATCTGAACATTTCCAAGCCTGTGAGAGGAACCCTAGCATCGGCTATGTTGGAGCAATTGTATACTAACCCTTCCCCCTATATTTTTCCACACATCAAAACCAATCCCTTCTTTCTATCATTCATTGACAAGGGCAATCGATCTAGGAAATCATCGTACAGGTTTCTACTTAAATTGTCAATTTAGCCAGAATGTTGCTTTGGCGGTGCCATCTTGGATAATCTAGGGCCTCTTTACAACTTCACACTTCAAACAGCTAGGACTAGCCAAAGATATGAAATTATAGAACAAAACACTGCAATTTCTCACAATTTAATTAAACTATAGCCCTAAAACATTTATCAACAAGCCCTATGAAAAGTACAACAAATATTTTCCCAAATTCAAGTGCAGAATAACCATGAGACACAAAAATTAACTCATGGCTTTGTGATTGTAGAAATCCCAAATTCTAGCTGCAAAGACTTGCAACTTCGCTTTTGGCTTTGAGACTACTTCACAAAATACTTGAATGCTTTGTGATACAAATAAAGCTAGAGAATTGATTTTATTTCGATAAAATCATGCCAGCAAGTGTCTCATCCACCATTAAAGCTCACTCGCACACTGCACGAATGGCTCCAACCATATTTGATGTAGATTTAAATTTTAGCCATTGATCCTTCAGTTTGATCAAATCATCGAATGATTTCCTTCAAAACAAGTGGACACAATCACAAACATGGTAATAAGGGGCCCACCATACCATACGCTACCAAGGAAATCCACGTGGTGGTCGCCCGCAATATCGCAATCAGTAAAGACCTTGCAAGTTTTGATCATGCGATGGCGGGCAACCGTAGATCTTGATCATCAGAAATCTTGTTCTTTCAACATAGTCGCCAGCTTTATCATTAACTGTCAAACATCTTTCCCACTGGGGTCATAACATATCTGTTGATTTGAAACATGTGCATCTTAAGAACAGTTTAGTAACCTGTTGTATAATGTATTAAAGCTGGATTAATTTACCAAGGTTTTTCCCTTATTCCTTCGGCCTCACCAGATGGGACATATGGTGCCCGCCCATGATATTGTGATCAACCAAAGCAATGTGGTGGGGTCATCACAGGATGGCGGGGAATGATTGAAATCAAACGACAGTTGATCAATGGTCACGCGAATTTTATCCCTTTGCAAAATAAGACATTTATTAAAATGGAAAGGGGAAATCACTTGGCAGATGGTAAACAACGAATTAAGTTGTTTTTAAATGATGAAACACGAGGCCAACCAAGACTTAGGAAAATAAAACCAAGTGGAGGAATTAAAATACTGAGACCAAAGGGACCCAACCTAGATGAAACGATAGGACATAAGTCATTTTAAAACCCTTCAAAAGGTAACAATGGAAAAGATCCCAACCAAGGCGTAAAATAAACACAAGGGTTTTACATGAAGACAAAGCCAAAACCCTCAACCTTAGGAAATTTCCAACACCATGAAAGACTAGTAACATAAGGCAGGGCAGGAATGGAACACAAGGAGCAAAAATTTGAAGTTCCATCACAAGTAAAGTTTGTGTGTCCTTTTCAACTTGCAAAACCCATGTAACCTTTTTACCTATTCATAAAAAACCCATTTTCTTGACTCATTTTAACTTTTCAAATGAAAATATTAACCTTTGGGTCAAAACCCACTTATCCAATTGCCACTTTGCTTTGTAGGTAAAACACTTTACCCATATACTGTTAAAATCACTATTGGCATTCAAAACAGGGTTTTAATAATGCATTTTAGATATTTGGAGGTTTCATTTCACTTTGAAAATAGCTTGACATTTTGTTAAATATTTGGTTGGTATCCACCTTCCTACATACTTTTTCTTGCAAGGATCTTATTCACTTTTATCTGCATATGAAAACCCCATCTCTAAATCACCATCAACACCCATGAGCTACATTAAAAACCCACATAGACATTTGTAATAGTGCATTGGAATTTTATATCAATTACAAATGGCGTCTCAAAGCACCTGTAGGTTATGAGAAAAAACATCAGATCATTTCTAAAATTATGCAATTCATTTGCATCTTACTAGCATTCCAAAATGCTCATAACAACATTAAAATATTGTAGAGGTATTTAAAAATATTTCTTGGTTGTAATAGTGAATTGTTGGCCTTTTTTAACCTCATAGGAAATAAAAATACTTAAAACATAGTGGAAAATGATTCCCAAGCACTGGAAACACTAGTTGGGTCAATTCTACCGATAATTGGGAATAAAAATTGTTCAAAACAACACTTAAATAGCTTCCATAGCATGAGAAACCATTGTTGAAAGGTATTTGCATGAACACCATAATTTTTTATCTTTCTTCAATGAAAATCCATTTTCAAAAGTCCCTTTATATGACATAATTTAATTACATAGCTGCCCAACAATACAACACATTTCTGCCCCTTCCCCATTAAAAAATGCACTAAGCAAAGATGTGCATTGAGCATTTTTGCCAAATAAAATTGTATGTAAACTATTGAAATATTATTTAATATATCCCCTCATATTACGAATTCATGTGAGCAACAAAAAATGTTTATAAAAGTCAGCAACTTTACCTTCATCGCATCTCATGAATGTATCACAACTTAAAGATGAGGAGGATCCCTCGAAGATGCGATGTGTGATGGAAGTTGATGCAACTTAAAGATGAGGAGGATCCCTCGAAGATGCGATGTGTGATGGAATTTTAAGGCATCAACTTTAATATCAGAAAATGCACATGGAAATTTTTTGAAATATCCAACTTTATACCTATGAAGCTAGCACTTTAAAAAGTGACCAATGAAAACATCACACTATTTGCAGCCATAACAATTTCATTCAATTTCCCCACTCAAAAATGCACTATGCACTAGGGTCATAAAGGGTTCTTTTTAAATATTAATTCTATCATGATGAAAGTATGTTTTATGGCCCATTGAAATACCAAGCACATACTTTTAGTCCATCATAATTTCACACTATTTTGCTCAGCATACAACAACACTACCTAAGAGGTATGCGATGGAATTTATTTGCATTTAATAAAGCTTGAAAATATGAACTCAATTGGCTAATAGAAAATAAAAATTAAACCTCCTTTGACTCCCTATGAAATGTTAAAATATTAATGTCTTCAAATTATTTTAAAACATTTTAAAATGTTTATAAAATCAACATTTTAAAACATTAGAAGTAGGGAAAATTTTGATTTCACCTACTGACCAAACAATGAAATTTCATTGTGCACAAATGGGAACTCCTGAAGCCAAGATTTTTTGTGAGCAGACATAATTAATTAAATAAAACATGGGTTTTCAATCAGATCTTGCCCAAGAATCCAAATTTTGGTACCTCCTTTATAAACGAGCCTATTAGAGGTGTTTGTTGCATCTAAAAGATATTAAAATAATGCATCAATTGACCTCAAATTCTAATGAAACTAGAAATTAATATTTTTTAGGCTAAAATAGGAAATGGGTTGCCCTAATTTTTTTAAAATTTGCAACTTTTTTGGAACACCAAAGCCAACCTGGTTGCAATCAGAAATGCATTAAATAGCTTATTAGTACTCATCTTGAAAACAAAAAACTAAGCAAGTGTACTACCATATGTGTACCAATTTTTTTTTTACCACATGGATTTTAATGACAACCTTTGAGTTGAAAAATTTTAAATGGTGAAGATGGGCTCCAAGGTAGATTCAACAGGGAGAAAACCTAATCTCTATTGTCAAAATGAAATGGGCATAGGCACTTCAAGTTTGCAAAATTTGAAGGTGCCATTAGTGGCTCATATTCGGGGACACATGCCCCTTATGGACATGGCGATATTCTAGATCTCTGGGGAGCAGATAATGTTCCAAGTCCGTTGGGTGCTAGTAACTTCTCCTTTATTTTTTATTGAAAACCATTCTTCAAACTTCATTTGGTGGCCCCAGGCCCCCAAAAATGGAGTACCAGTCCTTACAATTGTACCACCATTTATCTCTATATTTTCAATTTCAGGTATAGCTAGATCTATGCTATCCTTATGCAAGCATTTAGTGATAACTTCAAAACCGAAAAAGGGAATGAAAGAAGGTGTAATATCAAACAAGAAAGGAAATATTTTTTCACCACTCACATAACCAACATATGCATGCTCTAAACAATCAGCTAGCTCTTCTTCTTGGAAGGATTCATAGTCATTAGGGATGGAAATAGAATTGTAATCACCTTGATCATCTAAATAGAATTACTTTTTCACCCGACCTAATGCGTTGGGCTGATTTAAGGATTTTTTTTTTAAACATTAATTCCCTCATGATGAAAGTATGTTTTATGGGCCAATGAAATGCACAACACATACTTTCAGTCCATTACAATTTCACATTATTTTTCTTAGCAGAAAACAACACTACCTTTGATGTTTGCAATGGAATTTATTTGCATTTAATTAAGGTTACAAATATGAACTCCATTGGACAATAGAAAATAAGAATTAAACCTCCTTTGAATCCCTTTCAAATGTTAAAGTATTAATGTCTTCAAATTATTTTAAAAAAATTTGAATGTTTTAAAAAATCAATATTTTAAAACATTAGTAGGAAAAAATTTAATTTCATCTATCGAAAAAAAGGTGAAATTTCATTGTGCACAAAGAGAAACCCTTGGAGCCAATATTTTTTCTATGAGAAGGCATAACTAATTAAATAAAACATGGGTTTTCAATCAGATCTTGCCCAACAATCCAAATTTTGGTACTTTCTTTGTAAATGGGCTTGCTGGAGGTGTTCACGACATCTAAAAGATATTAAAATAATGCATCAATTGACATTTTATTTTGATGAAAATAAAAATGAAGATGTCTTAGGCAAAAATAGGAAATGGGTTGACCTCAAAAATTTGAAATTTGCAACTTTCGAGAACACCAAATCTAGTGTGGTTGCAATCAGAAACACATTCAATGGCATATCAGAACTCATCTTGAAAGCATGAAACTGAGTAGGCGTACTAAAATATGTACCCACAAAATTTATAATTAACATATTTGAATGATGACCTCTAAATTGAAAAAAATTAATCAGCGAAGATGGGTTCTGGGGTAGATTTGATAGGGAGCAGACCTAACCTCTATCATCAAACTGAAAGGGCACAGGGGCTTCAAACTTACAAAATTTTAAGGTTCCATTAGTGGCTCATGTCTAGGGACACATGCCCCTTACAGACATGGTGAGATTCTAGGTCGCTGGAGAGTAGACCATGTTCTATGTCCATTGGGTGCTAGTAACTTCTCCTTTATTTTGTATTGAAAACTATTCTTCAAACTTCATTTGGTGGCCCTAGGCCCCCAAAAAAGAAGCACTAGTCCTTACCTCTATCAAATAATCTATTCTCTACTGTCATCCTTGAGACAAGTTTGAAGAAACTATCACAATAAAAACATTTACTAATTCTGACATGAATGCATAGCTTTATACTCTTAATTTTTCTACTACCATATTAATCCATATGAATATGAACTCTTGCATTAGATACCAACTAAAATATACCAAAATATGAAAAGTATATAACATATTCATTAAATGAAGCATATTCATACATATTATGGAAGTTTACCTTGTCTAGCTCATTGTGATGTTCCATTAAATGCTTATCCAATTGAACTAAAAATCCAAAAACATTCATAATCCCTTTGAGAGTTGGGATCACAAACTTTGACATCATATTCGGGTTGCATATCAAACTTGAAGCTATCAGAAGCACTAGGCTTAATAAATATATCATTCCCAACATATGGTATGTAATCATCTTGTGTAGTAAACACAAATATTCACACATAGGCATCTCCTTCAACTAAATTGCATCATAAGAAAATTTATCTCATCTAAAAAACACAACTCAGTCACATTGTTATATGATCCAATGATTTGAAAACAAGATTTATTAACATCCATAATGTCATTGACTATACTCAACTCATGTCCTCTAGAAAAAACATTAGCATCCCATGCATAGACAAAGTTTTCAATCTTAGGTTTAGAAACAAGGTCATGTGCATTCTTCAGATCATCACACAATCCTCATGCTGCATCAACATGAATATTTGATGTATACCACTCATGAGGAAGACTATAAGTTGCACACCTAGAAAAAAGACACTCATATGCATCCATGCAATGAACACAATCACATTCTTCAAGTGCAAACTCATCATAAAAAGTTTCATCAACTATACCATCATATATCTCTTTATTTTCACTTTCATGTACAACTACATCTATGCTATCCTCATGCAAACATTTAGTGATAACTTCAAAACCAAAAAAAAGGAATGGAAGAAGGTGAAATATCAAACAAGAATGGAATACCTTGTTCTCCACTCACATCAACAACATATGCATGCTCTAGGAAATTAGCTACCTCTTGTTCTTGGAAGGATTCATAGTCATTAGGGATGAAAACAAAATTGTAATCACCTTGATCATCTAAATAGGAGTTTTTTTCACTTGACCAAAGGATTCATTGTAATATACTTTTTCCTCATCAATGAATGAGCATGTGATTTCAATATCATTCACATTATTGCAACATTCACTTAATATAGAGAGTTGACTCTTTGTTTTTTCATTTTCAAAGCAAGTAGAAGGGGTGACTTCACATATTTCACTCATTTCCTCATGTCTTACATTCTGACTACTATAACCACATTCTTCGTCTGCATATATTTTCTTTGTAGGTTTCTCAAAAACAAAATCCTCACCACAACATGCATTATTAATGTCTTCTGCTATACCATCTAGGCTTATTTGATCAAGTCTAGAAAAAGTATCATCACATAAGCTAGTTAGGAAATTGCTTCCAAACTGCTCTATCATTTATTCAATCATTGCACACCATTGATATATGCATTCAAGGTTATGGGGCTTCAAGTCAGCTTGCATGGTACTTAGACCTGTGTCATCTTTCATAGAAAAAATCAATACATACTAATCCATTAGGTCTATTTAATACTAGTATGTAGCAAAAAAAATTTCATGCATCTATCATGAAAATCATAGGAGGATTCACCCTAAGTTCTTTCTATATCATATAATGCATCAATAGGTGGAATTGATGACAATGGAGGAGCACAAAACTATCAACCAAACTCAACTTGACAAAATCTCAACCAAATTCTTACTTGTCCTTGCAACTAGGATTCATTCTTCCTTCAAAAAATCTTGATTCAAAGCATCAAACTGAGAACAAAACTCAAAAATAATTATTGATTGCACAAAACACCTTATACAACATTAAAAGACTGACTTAATCCTTTTCCCCACTTAGACAACTCAAAATTGTGAACTTCCAAAAATTGATAGTCCAAATCAACAATTAGGCCCTATTAGGCCACTTCAACAACACAACTACACATTTCCAAGCCCATTCCACCCTCTTAACACCTCAAACAAATGTAAACATGCCTGCAAAACTGTTGGAAAAATGAAGAAGATTGACTATCTCTATAGTTTTTGTGTTGTCATTGATGTCACCATGTTGTGACTGCAAGGTTAAGAAGTGCTTGATCCGGTATTTTGGTTTGGTATCTGAACCGATATTCATGCTACTTTCTCTAGTATTCTTGTCTGCACTCCTCTACAATTGACTGTTACTACTTACAGTCTTGGGAAATGGTTGGTAGGTGTCAGGAGCATGTACATTCAAGATCTTATGTATCTAGATGCATGTATGGTGTATCAGCATTTCGCTGGTATTTATAAATGTGCTATTAAGTCTATTCCTGGCCAAATTCTTGGGGTAATTATGTTACGATGAATTAATTTTTCTATGTGGATATATGTGCAACCTAGTTCAGGTCCTTGCCAACATAATGAAGCATGTTGGAAGTTTGAATTATCTTCTTGAAATATTTTGTGAATGATTGGAGTCGACAGTTGGTATTTTTGGTAAATATAATGTGCATCTAATTAGGCCGACCTAATTGATGCTTATGGTTGAATCAAGTATATATTGGATAGGTTTGAAGTGAAAGAGGTGAATGTGAGCATTTGGTGTGCGACAGTGTGATTGATGAAGTAGTAGAAAATGAAAAAGTGAGCAAGTATAATGAAGTGTGTTAAGTCAATGTATTGAGCATCACCAGAACTGTATCAACACTTCTTAGGTGCACTATAATTAGTTCATTTTGGTTGTAAAACCTTATTTTATTTTGTAAATATTTTGTAGGCAGTGAGCCTCCCTGTAAGCAGTGAGCTTTTGTATCTGGATAGTGAGTCCTTTTTGGGCAGTGAACCCTTGGTACTGAGCCTTATATTTTATGTTCTAGAACAACTTTATATTGTGAGCTAATCCTCACCATGGTTTTTCCCTCCTTGGGTTTTCCACATAAAATCTGGTGTTCAGTGTGTTATCTTACTTTCTATTTTGTATCTCCTGCTTATGCTTAATAACAAAATAGTGTGATTGTGGAATTGTTATGTATTGAAGTTTTAAATTGAATTTGTGACAACTGATTCGCCCCCCCTCTTAGCTATCCTACATCCTTTAACAATTGGTATCCGAGCTTTGGTTCCTTGGTGAAGAGCTTAACTGCTTGAGGAGGATCTTGAAAATTGATTAGATGGATGATAAAGGAGAGCTTCAGATTGCACTTGAGGATCTTGACAAAGTGGAAAGAGAAAATAGAGATCTGAAAGAAAATATTGATGATGCAAATGAATGTGTCTAGAAGTTGAAAGAACAACTGAAGAAATTCAAGGAAAGACACAGAGAAGTAAGTGAGCAGCTGAAACAGGAGATAATTGGACTGAAAGTGTCAGTAGAAGAAAATAAAAGAATTGAAGATTTTCTGAATACAATGGTGCAAAACAAAGCTGATGAATGCTCTAAACTTGAACAAGAGGTGGTAAAATTGAGGACTGAACTGGAGAAGGCAAAGCTTTGTGAGAATAATTTCAAATCTAGCTCTGATAAGCTTGAAGAATTGCTTGTAGGATAGAAATCAAGTAAAGACAAAGCTGGTTTGGGAAATGATGCAGGTGAAAGTTCCAAGGAAAATAAAATGACTCTAGACAAAGGGAAGCAGAAGAGGAAGTTTTCAAGAAGACATCCTGTGAGACAACTTAATGCACAAAGGTATCCCTCCTTCAATGGTGTTTTTTTTTTCCTGTAATAAATATGGTCACAAAGCAACAAAATGCAAGAGAAAAATGAATTAGAATTAGTTTCCTAGTTCTTTCTCTAGACAATGTTTTTCATGCAATAAATTTGGGCATAAGGCTACTGAGTGTAGATCTCAGGTGAGAATGACCAATAGGGTGATGATGAACATATTTCATGGAGGCATAATGAATCAATCCTTTAATGGATACTGCTATACCTACAAAAAATTTGGACACAGAGAAAATCAATGTAGGTTGAGAGGTAATGGAGGTCATACTAATCAGAAAAGTGTTGTGTGCTATATTTCTAATAAACTTGGACATATCTCAAAGGTTTGCAGAAGTAAGAATAGAAATCAGTTTGCTCTGGTAGAGAAGAATGATCCAGTAAAGAAGATTGACAAAGAAGAGATATAACAAGAGATGAACAAGATATGGAAGAAGAAAGAGGAGGAAGAAGAAAAACCTAAAACAACTAATGGGTTTGTGCCCTCATCTGGTACAGACAATTTATTTGGCAATTAGACCTAGCATGGTCTTAGGGGGAGCATTATTAGAAAAACTATAAAACCCCTTTGTTGTATGGCATGTTAGAGGCTGAAATGAGGATGAAATGTGAAGAATGAAGTATTAGAAGTTGTGAAAAAGGAACCAGAAGAAAACATTTTCGCATGAAAGTTTGTAAAATGAATTAGGGTTTTCTATGTTGGGAAGAATGTTTTTAGAAACTTTTTGTTGTTTGCCACATTTAATCCATGGTTAGGGTAAATTTTATGGTGTATAAGCTGAAATCTTGTGAGTCTTCTTGATTAATTGAGCATTTGGAGAACCTTAGCGATCTTGGAGTGATCTTGAAGTGAGCTGAAGCAATTTTGAGGAGAATTCAAAGAAGTTAACTCAGGTAATCTAGAATTCATTTCTCTATTTGCAAAAAGGGGAAGAAGGAAAAATGAAGAAGTGTCAAATAATGAATTAAATAAAGCATAGAAATGGATAGAGAATCGAGTGATGTCATCCCTCTGAAGCTGAAAAGAGTTGAATTAGAAGAATTTGATCAAAAGAGAATGAAATAAATGGAACTAGGGTTGAACAAAAACAAATTGCAAAACTTCAAAACCCTAGGTATGGATTTGTGGAGTGAATTTCCATGGGTTGTCAAAAAAGAGTTTATCTTGCTCTTATTGAATTGTTTTAAGAATGGAAGCATTGTATTGGAAAAATCCTATTTAGTTATGAAGGAAGCGATTGAGGCAATCACTAGCTTATGCAATATCGGTGATCTCCTTGGAAAGAAAATTATAAAGTACAAAGATGTGGAGGAATCGATAGGCATTAGTAAAGACCCACGAGCTCTGTTGATAAACACTCTTGAAGAACTGGTTGTAAGGTATGTTGCATACATCATTTTTTACAAGATCTATTTTAGAAATCGTGAAGGTTCCACATCTACTATTGTTGTTGATTTTGCACATATGATGGTCAAGGAGAACAAGAAATTTGATTTGTATAGCTTGTTGCTTGAGGATCTTTCTAAGAATATTCAAATGTCGGTAATTGAGGGTTACCCTTTTCATTTAGGATCTTTGTTGGTATGCTTGGTGTTTTATTTTTTGTGTTCCCTACCAAGAAAAGATAATGTGGTATGGGAATCCAAGATTCCTATTGGAAAAATGATCTACAAGTATTTGGAGGCATTAGCAGATAGTGCAAGTATGTGTAAATCTTATTTCACATCCTTGAAAACAAATTTTTGCTCTGGTATATCTGTATTGAGTCAGTTTGAGATGGGAACTTCCTCCGGTAAAAGAGAATTGGAGATTATCATTAGTGAATCCCCTTCGGAATCAAAGAAAAAGAAAAGTTATAACTAAAGATATCATTGACATTTCAGAAGAAAAGGAGAATGTATCCTCTGATGATATCCAATCTATGTTAGTCAAAGGGAAAATGAAGAAGATCAGTGAATTTTGGAGTGCAACCTCTCTTATTGACAGACTGAATATTGATGATGCTTTGGTAGAATATCTACTTCGGAAAGGTATTAGAGTTTCAACTATTTCTGATTTCTTTCCGAAAATTCTGGTTGAGAGTTTTGAAGAAAGAATGTTGCTTGAAGGTCTGGAAGGATGTAAGCTTGAAGCTTTGGTTGAAAAGAGGTGTATTAAAGATAAAGGGAGATTATCTAAACTAATTGTGGAAACAAAGAAGTGCATTAAAGAATTATCTGACATTTACAAGTATTGTTTCTGGTGGCAATCTGCGGTAGATAATTTCAGAGGTAAAATTGAAGCAATTGAGTTTGAATTAAATTGTATTGGAAAGAATTTTGACATCTTTGAAGATAAAGAAGGAAAGAAAAGATTGAGAGTTGGTGAACTACAAGTTGAATCGATTGTTATACAAAGATAGAGAGATGATGTAGTGAAGAATTTCTGGCTCCTTAAGGAGATTGCTAAAGTCTGGTTAGAACATCTTTCTAGAATACTTACTGATGTTGAAGATGTTGAAGGAAAAAGTTCATATTGTTCATCATCTTTTACTCTATTGGGTGTATTGGAAATCATCTGCACTCAGATGGAATCAACTACTTTTAGCTGGAAGAAACTATGTCCAATTCTTGAGGAAAGATATAAGAAAGTGTTTCAGGTGAAGCGTGTCATTTTTACTTGAATCCTTAATGTTCTATTTCTATTGTTTTTGTTGTGAAGAAGAAGAAAATGAGGAAGAAAATTGAAATTTTTTGGTCGTCTGGAAGTTTTTGTGACTTTTGATGCCACCATGTTCAAATTTTTGTGTACATCCTTTTTGGCCGCCCTTTTCCATTAATGTCAAAGGGGGAGAGATTGGAACTAAGGGGAGAGAGTTAGAGTATGGGGAGAGATTTGATAATTTTAAGGATAATTTCTTGCTACATGTTTCCATCAATGAAAAAAGGGGATATTGTTGGAAAAATGAAGAAGATTGACTATCTCTATAGTTTTTGTGTTTTCAATGATTTCACCATGTTGTGACTGCAAGGTTAAGATAGTGCTTGATCCAGTATTTTGGTCTGGTATCTGAACCGGTATTCATGCTACTCTCTCTGGTATTCTTGTCTACACTCCTCCACAATTGACTGTTACTACTTATGGTTTTGGGAAATGGTTGGTAGGTGTCAGGAGCATGTACATTCAAGATCTTATGTATCTAGATGCTTGTATGGTGTATCAACATTTCACTGGTATTTGCAAATGTGCTATTAAGTCTATTCATGTCCAACTTCTTGGGGTAATTGTGTTATAGTGAATTAATTTTTCTATGCGGATATATGTGCGACCTATTCTAGGTCCTTACCAACATAATCTAGAAGTTTGAAATATCTTCTTGAAATATTTTGTGAATGATTGGAGCTGACAGTTGGTATTTTTGCTAAATATAATGTGCATTTAACTAGGCCAACCTAATTGATGCTTACAGTTGAATCAAGTATATATATTGGACAAGGTTGAAGTGAAAGAGGTGAATGTGGGCAGTTGGTGTGTGACAATGTGATTGATGAGGTAGTAGAAAATGTGAAAGTGAGCGAGTATAATGAAGTTCATTGAGTTGGTGTATTGAGCATCACCAGAACTTTATGAACACTTGTTAGGTGCACTATACTTAGTTCATTTTGGTTGTAAATCCCTCTTTTGTTTGTAAATGTTTTGTAGGAAGTGAGCCTCCCTGCAAGAAGTGAGCTTTTGTATCTAGACAGTGAGTCCTTTTTGGGCAGTGAGCCTTATATTTTCTATTCTAGAACAAATTTATATTGTGAGCTAATCCTCACCATGGTTTTTCCCTGCTTGGGTTTTCCAAATAAAATCTGGTGTTCAGTGTGTTATCTTACTTTTTGTTTTGTATCTCTTGCTTATGCTTAATAATAGAACAGTGTGATTGTGGAATTGTTATGTATTGAAGTTTTAAATTGAATTTGTGACAACTAATTCACCCCCCATTCTCAGTTTCCCTGAATACTTTAACAAAAATAAGGTTAGACCATTACCCAATCCTTATTCATGACATTTTTTCAAACACCCATCCATAACCTTCATTTCTGATTTCAAATTTGGACTCTTACAAGACTGCCTGAATAGGACAGTGACAAAAAATAGGCTCTAACATTTGTAAACACATCAAATCTTGTCTGAAAATGAAATAAAATACATTTAACAACATTTTCCAATCAACTTTACTAAAGTAGAATATCCTTTTCACAAGCAAAGCACTAAACACTTACTATACTTTGTCATCTTATAGAATTTCATACAAAATACAGTCTTAGGGCATCATAGAAATTTACCAAAACCAAACATTCAAAGCTTGCAACTTTGGAATCTTTTAAAACACACATAAAACTTTCATACCAATTTATAGGGAGATCTACTGGCTAAATGATGAGAAACAAAATTTTCAATGTTCACTGTTACCCTAAGTGAAGGTTTCAACCCATCTAGGATAAATTACACATAACTTTTACAAAGTTGAATGAATTTTGATAAAAGAAAATTCTAAGAAAATTAGATTCATAGGGATTCAATTACCAATGGAGGAGGAGAGGTTTTGAGCACTGAATAAGGCCGTACAGAGGCCAGAATCATAGAAAATGTTGGTAAATAACTAAAAAATAGAGTATTTCATTAATTTAATCTCTCCTACATCATTCCTCATCCATCCTCAAAGTTTGTGATGCTTTAAAAGGATTCAAATAACCAAAACCAATGCCTAAACTAACTTTTCAACTACTTGACCTTTGATATTCCCCTATTTGTCATTTTGTTTGCATTTTTGCAATATTGCTTTGAAAACAATTTTAGCAATTTTGCAATTTTTACATTATGAATCCAATGACCTAAAAAATGACTAACTATGACCTATTGCAAGCTTAAAATGGTCTATTCTAGAAATTATTACAACATGAGATCAAAATTTTAAAATCAAAATTTGAAGTTGCCTCATGGAGGCATATTCATACTAGGATGCACCTGCACTAGACATGGATTCAACTTTTCTTTTACACATTTCTTTAAACCCTTCCTGGATATGAAGATGTCTATTCTCAAATAGGAATACACTCTCTATTGATATTCCTTCAAATTGATCAACGAAAATTAGTCTAATCTCTCGCCATGAACATATGGAATGCAACGGTAGGTTAGAAAACCAATATTCAGTAGTATTTTGTCAAGTTCTCACCAAAATTTTCATGATAATATCATCTTCTTCTATTTGACAATCTTCTATCAACTTAATGAAATCCTATAAATGTTGTGATGCTAATTATTTGATATTCCCTCTAAACTTTGGTAGGTATTCATTTATTTTTCTTGCTATAGAGTGTGGAGAACCTTGGATTCTACTAAAATCAAGAGGGTTATATCTCACATTAGAGAATTTATTTCTCTATGGATATGACTATTGTTTTGTCATGACATTATGGCTTGTAGAGGGAAAATGAGAACAATTATACATATTTTCAATTAAAAATTTATTCCCTCTACAACTATTTATTTTTCAACATCCCTTTGTCCCTTTCTTGTAGTGCTCCTTATCACTTAATGTGGAATCAAATGTACTTTCATACTTTACAAACATGGTTCTCATACATAGACTTATTCCTTATGAAAACAAAAACATAAAAAATACCTAGATATGTTGCAAGTGTTGCAATTTTTCTTTCTTGACTTGAAATATTTGTAGATATGAAATATTCTTCACATATTCATCAGGTTATTTTGACAAATTCACCACCTTTCTTCATAGAGGACTGAACTTCAAACAATATGAAACACTTTGAAAGATTAATTTCATTCCGGGTCTTCTCCAATAGCATAGTCACACATAAATTCTTTTAAATCTGCTTCAGGAAAATCTCTTCTAGTTCTAAAACTTCAATATCTAAACTAGATGCTCAAATTCATCACATTCTTTGACTCTTTCAAAATGGATAGCCCTTTGATCTCCCTAGTAGAATCACCAATCTGTTGGTGATTTTTGTTGCAACCTGCAATGCTAAGGAAATCACAATACCTAAACCAAGGGATCAACAGGTTAAGAAAAATATCTTTCACTATAATCACATCAGGGAAAAGAAGGTCCAACAAACAAGGCTATAAATAGCCTTCTACACTTTGAGCTCCACAAGACTCAAGAGGGTGTTCCTATATAAAGATTTTCTCATATGATAAGACTTGCACTAAACAACACATTACAAATTTCTAACATGTGGAAGCTTATCAAATGAATGTATAAAAGGTTTTATACATTTGATTACATTTAGTAACGATCCCTTTGCACCTTGAATCAACATTAAAAACATATAAATTAAGAGAAATCTTCATCTCAAACACACAAAGAAGTTACAGCAAAAACATTCCCAATGATAAAGTATGTGTTCTTCAATCTCCATGAAGATACAAAAAACCAAAATTAAGTTTTTCAATGGTGACTCCTTCCAAGGTTTACACAAAAGAAACACACCATACCAGTGCCTTGTCCATAACATAGTCAAGATAAAATAACCTATCTGGTAATAGCCTGAACACAAAACAAGTGACTATTAAACCATTACTACCTTACAATAATGAGGTCTCTTTAGGACATATCTATAACATTCTTATAGATCCGGAATGCAAGAAAATGTATTCAACATTTAACTGAGAGCACACTTTAACTTGTTCTTTGAACAAGAGCCATCAATCCAAATACTTATTACAACAAATTTTCAACAAAAACCATTATAATCCTTGATTACTTTGATTAAAAATATAATGCATATATTCTAGAGACATTATAATATGAAATGGTTCATCCAAAATTGCAAAATGATTTTCTTTCAATTATGAAATACATTACAACCTTCAACTCTAAAATTTTATGAAATCTTGATCCTAGAGACAACGCCTGTACAAAATTATAATCCCCTAAACATGGAGAACTTAGAACCCCTAAAAGAAGAAGAGACAACATTATAAAGAGGAGAAGAAAACTCAGATTGATTCCACTGCTAACACTTGGCACATTGAGCTCCCTTTGATCTACAACCAACAGACATTTAGAATATGCTCCCTACTCTCCATTTTCCCTCCTCATTTGTGACCAAATTTTGTGTGTCCTTTTCAACTTGCAAAACCCATGTAACCTTTTTACTTGTTCATAAAAACCCATTTTTTGGATTCATGTTAACTTTGCAAGTGAAAATATTAACCTTTGGGTCAAAACCCACTTACTTAGTTGCCACTTTTCTCTATAGGTAAAAACTTTACCTATATACTGTTAACTTCACTATTGGCATTGGAAATGAGGTTTTAATAATTCATTTTAGATTTTTGGAGGTTTCATTTCACATTGCAAATATTTTGAAATTTTGTTTAATAGTTGGTTCATATCTACCTTCCTACATACTTTGTCTTGCAATGATCTTGTTCACTTTTCTCTGCATATGAAAACCCCATCTCTAAATCACCATTAACAACCATGAACTACATTAAAAACACACATAGACATTTGTAATAGTGCATTGATATTTTATATCAATTACAAATGGAGTCTCAAATCACCTGTAGGTTATGAGAAAAGACAATAGATCATTTCTAAAATGATGCAATTCATTTGCATATTACTAGCATTCCAAAATGCTCATAACAACATTAAAATATTATAGAGGTATTTAGAAATATTGCTTGGTCATAATAATGAATTTCTGGCCATTGTTAACCTCACAGGAAATACAAATACTCAAACACAATGGAAAATGATTATGAAGTAGTGGAAACATTGGTTGGGTCAATTCTAACAATAGTTGGGAATAAAAACTACTCAAAACAACACTTAAATAACTTCCATAGCATGAGAAATCACTACTGAAAGGTATTGGATGTTATCACCATCATTTTTGCTTTTTTTCAATGAAAATATCTTTTCAAAAGTCCCTCTATATGGCATATTTTAATTACATAGTTTCCCAACAATACAATGCATTTCTACCCCTTCCTTCCCCATTAAAAAATGCACTAAGAAAAGATGTGCACTGAGCATTTTTGGAAAATAAAATTGTATGTAAACTACTGAAATATTATTTAATATATCTTCTCATATTATGAATTCATGTGAGCAACAAAAAATGTTGAGTAAGTCAACAACTTTAACTTCATCACGTAGCATGAATGCATCACAACTTGAAGATGAGGAGGATCCCTCGAAGATGCGATGTGCAATGGAATTTTAAGGCAACAACTTTAATATATGAAAAATGCACATGGAAATTTTTGGAATTATCCAACTTTATACCCATGAAGCTAGCACTTTAAAAAATTACCAATGAAAACATATCACACTATTTGTAGCCATTGCGAATTCATTTCAATTTCCCCATTCAAAAATGCACTATGTGTTGGGATGATTTATGGTTTTTTTTTTAATATTAATTCCCTCATGATGAAAGTATGTTTTATGGGCCAATGAAATACCAAGCGCATACTTTTAGTCAATCACAATTTCACACTAGTTTTTTGAACATAAAAAAAACACTGCCTAAGAGGTATGTGATGGATTTTATTTGCATTTAATAAATCTTGCAAATATGAACTCCATTGGCTAATAGAAAATAAGAATTAAACCTCCTTCGACTCCTTATGAAATGTTAAAATATTAATGCCTTCAAATTATTTTAAAACATTTTAAAATGTTTTAAAAAATCAACATTTTAAAACATTAGAAGTATGGAAAATTTTAATTTCACCTACTGGCCAAATGGTGAAATTTCATTGTGCACAAACAAGAACCCTTGGAGTAGATATTTTTTGTTAGCGGGCATAATTAATTAAACAAAACATGGGTTTTCAATCAAATCTTGCCCAACAATCCAAATTTTGGTACTTCCTTTGTAAATGGGTCTACTAGAGGTGTTTGTTGCATCTAAAAGATATTAAAATAATGCATCAATTGACCTCAGATTCTAATGAAACTAGAAATGAATATGTTTTAGGCCAAAATAGGAAATGGGTTGCCCTAATTTTTTTAAAATTTGCAACTTTTTGGAACACCAAATTTAGCCTAGTTGCAATCAGAAATGTATTAATTAGAATCAGAACTCATGTTGAAAACACAAAATTGAGTAGGCATACTACCACATGTACCAAATTTTTTTATACCACTTGGATTTTAATGATGACTTATGAGTTGAAAAATTTTAAATGGTGAAGATGGGATCCGAGGTAGATTTGGCAGGGAGGATGTTGGAGTACAAAACCACTAAGAGGGGGGGTGAATCAATGATTGAAAAATAAAATATAACTTGATTAATTTTCACAACCTTATGCATATGAAATTCAAGTAACATAGGTATTCAAATGTTGAGAGAAGCATCATGAAATAAAAGCTAAAAATATTGAACAAGTATGATTGAGTATGTGCAAACAAATCACAAATCAGGAGAAACCACAACACAATATTTATGAGTGGAAAACCCTATACAAGGAGAAAAAACCACTTGAAATTTTCATTTTATTAGGCCTCACTGGCACAATAGTAATCTCATTGATTACAACCTCACTGGCACAAAAGTAATCTCACTAATTACAACCTCACTAACAATACAAAAAAATCATTGATTACAACCTCACTGGAAAAAGATCAATCTATGTCTCACTAACATGACCTTGCATCACTTTGTTAATCTTGGAAAGAATAGGGATCAAAAGATCTTTGTGTTTCTATAAAATTGATTTCTTGTAAGTTTCATTAAACTTGACACTCAAGCATTAAGACTGTATCTCATTTCACACCATTGTACTTTTGTATACAGGATTTCAAAAAAAAACTCAGTCCATAGTACATCTGTATATAGGGTTTGAAGAGATCATTTCATAGTGCTTCTTTACATAGGGTTTCAAAAGAAACTCAGTCTATACATATATGATGACATTCATGCTATCAAAGCAATGCATCTATAGAATTAATCTTTCTTCTTACTGAACCTTCATACCATGCTCAACCAACATTCTTATAGTAATCAATAGTTTGATTAGTTTCATTAAAACCATAACTCTACGTGGTTACATCCAAAAATAGTGTGTAATTGATTAAAAAACTCCACAAAATTCTTAGATCATAACCATAGAATCATAAAATCTCAATGTGACTTCCAAAACTGCACATAACCATTGTCCATGAATACCTATCAAAATAAAACATCGATAATTTTTTGTAATGTAGGTTTGAAACTAAATCATAGATCTTGTGCTCTCACCACTTGATGTTTTAAATAATAACCATTGAAAAATAATTTTTTACCTGTTAGATCGCTAAGCCGTAGGAGTCAGGACCGATAAAACATGTATATAAAAGCCTTTAAACAACCTTTAAATATATTTTTAACTTGCTATTATAAATCACCATTGATTTATAAGAAACCCTAAGTAAATCATGAACCTAAGAGTATGTCATTAACCTTGATCTTCACCACATTTACTAATTTGTAGAGAATTACTTCTTTGAAGCTTGACATTGAAGAAGACACAACACTAAGATTTAAGGTCTTGCATCAATCAAACACTTTGCACTTTGTCACCCCAATGAAAAACATTGAAATTCCTTCTTAGAAATTTACCTTGAAGCAACACTTTACACTTTGCAATCTCTACACCCTTTGACACTCTTGCACAAACTATGAAGGATGAACACTAATGTCAAGAAAATTTAAGTACTATTGCAATGAATTGAGTGAACTCTCAACAAGAACTTGAAATCAATATCAATTATGAATGAATGCATTGAAGGATCACTACAACCAAGTATCTCTGACAAACACCTCTTTGACATCAACCTTTCCTTCATGTCAAAACTTGCATCAACATCAATTAACATCAATGGTAAATATTGACATCATGAATGACCATGACCAACACCATCAAATTTTCTTTGCACACTTGGCAACATCATGCGCCTACACCAAACATCATAGAATGAACATCAACATGAGAAATCAAGATCCATCAACTGAACAACTAAACAAGAAACCTTGCAACCTTTGACATCAATGAAAAACTTCACTCAACAAACTCCCCCTTTGGCTTTGATGTCAAACAATTCATTGTACTAGTTGCTCTTCTCCCCCTTTGACAACAATGACAAATAACTCTTGATTGTAAAGTAGTCACTCCCTCTATGAACACAGAGCTATTACACACTATTGTATTCCTTAAGGAAAAGAACACTGAGATAGTCACTAATCAAACCAATCACTATGTCTATATGAAAATTCACCTCAAAGTACTTCAATTCACTTCACTATTCTATACAACAACATTTTCAAACATCATTGTACAAAAAAAAAACATTAGAATTACTTGCATTTTATTTGTAAACACTATTACTAAAAATCACAAAAAATAATCAAGATGAAAACCATCACCACTATTTTAAGCATTATGCTTAGCACTGTCTCATTCACTATCTTAAAGTAGTAAACCCTATCATTGTTTAGTATCCATCACAACATCTAATCCACCATAGACCGACTTTTGTGAGAAATGGAAACACTATTCACTGTCATGATGTGATGTTACATTATTAAAATATAGCAACTGAACAAAACTCAACATGCGTTGAAGCCACTTCCAACCTAAAAAATGGGATTGTGATTTGCAATTCTCCTATGATTGAGCGTGTTTGACTAGAACTAAGAACCACCCATACATAAAGATTATTGCATTTGACAAGAGTTATCATACACTGTCATTATGAACATTTAAAGTCAAACCAGCAAAAAAATAATGTGACCAGTATGACCATCTACACAACATAGTAGAGTCCAAGATCTAATGTCCAAAATACCCATTTGTTCACAAAGAATGTTGTCCAAGAAAAAAAAAAATTGTTTCATCACTGTCCAAACAAATTCAAGAAAAATAAATGTGGACTTCTCCCGCTTTTTCTTGGACCATTGACTGAGAGAAGCACCAAATAATTGGTTATTATCTCTTCCAAAACAACTCACAATGTTGTAAAACTACTGATATCTGATGAATCAATAACAACTTCATGCAAAAAATATCATTAAAGGAACTATTAAGAAAATGAATTTACTATCAAGCAAGCACTTTTGCACCTTCAATGAGGGCCACTATCCTGACACATCATCATAAAGCAGACAAATGAAACATTGCATACAAACTAACCCTATCATAGAAATCCTATAGCACAATAGACAAAGCATGAACCATTGAGATATAGCTCTTGGTACACCCATCATAACCCTGAGCACTTGAAACAAGCATGAAATTCCTTAAAGAAAACATGAATATGACTGTATTTTGCAACTACAAGGGTAAAGGTTAAAAGAATGACCACCACTATTTGCTACCTTTGTGTTTAGATCTTATGTCCATGCATTAAAAACTTGTCATTTTAGGTCAGTACTGTCACTTCTTTTAAATTCATCATCTCAGCTCCTTTTGGATCTTTGACTGTGGTACCTTTTATTGCTAGTATGGTATTCAAAAAATTTATCTATACTGACCTTTGACCAAAATTTTGTCCCTCCAATGATTGCTTCTTGTCCTATAAAAGTTGGAAGATCACTTTCCAATCTTGACTATGCCTATCATATCTTTACCCCTTTGAAATGTGTCATTGTCTCATTTCTTTTATGCACATACTTCTAGAGGCCTTTATGAACTTTTTTTTGAAACCAAAGTCACTATTTTGAAAAACAACATTGACCAAACATCATTGATCACCAACGTACTATGACAAAGAGTTGTCATATGTGAAATTTGCAGATTGTGAATATCATTTGTAGACCTTGTTTCTCCCATATTGATACTCATCAAGCACTATCACAAAAACCACTACCAACATCACCAAGCACACAAACACTGGTAAGAAAGGAATGAGTTATAGAACATGGCAACATAACTTTTAGTCAATACTGTCTCAAGTAACTATCTCAAGAAAGATACTATCTTGAAGCACACAAGCATTGTCTCAAGACAAGATTACACTATATTATGAAAAATTATTGCATTAAAAAATAATATTCAAATAAATAGCCAACATACTACTGGGAGCAAGCAAGATATACTTGGTATCAAGATTTGATCAAATTCATCAAGATTTGATCTATCTTTTTCTCCTTTGTAACATATCAATAGCAAGTGTGAATGGTGATCCTAGACCTACAAAAACGCAAAGAAAAAACACATTATTAGTCCAATATGCAAGTTAGAAACATCATTCCCCATAAGATTCATTTGAAATCCAAAGAACAAGAAATAACATGAAGAACACAAATAAAAGCTATGAAATCCTATTTAATGCAAACAAACTCTCAATCCCATGGGGGAATTGGTGCCATTTTGATGTGGAAAATGGCCCTTTTCCAATTCCTTGCAAGCTTGATGATCTTTGATGAAAATCCTCCATAACCTAGCTATGAAAGATGAAATGTGGATAAAAATGGATGAAAATGCCTAAGAGTGTGGACCCAAATGAGCATGGTGATCTTACATGGATTGTGGATGATCAAATATAATAAAGGAGGCCTCTATTTATAACAAAAAAGGATGGAGGATTGAAGAATAGGATGAATGTGGGATTAAAGATGGACCAATGGCATTGTGCCACTTGTCAAGATGCTAATGGAAGGAGGTTGAGCACATTTTGATCAATGTGCATGCATTTGAAATTTTAATTTGAAGAAGTGACATGTTTAGGGGGGATGATAAAATGGAGTTAATGCCACTTGGCTCAAGGCAAAGGAAATGTAAGAGGTTTAAATGCCTTGCTGGATGTACAAACCCTTTTGGAGGGATTTTTCAAACTTAGAGAATATTCCAACATTGATGCCTTTTTGAAAGTAATTGAAGATTTAATAAATCAATTAAAATGATTTTTATGAGCAAGTTGCAAAATCTAGAGGATTTGGGTGATTAAGATTAGGATTAATCAGGATTTGATTAATTAAGATAGAAGATTAGTTGATTTGACAATTTGATTTAGATTTTTGGATTAATTTAAGTCAAAATGAGAGGAATATGATTTTAGACTTAATTAAATAAGATTTGATTTATTTAATTAAAAGGGATGATGTTAGATTAAATCAAATAGAGATTAAATTATTTAATTAAAAGAGGGACTATAGGATTAATTAAACAAAGTGATTTATTTAATTAATAGGAGATGATGACTTAATAAAATAAAATTGATTTATTTAATTAAGAGATGAAATGTGATGAATTTAATTAAATAAAGATTATTTAATTACATGACTAGCAAATGGAGATGATTCAAGATGAACTAGTGTTAGTAAATTAGGATCAGGTGTATAAGATCAATCAGTATATTTTTTGTGTGTACATTTTTCCCCTCTTTGAAGCAATGTACATGCTACATTGGTTCAAAGAATAACCTTTCCGAGATCAAAATTCAAAAAAAATTGTTTTTTTCAAATGCCCCACTGCTGCCCCAGTGGAAGAATTAAGCTGGTATATTGGCCCCTCGAGAGATCAGATAAAAAATTGTATTTTTGGGTGATCTTGTGATAAGGATTCAGGGTCAGTTCAGCTCAAAGAGGACTAGAAAGCTTGAATGTTTGATGTAGATAGATTTGATGATGTATAGACAATCATAAGCCATGGATAGCCTCATGTATATTTTGATATAACACACAGATTTGGATAGAAATGTTAGTAAAGATAGAAGAATAAGATGAAATGAGATGGTGAAAGAGAGGATCCAACAAGTCCATGAGTCATTAAGACTTTATTAGATATGATGATGAGTGATGATGATGATTTTCTTATCGGGAATTGGGATTTTAAAAGGGCCACTTACCTTATGTTTGATAACACACATAGGCATGACGCATCAAGGTATAAAGAGCTAGGGTGGCATTGTACCTAGTGTGATGGACTTCAAATCAATAATCAGGTAGGAGTACTCATGTTCACACCTGACATACGAAACCTCATTCAGAATGTAGTTCAGATATTCCCAAACATCTCAGACCAAGACATAGAAAGGCAATCCTTCCTATGTGGTCAACAAGACACCTACAAAACCCTCTCTATAGACCAAAAAAAGTAAGCATGACCAAAGTTATTTTACAAGAATATTCAACAAGCACAACAAATAAAAAGATAATGATC
Source organism: Sequoia sempervirens (assembly GCA_007258455.2). Taxonomy (NCBI): domain Eukaryota; kingdom Viridiplantae; phylum Streptophyta; class Pinopsida; order Cupressales; family Cupressaceae; genus Sequoia; species Sequoia sempervirens. The sequence goes on along the minus strand of VDFB02270651.1, from coordinate 214,083,782 downwards.
ACTGCCCCATTCCTTTCTCTCTAAATCCTTTTGTGTGGACATCATCAAGAGGTCCTCGAAATGAGCGCAACAAGATAAGCCAAAAGACAAAAATCAAGTAAAAAAACATGTTAATGCTCTTCAATACCGCTAGCCAAGACTAAACTATGGTGATGCCTGATGTTGATGTCTATTGTAGGAAGGATGCATCCTAGGACATGATGTTATTAGATGATTTGGGATTGATTGGATGATAGGCTATTGATGCAAAAAGCTGACCAACTTGTTTACCTACTGACCTAGACTTGAGACTTTGACGATTGAGTTTTCATTTTGTAACCTACTAGACTTGTTTCTGACTGTTTCACCAAAGGTTGAGGGTATTGATAAATTATTATGAGTGAATTTTTATTGCGGGTGAAAGTGAGATGGGGAGGTATGTGCAGGATCATGATGGGCCAAAAAGTGGCGATATGATGGGTTTTTGTAGGGTATGTGGCTGATGACTTTTTTTTTACCCAAAATTGATGAAACAAAAAGGGTTTTTAAGGAGATTCTCGCTTTCCACCAATATAAATTATGCTTTACTTTTAATTTAATAAATAATTATTATTTATTTTCTATTTGAATTACAACTAAAGTCCTGATTGATAGGTTGATTAAATTTTTATAGCTTTCAAACAACATCACATTTTTCAATTTAAACATGTGTCCACATTCTATGCTTCACATACTATAGGATTAAAAAAGAAATGAATTTCATGAAGTTTTGACCAAGCTAAGGTGGTTAGACATACAATTTTTTTTTTTAAAGTTGTAATAAAAATTCATAATTAATTATTTACTTGGAAAAAATTTAAAAGATATGCATCACATGGGTTTAATTCCTCTACTTATATCTAAAATCTTATAAAAAATATTATCATTTATTGTGGGTTAAAGGGAACGTTGAGAATTTGTTCAAACAGTTGATTTTGCAGTGTTTTAAAATAAACCTAGTAGTTTAGAGACTACATTCAATTTGCTACAAATTCTATTCTTACATATTTTTGAAATAATATAGATAACTTATTCAAATTTTTACGTCAAGTTGCCTAACTCTGTTTTTTCTTAATTTTTTGCCACTTAAGGGCCTATTTTTTCCATGATGATCTTGCACGTACCCTGGATGGATTTTTTAAAATATTTGGGGGCTTCAAGTCAGCTTGCATGGTACTCAGACCTGGCTCAAGTCTTTCAAAAAAAATTCATTACATACTAATTCATTAGGTCTATTTAATACTAGTACAACAAATAAAATTTTCATGAATCTATCATGGAAATCATAGGAGGATTCACCCTTAGATATTTTTATATCATAAAATGCATCAATAGGTGACATGGATTCAACTTTTATTTTAGACTATTCTTCAATCACTTCTTGGATATGCAGATGTCTATTCTCAAATTGGCATACTTTGTCTATTGATATTCCTTAAAATTTATCAATGAAATGTAGTCTAAGCTCTCACCATGAACATATGGAATGAAGTGGTAGAATAGAAAACCAATATCAGAAGAATGTTCTAAAAAAAAATTTCATGATAACATCCTATTCTTCTATTTAGCAGTCTTCTATCAAAATAATGAAATCCTATAAATGTTGTGATGTTGATTCTCTGATATCCCCTCTAAACTTAGGTAGGTATTCATTTCTTTTTCTTGGGATAGAGTGTGGATAACCTTAAATTCTACTAACATCTAAAGATTTATATATCTCATTAGATAATTTCTTTCTCTGTGGATATAACTATTTTTCTATCATGCCATTATGGCTTGTAGAGGGAAAATTAGAACAATTATACACATTTACAAATGAAAATTTATTCCATTTACAACTACTTAATTCTCAACATCCCTTTGTACCTTTATTCTAGTGCTCACTTTCACTTAATAGGGAACCAATTATGCCTTCAAAATTTACAATCATGGTTCTCATACATAGAACTATTCCTTATGAAAACACAAATATAAAAATACCTGGATATGTTGCAATTAAACAATACAATATAGATTTATAACATGTGGATGGTTCTCAAATGAATGTATAAAGGGTTTTGTATATTTAATTACATTTAGGAATGATCCCTTTGCACCTTGAATCAAGACTGAGAATAGATAAATTAAGAGAAATATCCATCTCAAACATGCAAAGAAGTTACAATAGAAACATTCCCAAACATAACCTTTGTGTTCTTCAATCTCCATGAAGATACAAAAAACCAAAGATAAGCTAAAATTGAAATGAAAAAGGTTCATTAAGTTTTTTAGTGGTGATTCCTTCTAGGGCTTGCACAAAAGAAACACACTGGACCAGTGCCTTGCCTAGGACAAATTCAAGATGAAATAACTTATTTGGTAATAGCCTAAACACAAAACTAGTGACAATTAAGCCATTACCGCCTTACAATAATCACGTTCATTTAGGACATATATGTAACATTCTTATAATTCTTGAGTGCAAAATAATATATTCAACATTTAACTGAGAGCACACTTTAACCTGTTCTTTAAACATGATCCATCAATCCAAATACTTATTATAAAAAATGTGCAACAAAAACCATTATAATCCTTGATTACTTTTATTAAAATATAATGCGTACATTCTGGAGACATTACAGTATGACATGGTTCATCTAAAATTTTAGACTTATTTTCTTGCCATTAAGAAATACATTACATCCTTCAACTCTAAAATTTTAAGAAATTCTTATCTTAGAGAAAGCCCTTGTACAAAATTGCAATCCCCTAAAAAGAAGAAGAGATAAAATTATAAAGAGAAGAAAGAAACTCAGATTGATTCCACAACTAATACTTTACACACTGAGCTCCCTTTGATTTGCAACCAACAAGCATGTAGAAGATGCTTCTCACTCTCTATTTTCCTTCTTCATTTGGAATTGAAGTTTGTGTGTCCTTTTCAAATTGAAAATCCCATGTAACCATTTTACCTATTTGCAAAAACCCATTTTTAGTCCTCATTTTTTCTTTGCAAGTGAAATAATAATCTTTGGTTCAAAACCCACTTACCCAGTTGCCACTTTTCTTTGCAGGCAAAAACTTTACCTATATATTGTTAAATTATGACTAGAATTCAAAATATTTTTTTAATAATGCATTTTAGATTTTTGGAAGTTTCATTTCACAATGCAAATAGTTTGACATTTTGATAGACAATTGGTTGGTATCCACCTTCCTGCATACTTTGGCTTGCAACGTTCTTGTTCACTTTTATATGCATATGAAAACCCCATCTCTAAATCATCATCAACACCCATGAGCTACATTAAAAACCCACATAGACATTTGTAACAATGCATTGGCATTTTATATTAGTTACAAATGGAGTCTCAAAGCAACCACAAGTTATGAGAAAAACACTAGATCATTTTAATTTTTTTGTAATTTATTTGTATCTTACTAGCATTCAAAAATTCTCATAACAACTTTAAAATGTTGCAAGGGTATTTAAAAATATTTATTGGTCATAATAATGATTTTTTTTCCATTTTTAACCTCACAAGAAATTAAAATACTCAAAATATAGTGGAAAATGATTCCCAAGCAATGCAAACACTGGCTGGGTCAATTCTACCAATGGTTTGGAATAAAAATTGCTCAAAAAAACACTAAAATAGTTGTCATAGCATGAGAAACCACTGCTGAAAGGTAATGGATGTGAATACCATCATTTCTACTTTTTCTTCGATGAAAATCCCTTTTCAAAAGTCCCTCCCTATGGCATATTTTAATTACATCATTTCCCAACAATATAGCACATTTTTTACCCTTCCTTCCCCATTAAAAAATGCACTGACCAAAGATATGCGTTAAGCATTTTTGGCAAATAAAATTGGCTACAAACTATTGAAATATTATTTAATTATCCCATCATATTACCAATTCATATGAGCAACAAAAAATCTTGAAAAGTTAGCAACTTTAACTTCATCACACAACATGAATGCATCACAACTTGAACATGATGAGGATCCTTCAGAGATGCGATGTGCGATAGAAGTTTAAGGAAACAATTTTAATATCTAAAACATGATTGTGGAAATTTTTGCAAATATCTAAATTTATACCTGTGAAGCCCACACTTTAAAAAATAACCAATCAAAACATATCACACTATTTACAACCATCACGATTTCATTTCAATTTCCCCATTCAAAATTGCACTATGTACTAGGCTAATTTAATTTTTTTTTTAAATATTATTTCCCTCATGATGAAAGTATGTTTTATGGGCCAATGAAATTCCCAGTGCATACTTTTAGTCAATTGCAATTTCACAATGTTTTTCTTAGCATAAAACAATATTTCCTTTGAGGTGTGTTGTGGAATTTATTTGCATTTAATCAAGCTTGCAAATATGAACTGCGCTGGCTAATAGAAAATAAGAATTAAACCTCCTTGGACTCTCTTTCAAATGTTAAAATATTAATGTCTTCAAATTATTTTAAAACATTTTAAAACATTAGAAGTAGGAAAAAATTTAATTTCACCTATCAACCAAACGGTGAAATTTTATTGAGCACAAACAGGAACACTTGGAGCCGAGATATTTTTGTGAGAAGGCATAATTAATTAAATAAAACATGGGTTTTCAATTAGATCATGTCCAACAATCTAAATTTTGGTACCTCCTTTATAAATGGTCCTACCGAAGATGTTCGCTGCATCTAAAAGATATTAAAATAATTCATCAATTGATCTCAGATTTTGATGAAACTATAAATGAAGTTGTTCTAGGCCAAAATAGGAAATGGGTTCCCCTAAAAAGTTTGAAATTTGTAACTTTCGGGAAAACCAAATCTAGCTCCATTGCAATCAGAAACACATTAAATAGAATATCAAAAACTCATCTTGAAAGCATGAAATTGAGTAGGATTCCTAGGGGAGAGGGGCCCATAATAGGGCAGCCTACTTCTGGGATTTTGAATTTCATAACATATGATTTCAAAAAAGTCTAAATTTTGTACAGCAGTTTACTTGCCAACTCATCTGCCTAAAAAAAATATTTTTAGGGTCACATCATCAAATATGATGCCACATCAGCATGCTTTTTGTAAAATTACATAGGGGCCCATAGTAGGGCACCAGGTACCCTGAACATGTTTGACAGATGTGGCATCATAGGATTTTTCAAATTATGTACTTTTTGGAAAAAAGTGTTTTACAAGTGGATATTAAATGCTCTACTCTAGGGCCCATATATATCTACTTCTATCCCTACTACTAGTTCTTTCCCTACTATAGGCCCCTCTCCCCTACCATATGTACCAAAAAAATTTCTACCACATAGATTTGAATGATAGCCTCTGGGTTGAAAAATTTTAATCAACAAAGATGGGCTCTAGGGTAGATTTGATAGGGAGCAAACCTAACCTCTATCATGAAACTTAAAGGGAATAGGCACTTCAAATTTGCAAAAATTTGAAGGTGAAATAAGTGGCTCATGTTCAGGGACACATGCCCCTTGTGGGCATGGTGAGATTCAACATCTATGAGGAGTAGACCATGTTCCAATTCCATTGGGTTCTAGTAACTTCTCCTTTATTTTGTATTGAAAACCATTATCCAAACTTCATTTGGTGGCCCCAGGCCCCCAAAAATGAAGTACCAGTCCTTACCTCTATCAAATAATTTGTTCTCTATTTCCATCCTCAAGCCAAGTCTAAAGAAACTATCACAATCAACCCATTTACTAATATTGACATGAATGCATACCTTTATACTCTTACTTTTGCTACTAGCATATTCATCCATATGAATATGAACTTTTCCATTAGATACCAACTTAAAATACAAGAATATGGAAAGCATATAACATTCATAAAATGAAGTATATTTTTACATAATGTGACATTTTACCTTATCCAACTCATTTTCATGTTGCATTAAATGCTTATCCAATTGAATTGAAAGTTGAAAACATTCATAATCCCTTTGATAGTTAGCATCACGAACTTTGACATCATATTCAGCTTGCATATCAAACTTGAAGTTGTCAAATGCACTAGGCTCAATAAAAATATCATGCCCCACATATGGAATGCAATCCTCTTGTGTAGTAAACATAGAATATTCACACATAGGCATATCCTTTTGTTAGAAACCAAGATTTGAAATTCAAACAAGAAAAAGCAAAGCTTTGCAAAATATGTGCAAAATATTATTATTCAGGAATTGATAATTACAAGATATGATTTGCTTTATAAAAGAAAAGATGCATAACCCTAATCTTATCTTGAGCAACAAGATAGCTCAATAAGATAAAGATGAAAATTAATTAACCTAGGAATTAAATATTACCTAAGTAAAGTTATGCAAGTGTAATTAAATATTAATTACACTAACAGCCCCCCATAAGTGCAACTTAGGGAGACTAAAAAAGCATGCACCTAAAACTAAGATGAATGCAAGAAATCATTAATGAATGGGTCCTGGCAACAAGGCCTGATCAAGTACCCAAGTACAAATGCAATAATGAGGTAGAGAAAGAAAACCCAGTGGGACAAAACCCCCCTACAATGAGATGACTGTTGCAAAGAAGCACTGGAAGAACACTGTGGAGTAACACTGGAACCACAATCTGACAAGCAAGGAAAGATATTTATGTCTACAACTGAAACCAAAAATGGAATCATAATAATGTGACAGCAGACCCGATGCCATGGAACACTAGAAAACTAACAAACTGGAACAACCCTGGAATCTGTGAAGTAATAGTAGATGAAAAGATGACAGAATATGGAAGCCATGTATCTCGATGTCAATGCCAAACTGAGACTAAAACTCTTCCATGGGAAGGAGTACCAAAAAGACTCTGGAACATTAACCATAAAAACATGGCCCTCAAACTGAGAAGGATCTGAACCAATGCGGATCAAGATGTAAGGAAAGAAAAGGTGCAGAAACAACTTTCCTAACATCAAAACCATAGGGAAGAATGTAGATAGTAATTTTAATTTCCAAATTACAATCCAATTAAGACACACATGAAAGATTTTCAGAAAATAGAAAAATACACAAAGACAAATGAGCACCAGATTTACCTGGGAGACCCTTTCAGGAAAAAACCCACCACACCAAGCTGAATCTCTTTGTATTTTAGTAACCAAAAAATTACATACAATGTAGAGACACAACTCTCTGGTATCAATGTTTTATTCACTGTTCAATCTTTACAAAAAAAATCTCTCACAGATTCGATGATCCTGCAACTAGAATGATTATCCCGAATCTTACCACATGCAGATCTTTATCCTTTGTTCATCCTTATTTGCAATTTCCCATCACAGAAAGTTTCCATGCCAGTGTATATGTTTCCTTGCAAACAGTTTGGTTCCAATGTTGCAACTGCTGCGAAAATCCAACCGCCAACCATTTGAATTTCGCTTCCTCTGATTGGTCCACGAGACACCACATAGGATAGTCATCAATCGGTCAAGGGCATTCAACCTGTGTTGGCATGTTGGTGAGACACTAACCATGTCTCCCCAATGCCAACACAACCAGTATTTGATATCGCCAAGAGTCATCCCCATCGGCAACAGGTTACACCAAGCCCACACGTTGCATCGACTTCAACATTCACATCGGCGATACTATCGCTATCGCCAGGAGATCATGCCTAGGTTCCAAAGTTATACTAAAACCACTAATGTCCATTGCATTCCTATTGACATCCATCTATCAGTAAGAGTTTCCTCATTGGCATGATCGGTGAGACCTCTCACCGACCTCCAATTGAACACATCTGCCATCGCTATCGCTAAGACATCCAACTGTTGCCACGATTTTCACTGAGACTTCAAGTCATACCGAAATGTCCAACAGTTAGCAAGACTTACCGCTATCACCAAGAGGTCATAGTGAATATATCATGTCACCCTGAGGACCATTTACTATTGGCGAGACTCTCCATCAGTTGTTGGGACTTCATACCGAAGCCTCCACCATCAGCGAGACTTCACTTAGTTGCTAAGAGTTCTTCCCAAGACCTTTGTGTTACCCTGATGACCATATGCTATCGGTGAGACTCTCTTTAGTCGCTGGGACTTCATACCAAGTGTTCATGTCATCCCGAAGACCCCAATCACTATGAATCTCCCCGACATCTAGTAAGAACATTTTGTCAGCCAGAGGTCTTCACTCGGAAAAAGGTCATACCAAACACACTAGGTCACAGCGATAGGCTTCATTCGGCAAGACATCAACATTGTCTCGGTGACCAGAACTTTTCACAAGGACTCAAAAAAGCTAGTCGACCAGACATCAATAATGTCACACCGACTTTGTCCTTCAGGAGTTACATGCCAGTAAGAGCTGAGGCACATTTTCCAACAATCTCGCACTTGACGAAGATCTTACTGACACCTCTAGAGCATAATAAAACTACTAAAATTCATGGGCCAAGAGGCCCATCGAATTGGCACACCACCTGTACTTGTCTATGCTCACAGGCTTCATCAATCCATCTGCAACATTCTCCAGAGTATCCACTTTCTCCAAAGAGACCTTCCCATCCTCCACCATATCTCGTACAAAGTGATACTGTACATCTATATGTTTTGTCCTGGCATGGAAAGTAGGATTTTTCACCAAACATATAGCACTCTGACTGTCACAGTAAATAGTAATTTTTCCTGCATCAAAACCAATGTTAGAACACAAACATTTTAACCAGATTGCTTCTTTACAGGCATGTGTAGCTGCCATGTATTCTGCCTCTGTAGTGGACAAAGCAACTACAGCCCGCCGCTTGCTCATCCAACCTACTGCACCATCATTCATCATGAAAATATATCCACTGGTGGATCTCCTGCTATCAATGTCCCCTGCCAAATCATAATCCACATAACCTCGAATGCTGAGAGTCCTCTGTGATTCAACCAATTTGTCATGGTAATACAAAGCATAGTCTAAAGTGCCCTTCAGATATCTAAACACTCTCTTCACAACATCCCAAAATTTTCTTCCAGGATTAGCCATTAAATGACTAAGAACTCCCATTGCTTGGGCAATTTCTGGCCTTATACAGACCATTGCATACATTAGACTACCAACCACACTAGCATACAACACACTAGTCATGTACTCCATCTCAATAGGAGATTTTGGACAATCCTCAACAGATAGCTTCGTTCCCTGCATAATTGGAACAACTAGCTGCTTGCAATCAGTCATACAAAATCTCTCTAGAATAGTCTTGATATACTTGCTCTGACTGAGCCAAAGTTTTCTATTCTTCCTGTCCTTGGTTATTTCCATTCCTAGAATATACCCTGCTACACCAAGATCTTTCATTTCAAACTTTGTAGACAACTGAGACTTAAGATTAGAAATCATTATCTTACTATTTCCTATGAACAACATATCATCAACATATAGAGCAATAATAAGAACTCGATCACTTTCAACTTTATAATACAGACAATGATCACATTTTGATCTTACAAATGCCAATGACAAAATAAAAGTGTCAAATTTATGGTACCACATTCTAGGAGACTGTTTTAAACCATACAGAGATTTCTTCAACTTGCAAACTAGTCTTTCTTTACCTTTTTCCACAAAGTGCTCCGGCTGGGACATATAAATTTCTTTTTCAAGATCACCATGAAGAAACGTTGTCTTCATATCCACCTATTCAATCTCTAAATCACACGCTGCTGCAAGTGACAAAATAAATCTAATAGATGTTAGCTTAGCTACAGGAGAAAAGATTTCTCCATAATCAATTCCCTCTACTTGGGAATAACCTTTTGCAACCAGCCTTGCTTTATATTTTTGTACACGCCATCAGACCAATTTTCTTTTTAAATACCCATTTGCAGCCCACTGCTTTTGCCTTTAGGCAATGGCACCAAACTCTAGGTATCATTCTTTTCTAATGATGCCATTTCTTCATTCATGGCTTCCAACAAAGAGTTTGAATCGGACATTTTAAATGCCTCTTTCACAGTCCTAGGTTCATCAGTGCTAGAAATTAAAGCATAGGCACAAGTAGACTCTATCAAAGAAAACCCATACCTATCAGGTTGTTTCCTTTCATGAGTTGACCTCCTCATAGGCTGAGGATGAGGTGGTTCTTCATCTTCTTCAAGAACTTTCAGAACTACTTGAGCTTTCCTCAGTATCAGGTACATTTTGATTTTCCAATTCCTCTTTATCTGGTGTGGGAGAAATTTTTGCTACATCCTTTTCATTTTTGATTTCTTCTCTAACTGCTGATCCAATGTAGAAGGATTCAGCTCATGAAAGATAACACTTTTTCTGTACAAAACCTTCTCAGTCTTAGGATTTCAAAGCTTGTATCCTTTTATGCCAGCACTATAGCCAATAAAAATACACTTTATAGCTTTGTTTTCCAACTTAGATCTTTTTTCAAATGGCACATATGCATATGCCTCATAGCCAAATACACAAATATGTCTCAGAGAGGGCTTCTTTCCAGACCATGCTTCCAAAGGCGTCTTCTCAACAAGAGAAGAGTTAGGAGAATGATTTACCAAGTAACATGCTGTAGAGACTGCTTCAGCCTAGAACTTCTCCTCCAAGCCAACACTACTTAGCATACTTCATGCTCTTTCCATTACTGTCCTGTTGAACCTTTCAGCAACTCCATTTTTTTGTGGAGTGTAAGGTGTAGTGTTATGTCTTTTAATCCCATGATCTTTACAGTACCTTTCAAATTCATCCAAACAAAACTCGCCGCTATTGTCAGTCCTTAAACATTTTATTTTCCTACCAATCTGATTTTCAACAAGGTTTTTAAATTCCTTAAAACGACTGAACACTTTTGATTTACTTTTTAGAAAATATACAAATTATCTTCTTGAATAATCATCAATAAACGACACATAGTATCTTGATTTAGACAAAGAAGGAACATTCACTAGACCAAGCACATCATAATGAATATAATCAAGCAAACCAGAAGATTTGTGTGGACTGGAATAAAATGAAACACGGTGTTGTTTTCCATATATGCAATGTTCACAAAATTTGAACTCAAGGTTACAATCTTCAATCCCTTCTAGCAGGTTTTTATTTTTCAAGGTTTTTAAACCTTTCTCACCAATTTGGCCAAGCCTATGATGCCAGAGCATAGTATTTTCTACTGGAAGTTTAACCTCCATGGAGTTTACACCATCAAGAATGTTTTCCTTCTTATTTGCTTGAGTAGCCTTAAGTGACTTTACAGAGACACTGTTACATTGGACAACCAGTGCATCCAGCTTGTACAAGGTACCAATTTGAGCACCCCTAGCCAACACCATTGCACCTCTAGTAATCTTGCAGCCATCTCTAGAGAACGTGACATGCACTCCAATATCATTTAGCTTACTTACATAAAGTAGATTTCAAGCCAGACCTGGTATATGCATCACAACATTGATTCCCTTCATTCTTCCATCAGGGAATTTGATTTTGACTCTTCCACGGCCAACAATATCCAAAGATGAATCACTTGCCAAATACACCTTTCCACCATTGTATTCTTCATACTTCATGAACCAGTCTCTATGAGATGTCATGTGGAAAGATGCTCCAGAATTAATCAGCCAGACATCATCTGATGCTCGTATAGCCAAGGATGCAATGAAGGCGTCTGCATCACTCTAAGAAGAATCAATGTTAGAAGAGTTCTTCTTCTTCTTCTTTTTATCATCTTTACAATCCTTTTGGACATGACCAGGTTTCCCACAATTCCAACATTTCACCTTGGACTTCTTGCCAGGAGACTTTAATCTCCCTTTTGATTTTGATCTAGATTTCTTGTCCTTCTTGCCTTTTTCTTTCGATTTGCCTCTAATAGCTAGAGCCTCCTTCGCCATCTCAGAAGATTTTATTCTCATCTCTTCTAACAACAAAAAAGCAACATCTTCCATCTTAAAAGTGGATGTCGTACTACCAATAGCCATAGCCAGATGATCCCAAGAATCTGGCAAATAACACAATAAGAGCATATAGCTATCCTCATCTTCAATATTCACACCAATAGATGTTAACTGTGCAATCAACATGTTGAATTTGTTCAAATGATCAGCAACAAATCCTCCCTCCTACATTCTCAAAGAGTACAACTTCTTCCTCAAGAACAACTTGTTCACCAAGGACTTGCCTTGATAAATAGAAGCAAGTCTTTTCCACAAGGAAGATGCAATCTTTTCTTCATGCACATTCAGAAGAATAGAGTCTGCCAAACAAAGCCTTATCAGCCCTTTTGATTTTATATTTTCTAGGTCCCAATCCTCTTGCTTCATGTCTTGAGGTTTCATTCTAGACACAAAATTCCAAAGATCTTGGTCCACTAACAGATCTTCCATTTTGAGTTTCCACAACTCAAAATTGCTACCATTTAATTTCTCTATTTCAATCTTTCTGGATGTGCTTGCCATCTTAATCTGTAATTAAATTATCAAACCTCTACCAAACTCCCACTAAAAAAGAATTGACACAAAAAACCCAACCCACTCACAAGGATATCATAATTGGCCAGGCTCTGATACCACTTGTAAGGAAAGAAAAGGTACGGAAACAACTTTCCTAACGTCAAAACCATAGGGAAGAATGCAGACAGTACTTTTAATTTCCAAATTACAATCCAATTAAGACACACATGAAAGATTTTGCAGAAAATGGAAAAATACACAAAGACAAATGAACACCAGATTTACGTGGGAAACCCTTTCAGGAAAAAACCCATCACACCAAGCTGAATCTCTTTGTATTTCAATAACTAACAAATTACATACAATGCAGAGACACAACTCTTTGGTATCAATGTTTTATTCACTGTTCAATCTATTATAGAAAAATGATCTCACAGATTCAATGATCCTGCAACTCAGAATGATTATCCTAAATCTTACCACATGTAGATCTTTATCCTCTATTCATCCTTATCTACAATTTCCCATCACAGAAAGTTTCCATGCCAGTGTATATTTTTCCTTGCAAATAGTTCGGTTCCAATGTTACAACTGCTGCAAAAATATAACTGCCAACCATTTGAATTTCGCTTCCTCTGATTGGTCCATGAGACACCACATAGGATAGTCATCAATTGGTCAAGGGTGTTCAACTTGTGTTGGCATGTCAATGAGACACTAACCGTGTCTCCCTGATGCCAACACAGCTAGCATTCGATATCGCTAAGAGTCGTCCCCATCGGCAAGAGGTTACACCGAGCCCACACATTGCATCGACTTCAGCATTCACATCAGCAAGACTATCGCTATCGCCAGGAGATCATGCCGAGGTTCCAAAGTTATACCGAAACCACTGACATCCATTGCATTCCTATTGGCATCCATCTATCAGCAAGAGTTTCCTCATTAGCATGATCGAAGAGACCTCTCACTGACCTCTAGTTGAACACATTTTCCATCGCTATTGCTAAGACATCCAACTGTCGACAAGAGTTTCACCGAGACTTCAAGTCATACTGAAACTTCCAACAGTCGACAAGACTTACCACTATCGCCAAGAGGTCATGGCGAATACATCATGTCATCCCAAGGACCATTTACTATCGGTGAGACTCTACATCAATCGCTGGGACTTCATACCGAAGCCTCCACCGTCGATGAGACTTCACTTAGTCACTGAGAGTTCTTCCCAAGACCTTTGTGTTACCCCAATGACCATATGCTATTGGTGAGACTCTCTTCAGTCACTGGGACTTCATTCTGAATGTTCATGTCACCCCGAAGACCCCAGTCACTATGAATCTCCCCGAGACCCGATAAGAACATTCTGTCCGCCAGAGGTCTTCACTCAACAAAAGGTCATACCAAACACACCAGGTCACAACAATAGGCTTCATTCGGCAAGACATCAACATTGTCTCGGCGACCATAACTTTTCACAAGGATTCAGAAAAGCTAGTCGGCCAAACATCAATAATGTCACACCGACTTTGTCCTTCAGGAGTTACATGCTAGTAAGAGTTGAGGCACATTTTCCAACACAAGAAACATAATCTCTCAACTGAAGTGTGAACCGATGAATCCGATATATGTCAAGCTAGAGCAAAAAAGTAGCCAAAAGAAACTAAGAAACTAGATAACCCATGGGAGTTGCCATCAAAACAAGATGGAAATGGAGATCAAAGTGCATGCACACTCTAGTAAGATTATTATGCAAGAAACCCTCCTGATGGAACTTTATCTCAGTTCATTTATTACAATAACCCAATGATTGTAAAAGGAGAGAAACCTAATGTGCATAAATAGAAAATAAGATGATGTGGTACTGAAATGAAGTACAAATATTCAAGTTTCACCTTTCCAACTGCCAAAACATCCAAGTAATCTCCAAAACACCCATTGGGAAAAATCTAGAATAATGATCAACCTGGGACAGATATAGAAAAAAGTGTATCGACATCAATGTAGAGCTCCTCAATACCTTTCGAACGCTGCAAAGATGGCAAAAATCAGAGATCGTGGCAAAAAGTTATGAGCTCAAAAGCTAAAAATGAACATCTGACTTCAAACAGAAATAAATGCATATAAATAGAAAAATACTAAAAAATAACCTACACCACTAGAAAGTGCTCAAAACCAGCTTTCCAGTGATATCTCGTTTGCCCGATTTTGATACTGTATGCCCAAGTTATGCCAAAAAGAAAAAAAGTGCTCCTTTAGGGGAAACTGGGGTTAGGAGGGGGCAAAGAAGGCCAGTCGTACCGATGAAGTCATGCTGATGTCAGAACTTCATGATGTTAAATTTGATGGCCATTTGACTGTTGCAACAAAAAAATCGCCCCCCTGCAAAGAGTTTGAAGGCCGTCATCTAAAGAAATCGACCCTTGCTAGAAAAAAACTTGATGGCCAGAATCTGCTACAAAGTTGCCAGAATATTATATGGGAATTGAAATATTATGTCGTTGTTTCCAAACGTTGCCAGTTTGGAGCCGCTGGAAAATCTGCTGCAACTGCCGGAGAATGAAGAGGGGCCGCCAGATTTGTTTAAGGTCGGCCAATTTTTAGGGAAATCGACGGTTTCAAGGCTATCATCGGCCTGTATGGGGCCCGCCTGGGTGGCATACCCTGCACATTGTACGCCTGTGCAGGTGTACCCTACATAGGCTTGTAAAGCCTTTTCTTTATTTTTATTTATTTTACAATTAATTTTTTTTTGAATGGAGGAAAAAAATAATAAAAACCTTACAATTTTTTATTAATGGATAAAATTGGAAAACCATAAATTTAAACCTGATTGCCTGTGCACGCAAATTGAGACAGAGAGGGTCGATTTATACGGATTTGCATGCCCTTTAAAAAATCCTTTCATTGCAATTGCTCAGATTTGAGAAAAATGACAGGCGATCTTAAGGTTTTGGGGTGCTGTGAATGCGATGGTAGCGTCAGTTTTGCTCTAGAATGCACCAAAAAAATGTTCAAGTTCAGATCCCTCGAGGAACCCCTAACAAACTTTGCACTGAATCTCTCAAAAATCTGTTAAGCGGCTACAAATCAAGGCTCTGATACCATGTTAGAAACCAAGATCTAAAATGCAAACCAAAA